>QANU01075291.1:0-11100 GCA_003254905.1 Nissolia schottii | reverse complement strand
GCTCTCGTGATCACAGCCTTTTCAGCATGGGCATATAGCCAATTTCAGCATTTGGGGCATTTTGCCCTTTTTAGTATGTGGCATATAGCCATATTTCAACAGTATGGGCATTGGCCCTTGTTCAGCAGCATTTTCAGCATTTTAAATCCCTGCGGCATAGCATACTTGTACATGCAGTATGGCATACTTATTTCCTATGGTTCATTTCAGCATACTTACTTATCTCAGAGTTAATTAACATCTCTTTAACTAGGTGTCCAAGAATACATGGCATATCATAACTTTCATCATAAATTACACATAATATGCATGGTCAATATACTTCATGACGTATAGCATACACGTGCATCCAATTCCACTATCAATCATCATACAGCCTCAATCACTATGTTATGAGCCTCAAGAGGGGTTCCATAAACATTTTGGCCCTCAAGCCGCTCAGCGGGAACTATGGTCCGCTCAGCGGTTTGGAGCTTTCCGCTCAGCGATACAGGCTTACCGCTCAGCGGTTTGGAGCTATCCGCTCAGCGATACAAGCTTACCGCTCAGCGGCCACCTTCTCGAATCCTCAAACAGCCTTAAATAAAAATATCTTTTCCACTTTCCACGTTGCTTCATCTCGCTCAGCGGCGCCTGAGACCGCTCAGTGGCCCCTATGCGAGACAAGCAACCCGAAACCATCATCTCTTCCATTTTCATGCCTTATCTTCCATGGAACCCTACATGAGTTTCACACATAATTCCAACATAAAAATCCTATCTAATCCAGGTCACAAGACCCTTCAGAATTATCTTCCTACGTCCTAACATCATTTCTAACAATTATATCCATAATCTCACAATTCACAATTCATGCACATACAAACATACAATACTCATCCACCATCAAAGAGGTGAGGAACTAGGGTTACCCACTTCCTCAAGAGCTTGTCTTGATGACGGAAAGAATGAAATCAAGCTTGGTTTGCTTGCTTAGAACCTCCTTGACCTAACATGGAAAACTTGCATCATTAGAGAACTTGAACTTATGGAAGCTTGGTTTTGCACCAAGAGATAAAACTCACCAACTACTCCTTGCTTGCCTTCTTTATGGACTTAAGAGTGAGCTAGAGTGATGAAAACATAGATGAATGCTTGAACTTGGTGAGGTTTTGGCTATGGAACTTAGTTGTTCCTCTTTGGAAACTTAGGAGATGAAAATAAGAGAACTTGGTGCTTCTATGTGTGTGTTTTCGGGTTGCATGGGGAAGGAAAGGCTGCCGTGCCTTTCTTGGTCTCTTGGCCAAGCATAATTCCAATTTTGCCCTTAGTGAGGTTTAGGTCATGTTTGGTCACTAATTATTTATGTCCGGACGTCCTAAAAATATTCCGGGCAACCGTTACGCTCTAAAAATTCCCCTCATTAATTCTAAAATATTACTTGACATATTCTTGATTTATTTTCATATTAATATATTTTACAGACTCCGGTGAGTCATAAGGAAATTACCATAAAACCCTAATTACGATCCAGACGTCACCGAACGTCACAAGATCGTCAGAGGATTATTTTCAACTAATATCACAGAAATAAAATTAATATTTGAATTTTATTCTATTTCTATCTTGCCTTTTCCTTATTATTATATTTTTAATTTTGCCTTAAATAGCATTTTAACTTGAGGAAAAAGTCGGGTTGTTACACTATGCATGACCTTAACATTTTATTTAACCGGTATCATATACATTCATTGGCCGCATTCTTTTGGGCTAAGCCATATAGGCACGATGTCCTTTTTTATTCATATCCATAATCATATGCACTTTTATCTTTCTGTATTATTCTGGTTCTTACATTTTGTTATTATCTTCATTCATTATTAGCCTTGGCATACCATAACCTCTAGTGATCTATCCTTATGATGCATGCTTTATCGTCCAATCTTGGACCAAATCTTGCTGATTGGATCCCTTGAAACCACTAAAATCTCAAGTCTGCCAGGTTTCATTCGAATACTTGGAGTGGCATTCGAATGAAATCCCTCGGAGTTCTTTCATTCGATTGAAAAGGGGTTTTCATTCGACTGAATTCCTCAGCATTCTTTCATTCGAATACTACGGGATTCAATCAAATAAAATCCTGAAATTTCCTTTCATTCGACTGCATGGGGATTCAATCGAATGAAAGCTGGCCTTTGACTTTCATTCGACTGAAAACCTCAAGGATTCAAATGAAAGCTTCAAAATCGCATCCCCGAGACTTTAGTTCTCAATTTTCCACTGTTCCTAGGGTTCTAATCAGTACAGTTATACATTTCACTTATCAAAATTTCTCAAAACCCTTTTTACCTTGATTCTCCCAAAAACCATACTTAAGATTTTCATAGTTAGAAATACAAAACAACATATATACAGTTATAAATCAAACCACATAGACAGTGGGCTTAGGGTTACCCACTTCCTATGTGCGTTCCGGGTCAGTTGTCGGTGATGAGGGAATTATCCTCGTCACTTTGGTACGCTCTTCCTATTTTTCCGAAGCTCGGTAGCGTAACCGCGATGTGCTGGAACGGTACCGGCAAAGTAACTTTTCTAACTGTTCTTTTTCTTTTCTTTCTTCAGAAGTTAAGGGGGTATTTATTGGAGGGCATCCCCTGTTGTCCATTCTCTTTCTCCCCTTTTTCTTTTCTTTTTTTCATGTATATATTTATTTATTAATTCTTATCAATTAATCCCCATAATATCATATGTTCCTCACAGGGGGATACCGCGTGCACACAAACATTCTAAAAATGTTCCGAGCACATATCCACGCTCCATTAATTTTTTAGGCAGAATAATAGCCGGTAACAGGCTTCAAATTAAGCAAGAAAATTAGGGTTTAGGCGAAATTCTCATAAGGGAAAGTTCGGAATGTTACAGCAGGTTCCTTTCCTGTTGATGTGATTTAGGAGAAGAAGATTGTGATGGCACATATAGAAAATGGTTGGCTTTTCTTTTATATCGCGTTTGAGTGGGTGGACGTGGTGGTTCAGAGTGAGCAGGAGGTGGAGAGGATGGTGGCATGGTGGGTGGAGGAGAAGGTGACATGTGAGGATGAGATGGGCTAGTTGAAGGTGTTGGAGTAACAATTTCCCCTCATGCACGGAGGCCGCGTCGACCCAGGCAGATTTGGTCCTTGGGCCTTACTCTTTGTCCTTACCATATTTTAGGGTGTAAGAGTGAGTAGGTTATGCTGGAGTGTGTGGAGGTAGGGAATGTTTTTAGAAAAAAATTGCAGAAGAGAGTTGTATTATGGAAGAGGAAGAAGAAGAAGAAATTTGGAGGATGGAGAGAGTAAGAGGGCCATGAGAGAATTAATTTGTGTGTGGGAAGAGAGAGTTTTTGGTTTGTGTAGGATGTGAAAGGGTGGAAGAGATGTGACAATTGCTTTTTGGGAATATGGAAATGTAAGAGAAAGAGTTTTGGTTTGTGTGAGATGGAAGAGATGTGACCCACTTTTGGGAATATAAAAAGGTGAGGAGTAGTGCATAAAAAAACGTGATGTGCAGGTTTTGGAAGTTGAAAAAGTGATTTTGGGAGGAAGAGATATGTATAATTTGCAAATATGAACTTTTGCTCTTCTTCCTTCTGAAACACGAAAAGCACACATACTGTTAAAAAAATTTCATTACAATGAATGAGCAATAAATATCCTTTCTAAGCAAAAAAATAACGAAAGACATACAAAAAGAATTTTGTCATCACAATGAATTAACAATCACCCACAATTCACATATATCTTGGTTAATAAGAATAACTAATCGATATATGTTATTACAACTATCCTAATTAATAAGAATCATATATAGAGCTAATTACTCACAGGTCATAAATAATCAAATAATCACATGTCACATATAAATGCCATAAATAGTTACACAAGTCAATCAATTTCTGAAATTTAAGGAGTATGCAAATTGTTCTAAGCTTTATTGATGAACTCACAGTTTATTCTTTGAAAAATTGCCTTCTGAATATTAATTTAATAGATCAGGAGTGAGACATACAGAAAATAAAATTTCATGTCAGATCAGACAGACAAGTCATACCAATCTCTTTCCTAAGCATGCAAAATCTATCTTCCAGTAGAGGTTTTGCAAGAAGATTGGCAAGTTGATCATTAGAGTTCACAAATTGGATATCAATATTACCTTTTGAACATGTTCTCTGATAAAATGATGCCTAATTTCAATGTGTTTTGTTCTAGAATACAACACAAGATTTTTTAATAGATTGATAGCACTCATATTATCACATAGAAGGGGAATATTTGTATAGTGCAAATCATAGTCAAGCAATTGATGTTTCATCCATAACAATTGAGAATAGCAACTAGAGGCTGCCATATCCTCAGCTTCCGCAGTTGACAAGGCAACTGTATTTTGTTTCTTGCTATTCCAAGAAACCAATGATTTTCCAACGAAGCAACACAATCCACTTGTGCTTCGTCTATCAATTCTATCTCCTACGTAGTCTGCATCACAGAATCTAGTTAAATCAAATGATTCACTCTTGGGATACCATAAACCTAGTTTCTTGGTCCCAAGAAGGTATCTTAAAATTCTCTTTAATGCAGTTAAGTGTGATTCTTTGGGACATGATTGGAATCTTGAACATAATCCCACACTGAACGATATGTCGGGTCGAGATGATGTCAGATACATTAGAGATCCTATCATTCCTCTAAATTTAGTTTCATCTACTTCTTTATCATTTTCATCCTTGTCAAGTTTGGTATTTGGATGCATTGGTGTAGCCATTGGCTTAGCACTTTCCATTCCAAACTTTTTAAGGATATCATTGGTGTATTTCTCTTGATTTACAAATGTGCCCATTGGCATTTGCTTGATTTGTAAACCAAGAAAGAATGAGAGTTCTCCCATCATGCTCATATCAAATTCATTCATCATCAACCTTGAAAATTCCTCACAAAGAATTTCATTGGTTGAGCCGAATATTATGTCATCAACATAAATTTGTATAATTAAAAAATCATTATTTGAATGCTTTATGAAGAGTGTAATTTCTACATGCCCCCTTGTAAATTTGTTTGTTAACAAAAATGTACTAAGTCTCTCATACCAAGCTCTTGCAGCTTGTTTTAATCCATAGAGGGCTTTTAAGAGTTTGAGTACATGAGTTGGTTTTTCTTTATTTTCAAAACTAGGGGGTTGTTTGACAAAGACTTCTTCATTTAGATAGCCATTCAAAAATGTGTTTTTAACATCCATTTGAAATAATTTAAACCATTGATGAATAGTATATGCTAGTAGAATTCGAATGGCTTCCATTCGAGCTACTAGAGCATATGTTTTATCAAAGTCTATACCTTCTTGTTAATTGTCGTGATCTTTCCATTTTCATCCATCTTGTTTCGGAATACCCATTTTGTTCCGATAATAGAGCCATTCTTCGGTTTGTGAACTAGAGTCCATACTTCATTCTTCTCAAATTGTTCCAGTTCTTCTTTCATGGCTTCCACCCAAGCTTTATCCTTTAGGGCTTCATGGATGTTTTTGGGTTCCACATTTGAAATGGATGCAACATGATTTTGTTCTGGTTGTTTGAAAGATGATCTTGTTCTTATTCCTTGAGATGCTTCTCCAATTATAAATTTGTGTGGATAGCTACTGGATGATTTCCATTCTCTTGGTTTTCTTAGTCTTGAGAGTGGTTGATCTTGTGAGCTGTCTTCTTCAAACTCTCTGCCTTCTTCAGGAGTAGATTCGAACAAATATCCTTGATTTTCAGGTGAGTTTTTGAGAATGTCTCCTTGTCTTTCAGGAGCATTTTCAATAATGTCTCCTTGATTTTCAGGAGTTTTATCTTCATTTTGCTTTTCCTCATAGATCTAATTTGTGGATGAGTTTCCTGCAAATATCTCATTTTCCCTTGTTAGGGAGTTAGTCTCATAGAAAGTAACATTTATGGATTCTTCAACAGTTTTGGCATTTAAATTGTAAACTCTATAAGCTTTGCTTCTTGATTAATATCCAAGAAATATGGCATCATTTGTTTTTGAATCAAATTTTGCCAGATTATCTTTAGTGTTAAGGATAAAACATTTGCATCCAAATATATGAAAGTAATGAAGGGTAGATTTGATTCCACTCCACAACTCATAAGGAGTCTTTTTCAAAGTTTTTCTTATAATAGTCCTATTTAAAATGTAACATGCAGTACTTATAGCTTCTGCCCAGAAAAATTTTGCTACATTATTTTCATTTAACATGGTTCTAGCCATCTCTTGTAATGATCTATTTCTTCTTTCAACTACTCCATTTTGTTAAGGAGTTCAAGGGCATGAAAAGTTATGTGAAATGCCATTTTCATTACAAAAACTTTCAAAATGTTGGTTTTCGAATTCTTTACCATGATCACTTCTAATTGTTATAATAGTGGTTCCTTTTTCATTTTGAATTTGTTTACAAAGTTTTTCAAATAAACCAAATGCTCCATCCTTATGAGCAAGAAATAATACCCAACCAAACCTAGAATAGTCATCTACGATGACCATACCATATCTTCTCCTACCAAGACTTTGAGTTTTAATAGGACCAAAAAGATCAAGATGTAATAGTTCAAGAGGTCTTGAGGTGGAGATGAGATTGTTAGATTTAAAAGAGGTCTTTACTTGTTTACCCTTTTGACAGGGTTCACAAACAAGATCTTTTTTCGAATTTTATTTTTGGAATTCCTCTCACCAAGTCCCTTTTGACTAATTTAGAGATTTGAAACATGTTAGCATGTCCTAATCTCCTATGCCATAGCCATTTTTCATTTTCGATGGAGGCAAGGCATTTTACATCTTGTACCTTTAGGTCGTTTAAGGAAATGCAATACACATTTCCTTTTCTTGGCCCAAAGAAAAGAACTTCGTCACTGTGCTTTTTATAAATGATGCATTTGTTTCTTTCAAACGTTACATTGTGACCATTGTCGCATAGTTGACTAATACTTAGCAAACTATGCTTCAATCCTTCCACAAGGTAAACATTATTTATAGTTGATGAAAGATCCTTACCAACTTTAGCTATACCGATGATTTTTCCTTTTCTGTTGTCTCCAAAGGTGACATTTCCTCCATCGTAAGGGTCAATCTTTTTGAACATGGATGCATTTCTTGTCATATGTTTGGAGCATCCATTGTACCATACTTCGCCTTTTCCTTTTGAAGTTAGACATACCTGCATTAGTTTAGGTATCCAAATTTTCTTGGATCCTAAGATGTTAGTTTTTCTTGTGTTACTAGCAGCATTAATATCAATAACAGTCTTGATATATTTTCTATCAATGAGTCTCCAAGCAATAAAGCAGTTATTTGATTTATGTCCTAATTTATTGCAGTTATAGCATACAATTTTCTTATCAGCTTTCATAAAGTGTTTATAGTATGATTTTTGTTTATTTAAAGGTTTAGTGGAACTAGTGTTAACAACGTTTTTGTAAAATCTATTTTGGCTATTTTCTTCAAAGCCTGATCCAGCTTTGTTTATGACACATCTTTGTGACCCAAGAAGTAGATTTAGTTTGTTAGATCCCTCGGTGAACTTGCAAAGATCACTCGTTAAATTATCTACTTTAGCATGTAATGCTTCATTTTCTGATTTTACATCATTGTAAGAGGAGTTCATATGATCAATTTTGAATTTTAGATCAGCATTTTCAGTCTTTAACACAGAGTTTTCCTTTTTTAAGACAGAGTACTTTGATAATATATTTTTAGAATTAATTAGTAGATCATCAATTATAGAAAGCATATCATCATGAGATAAATTTGAAAAATCTACCTCATCATCAACGGATGCCATCAGACATAGGTTTGCCATGTTCTCCTCTTCTTCTTCATTACTTGAGGAGTCATTTTCTAGATCTTCCCATGTTGATAATAATCCTTTTCCTTTCATCTTTTTTCCTCCACCTTTCTGTTGTAGAAGAGGGCATTCATTTTTGAAATGTCCTTTCTGTTTGCAGTAGTGGCAGGTAATATCTTTCTTGAAGTCTGATTTGTTGATTTCCTTCTTATGAAAGGTTGCCTTTCTGTTGCCTCCTCTTTTCTTCCAGAGTTTCACCATTCTTTTTGTAAAGAGGCTGAACTCTTCATCATCATCGATTTCAGGTTCGGATTCAGATGTTGCTTCCTCTATGACTTTTGTCTTTAAGGCAATCTCTTTCTTCTTCCTGTTGTTCTTTAAGTGTGTTATCTCGAAGGCTATCAGTTTTCCTCTCAACTCATCATAAGTGAGAGTTTCAATGTGTCTCCCTTCTTGGATTGCAGCTATCTTAGAAGTCCATTTATCGGTGAGACTTCTTAGGATTTTTCTTACCAGTTCTTCATCTGGAAACGTTTTTCCAGCCATATCCAGGTTGTTGATGATGACCGCAAATCTTTCAAACACCTCATCGATGTTTTCATTTTCCTTCATCTCAAATAACTCATATTCTCGGGTTAGCATATCAATTTTTTGATTTGTTTTGTACCTTGGTGGTGATTTCCAGCTTATCTCAGATTTCCTTTGCTGATGCACATCTAGACACCTTTCTGTATTCTTCAAAGCTTATTGCACACATCATCAGATTAAGTGCTTTGGCATTTGTCTCAATTTGTTTTTTTCTTCTGCATTCCATTCATCTTCAGTTTTGGGAATTTGCTTCTCTTTCCCATTTTCTGTTGTTGTCTTCATAAGAATGGTGGGTCCCCTTGTGATGGTCTTCTAGATATCGTAGTCGGTAGACTATATAAATATTCTCATCCTTTCTTTCCAATATGGATAGTTTAATCCATTGAAAGAAGGTGGATGAATAGTGGATTGTCCCTCTGTCAGGTTGTATTGGACGAGTCCAGCCATGTTGTATTTCTTCTCTAAGATATGGATCTTTTGCTCTCAGCTGTTAAGCTTGATACACTAGAGACCTAAGATCGGATACTAATTGATGGTTTTGTGTGGCTTAGAGAAGGGGGGTTGAATCTAAGCAAAGGCTTTTTAATTTCGAAAAATTTACTTTTCTTTAAAATTTGTCTCCTAAAATTTTAGGAGATATCTCCTTTTTTTCTGGGAGACAAATTTTCTAAAAAATTCAATTTCTTTAAAATGAAAACATAATTTATTTGAAGAGTAGAGAATGTAAAATATAGAGGGAAAAAGAAAAACTCACACAAGGATTTATACTGGTTCGATTCCTTAATAGGAATCTACGTCCAATTCTTCAAACGCCAAAACCAGTTTTCTTTCACACAAATTTCAAGTACAAGAACCAATAGTTCCTTTCACTCAAGAACTCTCAAATCAAAACAGAAACTTGAAACAAAACCTTTCTCTCAAGCTCTCTGTTACTCACCAAAGAAAAATGTCAAATGATAAATATTTTCCAAAACAATAAAGACACTCAAAACTTCAAATCAGAGTATAAAACCAAAATAATCAGAAAGGGAGAAGTTTGTATGTGAAGTTCTTAAGAATGAATATCACGGATGGTCTTTTCTCTGGTGTCTTTATGTTCAGAGTGATCAAAGATCACTCATTTATACTTGATCTTCGAATATTGAAGCTTCAAGATCATCTCCTTTATTTTTGTCATTCTTCCATGATTCCTTCTTGCCACAACTCATGTTCTTTCTTCATTTGTCTTCAATCAGCTCAATTTTTGTTGATGCCTATTCAAATGAGTTTTAACACATGTGCTTTATTCTCTCTCTTTCTTTCTTGACCATTACACGAAGTGTTTCTTGTTTCCCCTCCATGAATTTTTCTTTCTTTCGTTGCCATAAATCGTATTTGTCAGCCTTGTATCTCTCCTTTTCTCATGGTCTTGTCTTGTCAAAAGACAAATTGCTAACTACTACTATTTAGCCATAAATCACGGACTACATCCCATCCTTTCCATTTCTTTACAATTTAAATGACCCACTTTGTCTTTGTGCTTTTCTTCTCTTGCAATAACAAAAATGGAGCTATATATATATATATATGTCTTGGACTTCATCTAATTTTAACTAATTTGGACTAAGTTTATTTGGTCAAAAATGATAAGTTTGAGCCTGAAACACTAACACACACATTAGAATGTTCATACAATGTTTGTCATCATCAATTTAGTTATTTGCAAATTGAATCAACAGTTCACATGCATGTGTATACACATTTTTATACATTATGATGAATGAACTTTACATATATGTATATTACTTAATGTATAGTTAAGTATTTTTGCAGAATATAATATCTGATTGGAGTGCACAAACTTTATATAACCGTGTGCACAAACATTACGTACTTGTGTAACAATGTTGTGACTTTACTCAAACATAAATAAGTTCACAATCTTTATACATTTTGAATGGAGAAATTTTATAACAATTAGTTCACATACATGTGTACACACACTACATTATAATGGATAAACTTTACATATATGCATATTACTTAATGTAAAGTATTTTTGCAGAATATGATATCTGATTGGAGTGTACAACTTTATATGATTGAGTGCACAAACATTACGTACTTGTTTAACAACGCTGTGACTTTACTCAAACATAAATAAGTTCACAATCTTTATACATTTTGAATGGACAAATTTTATAACAATTAGTTCACATACATGTGTACACACACTTTTATACATTATAATGGATAAATTTTACATATATGCATATTACTTAATGTATAGTTAAGTATTTTTACAGAATATGATATCCGATTGGAGTGCACAAACTTTGTATGATTGTGTGCACAAACTTTATATGACTAAGTGCACAAACATTACGTACTTGTGTACAATGATGTGCTTTACTCAAACATAAATAAGTTCACAATATTTATACATTTTAAATGAGCAAATTTTATAACAATTAGTTCACATACATGTGTAAACACACTTTTATAGATTATAATAGATAAACTTTACATTTATGCATATTACTTAATGTATAGTTAAGTATTTTTGTAGAATATGATATCTGATTGGAAAACATAAACTTTATATGACTCTATGCATAAACGTTATATGAGTAAGTGTAACATCCCAATTTTCCGTTAGAGAAATATTCGTAAAATATAAATAATTAATTAATTTTCT
>QANU01075258.1:0-23244 GCA_003254905.1 Nissolia schottii | reverse complement strand
AAAAAAAGAAAAAGGAAAAAGAAATGGCCCAACGAAGATCTTGGACACGTCATCACTTTGCTATGTTTTTTCTTTGATTTTTTGTTTTCATAAAAATGGTAGACAGAAAGACCACCCTGAAGCATAACAAAATAATATTTCACTTTATCCTTTTAAAAAAAGTTAAAAAATAACACCACATCACAAAGTGTATTTACACGCCATTTCACTTCATTTTTTTTTTAAAACCTAGTACCTGGTGTATTCAATTTTTTTTAAATAAGTCAAATATGTTTATTTTTTAACTTTTAAATAAAACTAATTAATATTATATAAATTTAAAAATAATAATATGTTATTATTTTTTATACATGTAGTAATATTGTTTAACTATATGTTTAAAATGGGTAATCTTCGACTATAATAAATAGAGGATTTCCTTAACCTCTTTCTGTAAATATAAGTTTTTCTTCTAACTCTATGTTTAAAACGGGTAATCTTTATTTTTTTTATGAATAAAAGTTTTAATTAAAAAATTTTAATTACTATGTACTTAAATTTTGATGACACATAGTTTTTACATAGTTTGTGGATAACAATTAAAGAGCAATGCTACTCTACATTGAAAAATATCCACCAGTTGTCCAATAAATATTACAGATGCGTGAGCAAATATTTCATACATAGATTAACAAACATTACAGAATTGATGAACAAACATTTTCACGTACGGAAGTGGGATAAAAAGGGACGGGACTTGCAACACATTAAATGCCAAAAAGTAGTTGTCATATTATCTCTCCTGCCCCCACTCACACTCTAAAACACGTGCATTCATGCTCTTTCATAAACAAACGTTGCAAAATAAATGAACAAACATTAAATAACAAACAAAAAAACATTATGAAACACAAAAAAAAAAAATAATACATTACACAAACTAAACCGCGAAGGTTCTCCTACTCCTTCACTCATTCTCTCATAAACAAAAATTACACCACAAATAAACAAATATTACAATACTCCAAAATAAATTTTACAAACTCATAAATAAATATTACAACATACATGCATAAACAAACATTACAGCACACCTGAACAAATAAATAAACAAACATTATAACACTCATAAACAAAAATTATAACACAAATAAACAAACATTACACACGCAAAAACATTACAAAATTTATAGAACAATATGGATCAGGGAATAATGTCTTCATTTATGCTCACCATAACGTGTTATGGGAAAAAAAAGAAGACGAACCCCAAAAAATGACGGAAATGAATATAGAAACAAAAAACAAAAAAAAGGAACAAGAAAAGAGAAAACGGAGAAGAAGAAAGCAACAAAATAAAAAAAATATTATTTGAAAGTGGAATAATTGAACAAAAATGAAAGAAACACATGTGGTTGGAGTTTAAAAAAAAATAAAAAAAACAAGAAGGAGATGAGGAGGAGAAAAGCGTGAGTGAGGGAGAGTGGGTGAAAGAGAGAAAAAATTAATATTTAATATTGTGAACACTTAGTGGATACTTTTTTAATGTATACAAAGTATTTTCCAACGATTAAATTCTATCTATAAATATATTAAGAGTTTACAAAAATATTTATAGATCACTTCGATATATTCATGTTTGATTCACTTGAATGTGAGCGAATCTTTCAATTAAGAATGGAATTGTGGTTCCCACATTACTACATTGTGATGGATTAATTCTCTTATCATTAGATCAAACCTTAGGGCTCGTTTGGTGTATCGAATAGGATAAGACTTTATAATATAAGACCAAATAAGTTTTTAATATATACAATGTTTGGTATGCCATTATATAAGATATTATATTATATTATTCCTTCTTCACTTTACATGTAATTTTAATTATAAAAATATTTGATAAAATAATTTAGAAAATAATAAATTTTAATTTTAATTTATAAAAACAATATTTTAATTTACACCGACAATCAACATTTACGATTTATTTATTATTTAAAATTTCAATTTATAAAAATAACATATTTTATTAAATAATTAAATTTAAAATTAAATTTAATTAAAATAATAACATGCAATAGCATCTAGGTCACGTGCAATAACATGTGTCAATTTTGTATGGATACGTGGTCTGCCATGTGGCCAAGTTAACTGCATCGTCAGCAATTAATGGACCAACTTGACGGCAGAGACTAACTTGTACCGATTTCCTAACAAAAAAAATTCAGGCGTAAAATAAAAAATAATAATTTTTTAGGGACTTGTATTAAACATATTTAACCCAAAATTTATTTATGTTTACCATTCTTAAATTTGTACTTTTAAATTTAATATTTTATCTAAACGCGTGTTAAAAGTTATTTATGCAAGTTCAATAGGTCTACAAGCTCAGCCACAAAAGAAAATGTTGATAGAGAGCTTTTGAAAATGTGTGTTGACTTGTATTTTGTTGGATTACTTCAAGTTGGATAATGTGATTTACTTGGTTGAATTAGTTGGGTTATGTATTACATTGATATTACTCTTGAATTGTTAAAATATGGTTTTTTAAAATAAAAATAGGTTTTTTAATTTAAAAAAGGTGCTAAATTTTTTTATATGAAATTTCCATACACATGATATTTTTTTGTCATTAGATTTATTTTCTTTTTGAGCCTAAGCCCATTTTATGCGTTAAAAGATAACATATTTTTTATCATTAAAAAATTAATTTTTTATTGAAAAAAAAACAAGTTAGATTTAAAAAGAATGAAACTTTATTCAAAAAAAATTATAATAAGTCACCCATGACCCAATAAACCTGGCCTGTCAAGGTCAAGGCGGGTGATAGGTGAGTACCCGACCCAAAAAGGAAAAAATAGCCTAACCCAATTCGCCCACCTTTAGGCGAGTTGTGTCTCTTGCATGGTCGGATCAGACTCGACCTGTGTACAACCCTAATGGTAATGGATGTTGTATTGACTAACTGTTTTGTTATGGTTGACTAGATTCTTTACAACACGAACTAATGGAATGGTACTGACCATGTCATTAATATTGCCCTTTGATAACCTTTATGTATCTGCTATTACTAACTGATTGACTATTTTACTGACGTAACTACGCTGGCAACTAGAACTATACGTACTAGCTAATTAGATTTATGGGTATGCTAAACCTAAGTCATGATTAAGATTTACCGATTATGCTAAACTTGCTATATACAAAAACCACACAACACTTCCATCATCAACAAGTAAGTTTGCTAACCCAAGGTTCGCATGTCACAACGATTATGAGATTGTTTATATTTGTATTGCCTAACTAGTTCATATCCTGAATTAAGTCGTCTTTGTCTATCCAAATTAGTAGATTAGAACTAGCCTACTAGTTATTCATGTAACATGTAAGTAACTAACTTACTAAATATCTAGACTAATCACACACACACACACATACACACACACATATATGACTCGATTAAATGGAAAGGCATTGCATAAATCGTTCGACACACCGAGACATCCACTCACTTGGAGTCGCTGAAGAGATTACATCCACACTAGAAAGTTGATAATGGAATGTTTTAGACACTAGGTATAAAAGGAATAGGAATCAAAAGACAAGTTGAATCAATAAAACAACATAGCTAAATGGGGAATAATGCAACTAGGCACTGCTTGTCAATGCTAAGGCACCCTGAGAAATGCGGTGTTGATATCGCATAAACATAGACTGAATATATGTAAACAACAACTAAATCATCATAAACAGCATCATAATAGAAACTGGAAACATGCAACTGATAACTAAAACACATTTATATAAAGTTGAACACGTAAAATTGAAATCACCCAGTTATGGAACCCGTTGAATTGTATATTACGTCTTAGGGTGTATTTGCACAACCTGCCTAACATAATTGATAATAGGTTTTACGGTGTTTCTGTACAACCTGCCAACCTAAACTACAGTGTCACTTGAATGGCCAATAATTGAGCTGACACGCCACGCTGTTAATAACTAAATTGATAGGTGACTCGGACCATTAATTTTGAAATGATATACCACCAGGCTACCAATCACTAGCTCCAAACCTTGCTTCGTTGGGATTAGTTCCCTTGTAGCATCAGTAGACACATGGACAGCTGAACCTACACAACCAAAATTGGCTTTGGGGCTTTCAATGTATCTATACTACCTGCCCAACTGATCTAAACTGAGCCACATACACATAAATAAGTATAAGTCAATTTTGCATATTTTGTACTATATCACAAAATTATTGGACTATATCTAATTGTTCTATTATGGTTGATTAGACTATATACAATACAGACTAATGGTTTCTTAACTACTAACCACACAGTTGTTACTGCCTTGGCTAACCATTTTGTGTCTGCTATTACTAACCAACTAACTATTATACCGATGTAACTACACTAGTAACTAGAACTGTACGTAATGGCTAACTGAATCTGTGGGTATGTCAAACTTAAGACATGATTTTGACTTACTGAGTATGCTAAACTCATGCCATACAACAACCACACAATACTTCAATCATCAAATATTAAGTTTGTTGTCCTAAGGATCGCATGTCGTGTTCATTATGAGATTGGATATATCTATGCTTTCTAACTAGGCCATATCCTGAATTAAGTCTGAGTTGTCTATCCTAACTAGTACATATGAACTAGCCTACTAGTTGTGCATATAACATGTAAGTAACTAACTTGCTAATTGTGTGACTAATCATATAACTCTAAGGAATAAATAATGTAACACCCCTGCCAGCTGCTTACGCTTAAGTCATAAACAATGCTCATAGGGTTGTTATCTGCTTTGGTTGGAATACTTATAGTCCTATATTATCTTTGAAAATATTCTTTAACTGAAAATATGGACCAATTTAAAACTTTTTCCTTTCTTTATTAAAAAATAAAATATGAGCCACACTTGTTCAAGAATACATACATACGCAAGTGGTAGAGTCTACAAGACTTAGGCGTTTAATGACATAATAGGTAATCAACCAAAGACAATCAATAGAAAGCATAAAGTTTCATTCATACATATGGGTCCAGAAACGGTTACACATTTGGTATGAGGTAATGACATATCTAATCCATTTAGCTAATACAAAATACAAAACACCTAAACGCCACGACGCGTAGATATAAACTATAGTCCCTCTACTTCCCTAGTATATCTTGAAGCCACGACCCTCAATCCTCCTTCAGTGCCTCCTCCTCTTCGTCGTATGTCTATGTGGCAGACTTGCATCCGGCCATAGGGATGAACCTCTTCCTTGCTGTCTGGCAGATGCATGGACCCAAACGCCCTAGCAAGGGTCTCACAGCAGATATGGAACTTGGATACCTCCATACCGGCGTGCCCTGAAGTATAACTGTAGTAGGAGGTGTCTGGCGAGGCCAAGGGACAGGAGAGAGAACAGGTAAAGGTGACAGATTACTTTGGACGTCTACAATCTCGAGCGAAACAGTCACCGTGACGAGCCCCGTATGGGATCAATCCTCGTATGCGAATGCAGGATCAGTGCCCTGCAGCCTTTTAGTATACTCAGCATACCCGCCTAAAACCATAAATAAGTGGGGGTGAAAAATTTGCGTCCTTAGTGGGAATACTATGGGACATAACTGTCCATTTTTTATTCATTTATGATCCAAGCCACATAGGAGATCTCTAGGTGTCAAAGTATACTAAAATTCCTACTTATGTTTAATTCGTACTAGTCCTGAGTAGCTTTATCTAATTTACTAGGTGACTAGGGAATTTCTAATCTTTGCATTACCTATAAAGGATAATTCATCGCGCTTTCTACTCCTATTCGCTTGAGAAGCTTGAAATCTTTCTCACTTGTCATTGCCTTATTGTATACTTACATAATCATATACATACATCACATCATGCACGAGGGGATCGAGGGGTTCTCTTATGCGCCCGGTCAGGTACTTCCATTGGGGCAACATCCTTCTTATCTTTCCATGTCCATCATTCCACTTTGTACATAGTGGGGCCGTCACCCCCTTACAATGTACAACCTACTCCGTATTCTTTAAATTTGAAGGCATATCTCTTATACCTGAGGTGGTAACGAATCACAGATGCATTTAGCATCAATATATTCATATAAATGACCATCCCTGCATGCAGGGTGGTTCGGGGCCGCCTTTATAGCGTCACTAGGAGTGGACTGGTACTTTCATATCATTTCCTTGCTTTTCAACATTTCTTGCTTTATAACCTTCCTTTTCATGATAATATTACTCTTCTTTATCCTCTTATAACTTTCTCTTTATATCATACGGCATTGCCCTCACATAATCGCCTTCTTGTCGCATATCGGGCGTTGAAGGGATTTGCCGTCATGTGCTCACCTTGCCGCNCTTCTTGTCGCATATCGGGCGTTGAAGGGATTTGCCGTCATGTGCTCACCTTGCCGCCACATCTCGGACGTTGAAAGGATTTACTGCCATGTGCTCATCTTGCCGCCGAATATTGGATGTTGAAGGGGTTACAGAGAAGGGGATTTCCTTATGTTCATACCTTTTCTTTTCAAATCATAACTTGCTTATCATAAACTTTCTTTATTCTCATATCGTATCTTTCCTTGCTAGTTTTAAGCTTGCTTTCATAATATTAACCATTCCTTCTTGCAAGATGGTAAGGGACGTGTCCGTAAACGTGCCAAGAGAGGGGGATTTCCTATTCATATAACTATGTTCATATCTTCAAGGTATTCCAGGCCCATTGTGGCCGGAACCTTCTTAAGATCTAATTCGTTTCGTATGTTCAATTATTATCTTTTCTTAGTTACGTGATTATCCTTCTAATTATCTAAGGTTGCCCTAACACTCTAGTGGCAACCCATTTCCTCATGATGCATAATAATCATAATATAGCATAAAATACAGTTAATCATGCATAATAATCATGATTTATAAGCTAAGGTGCTCAAGTGCTTTTTGGGATATATGTACTCCTTTGGGACTTATGGAACTTCTTACTCTTAATATTATCTTGAAGTCTTTTACACACCTTAATGAGCTCTAGCTCCTCTTATACTTACACTTACCTTTTTAAGACTCATTTGACCAATATTTTTCTCTCTAACCCAAAACCCCATCTTTTGCTTGCACACTCATTTTTTAATCTTCTTAAGTTTATGACACTCTTATGTACACTCACACTCTTGTCTTTCCTTTACACTCGTACCACCACAACCACTAAAAACCCTAACTCCTTTAACCTCACAAACCTTAACCAAATGTTCATCCCCACCTTGTGTACACTCATTATCTTTTAGTCTTTTACTACCATGCACTACCAGGGTTCTTTTACTTCATTCTCTAACACTTTCAACTAAATATTTTCCCAAGTTTTGCCTTCAAAACTGAAATGTTTTTTCTCACACACACCCTCCTTTTCTTTTATTCTTTTACCACTATACACTACTAAGACTTTTTACTCCATTTTCTAACACTTTTAGCTAAATATTTCCGTAAGTCTCCCTTCAAAACCGAACCCCTTTCTCTTCTTGGAATCACTCTAAAAATCATTATGTTCATGTTAAAAACTGTATCCATACTTATACACACACACACACAAACACTCATATCCCAACAAACACAAAGAAACACCATTAGCTTTTCAAGCACATAACAACAACAATATATATACACACACACAAACATTATTCGCACATAGTCCACTTAAGTAGTGGCCTTTCAAGGATTATCCACATGTAAGAGGATTTTGAGAGGATGAAGGAAACTTTGAGTAGAAGTCCCTTTAAGCCTTGGTGCTTCCAAAGCTATTGATCACTTTTTCTCAAGAGAAAACTTGAGAGAGTCAAGAGAGTGGCTACGGTTTTGGGTGATGGAAAGGAGAGAAAATTTGTGAGGATGGTGGTGTTATGTTTAAGGCTTTGTAGGAGAATGAGAGGGAGTTTTTGTGTGATGGTGGTGTAGTGCTCTTTCTTAGTTGTATATGAAAGAAGATGAAAATTGAAGATATGAGGATTTTGGGGGGAGGCAATTCAATTGCAAAGCAAGGGAAACTAAGGAGTAAGAAGCAAATTCTTTAGGAAGCAAAGAAGTGGTCTTCAAGGCTTAGCTTGGTTTGTATTTATAGAGAATTGGAATAGTAGAATTCTCCAAGAAAGTTAAGAAGGATACGGTTTTGGGGGCTAAATGCTGAAACGAAATTAAATTATTTTTAAAGAAGTGAAGTGATGGAAGCATGAGTGGAGGCATGGTCTTGTAAGAGAGTGGGTGTGGAGGTATGGTGTTGTAAGAGATTTGGTGAGAGATTAATGAATGTGAAGGCTACCATGGTTGTCTTATGAGACGTGTATGTGTGTTTAATTTGGTGAGAAATGAGTGATTAAAAGAGTGTAAGTGATAGGATGGAAAAGTGTAAGAGTGTGTGATTATTGTTGATCAATTTTGGAGCAAACTTATCTTTAATTTTGGGGAAAATTTAATAAAACTGGGGAGGGAATGCACGGCTAGAGGACCAGAATTTTGTGCAAGCAATTGATTAAAATAGTCAAATAGTTAATAGTGTGTGTATAGTGCAAAGTATGGTGCACATAGTGTAAGGTATGTGCTTGGTTGGACAAATTAATTAATTTTGGGAGTGAAGCCATGATCGGCTGGGACTAGAAATTTTTGGTAGGAAATGAATAAAAATTGAAATGATGAATAGTGTGTTGGATCGTGTTTGGTCATTAAATTCTTGTAACCATGCGTTGTCGTACGTGCGCGGGGATATCCTATGAAATTTTCTAAACATACAATCATAATCTATTAATTTTTCTA
The DNA here is from genome assembly GCA_003254905.1 of Nissolia schottii. Lineage (NCBI taxonomy): Eukaryota > Viridiplantae > Streptophyta > Magnoliopsida > Fabales > Fabaceae > Nissolia > Nissolia schottii. Next base: position 14,440 of record QANU01075258.1, on the reverse strand, counting down.
ATAAGGAATTTAAATTAATCCAAGGTATTCGTAAATCAACTTTCGTAGAAGTATGTTTTACAGATACCTTCAAATACCTTCGATACGTAATTAAATTCCGGTGATGAAAGATAATTGATCTAGATCTCGTGAAACTTCGCGAGATTACGAAATTATTACCTTAATCGTCATTTTCAAAAATATAATTAGTGATTTAAAATTTTTCGTCTTAATAAATCGCTCATATATTTATTTATTACGCGAAATATTTGCTAAGGAAAAAGTGAGATGTTACAAATAACATGCATATAGTAATTATCTAACAAATCACATAATGTTAACAAATCAATAGCATACATATATGACTCGATTGAACAACAGTTCATGGCATAAACCATTCAATGCACTAGGAACTCTACTCACTCGGAGTCGCTGAAGAAGTAAGATTGATACTAGAAAGTTGCTAATGGAATGTTGCAAACTCTGGGTATAAAAGATACAAGAACCAAAAGACAAGTTTAATCAATAAAAAGTCATAGCTGAACATAAAACAATCCAACTAGGCATTGACAATGCTACGGCACCTTGACAACATTGTGGCATTGATGACATGTAAACCTAGATTAGCCATAGCGCAATTGCACCCAGAGGACAATAATTCTAGCAAGTTTAGCACCATGGCACCCTGGTGCGCTACTACACTAGGGCATCTACATGAAAACCCTAAACGACGAAAAAAGATCACATGGAGAGACTATGGGAAATTACCTGAAAGGAAGAGAAGATGACGACCTTTTCTCCTACCAAACATCACCTTTGAGTACCCACGCTCCTTGGAAATAGCGTAACTTAAACTAGGGAAAATTCTCACATGGAACCTTCACTAAGTGCATACGTGCACTTGAGAGGGAGGAAAAGACAAGTATATATGCATACTCATCCATGGTGTGAAAAAAACAAGCTAACAAGGGGTCTCTATATATATATAAGAGGGGAGTTGGCACCACTCTAATAGCGTTAAGCGATGTGGGACATCTCGTTCCCAATGCAATGACACTCATTAGGCGCCATTACATCCTAATCATAGCACAATTTCATTCCGACAATGCATCTACGTTGGAACGCAATTTCCCTTTACCAGCGCAATTGCCCTAGAGCATACTCAACTCTACTTAATTTTGGGTGCCATAACGCCCTCCTAGCACCACGATGTTGACCCTAGGCCCCCTGAAACTCCCTTAGGTCTACCATGACCCTTCTTAAGGTCCTACTAACCCTTACTAAGGGTTATTGAAGATCCATGGCATCACACTCACCCACATAGGGGGTATCTTGATAGTACGTGTGAGAGGTGAGGAGACAGGTGTATCTGAACTCACGGCAACAACACAAAATGGTTTTGGTGGTGGCGGTGGAGGTGTGGCCTTTCGTGGCTATACAGGATCACGTGGTAGAGGTGGTGGCTACTAGGCCACATGGGGTACCATTAGTGTAGGTGGTGCTCCTGGCAATGGAACATGACCAAGAGCTAGAGGTAATCCTAAATAGTAGTTGTGCGAATCCTAATATTGGTGGCAAATGGAATCCTAGTGCTCTTATGATAGCGACCTCACACTTTGGTAAAACTAATACATCCAAGCCTATGACAATGGCAATCCTCGCTATCACCACTCCCTTAGTGGGGACATGGATCCTATGGATTAAGGGCATATACAAGGTCGCGGTGAATAGCCATCCCGCCATCACTATCTGAACATGATGCAAAAACAATAGTGGGGTGAGAAACCTTAATTATAATACATATGGGCCAATTGCTTCACCTAAAACCTAATTAACCATACTTTCACTGTTTTCAAAAACACTATTAGACAAAACCCTCTTAAAATCCATCAAGGAACTCAATTTCATTATCAAAGCCAAAAACAAAATTCTTAAAACCTAACCATACTTTCACTGTTTGCAAAAACTCTATTAGACAAAACCCTCTTAAAATCCGCCAAGGAACTCAATTTCATTATCAAGGTCAAAATCAACATTCCTAGCATACCAAACCATAGAAACATGCGCTAGAAGCTTCATCTTTCACATTTTGACTAAACCAAATTAAAACCTTCTTGGAATACATCAAATAACACAAAACCATCATCAAAATTTAAAAACAACATCAATGACACAATATCGCCTTTTTGCAAAAATAATATCAGACAAAACCCTAACTTTTCATTCCTTTACTTTTTACAAAAACACTATTTGACAAAATCCTCTTAAAATCCATAAAGGAACATAAATCTATCATATAAAACTACAAAAGGGTCATGGAGAACCTCATATGACCTAATATACATAGAGCATAGGGGAAGAGCAAAAGTTAATTTTTAAAGCTTAAAATCTTTGGTGATGATCTTGTCTTGTGATTGGAGCCTTGAACATATAGAAATGTCAAGACTTTCATCACTTAGATTTAAGAAAACATAAAATATCTCATTAAAATAGAATAAGGAAAACTAAAACTAACAAATTGAAGAACATATAAAAGGTCAAGATACAAAAACCCACCAAAAGAGAAACTCAAAAGGTGGAGATGATAACGTAGGTGAAGGGATTTCTAATTTATGAAGGAAGGTGTGGTAAATGAAGAGTTTTTGGATGGCAATGATGGTGGTGGAGGCGGTGGGTATGGAGGTAGTGGCGGGAGGAGAAGAGTTTTCTCTTACGTATTCTTGAGAGTTTGACGAGAGAGGAGATAACAAGTGAGTTTTTGAAGTTCTAAAGTTTAATGAAATAAGAGAATGCGAGAATGAGAGTGAGGCAGAGGGGATTCGGCCAGATCCATAGGGAAAGAGTAAGGATAGTATGAATTTTTGTTTGGGACATAGATGGGTATTTTTAAGGAAAGTAGGAGAGAGTAAAAGTGATTTTTTACTAAAAATGGTTAAGCAAAGAAAGGTAACATAAAGTGTATTGGCCAAATAGGAAAATTGTCTCATTAATTGCTTTTGTCTTTACCTCATTAGTGTAAGAGTAGATTAGATCATTAGAGGATAAATGTAATTAGGGAATGGATTAAGGTTAGGCTTAATAATACCTGAGATTAAGAAATAGGTCATATTTTTTAATTAAGCAAGATTAGGGTTTCTAATTAAGATTAACAACTTAATTAATACTAAATTATACTTCTAAATTTTAGTTAAGTGATTAGATTCTCATTAGAAAGTTCTCAAAAAGTATGACCTTTCGGGTTGACTATTGACTTTGTGGTTGACTTTCACTATTACTTGGCGTAATCAAACTTTGGCTAGCGCATTAAGCTATAGTTAAATGCTAATTTCTACTTAATTACTAGTAATAGTGAGCTAATCCTCGTTAGAAAATTGAGGGTGTTATATATACCACATGAAATGCACTCCAACACCAAACAGGAAACTTCAAGAATGATTTTTCATCAAAGTCTTGCTCGCCAAATTTTGAGCTACCCAATCTCGAACACCCAAAAAAAAAAAGGAAATAGACAACCAACTATCAGCAACAGCAACCCAAATGTTCCACACATTCGAGCAATCTTTAACAGAATGTTTACCTGATTCTCCTAATCTTAAGTAGCAACGTGGAAGGAAGTTGAATGAGAGAAGTGGCACTATAGTCTTCTCAAATTTGTTAGCAAACCATGATAAACCAAAAGGCACTAAATGAATGTGTGTTGATAAAAAGAACATACACCTTATCATGGAGCATAAAATCACTCTTCTTCAAAGAAATGATAACCACATGTTTTGTGAGTAGGTGTACTAAGGTTTCTATGATTTTGAAAAGTTCAAATATCACTACTATTTCACCATGGAAGGGAAAACAAAACAAAATAAAATAAACAGAAAGATGCTCCACTTATACCTAGATAAATGAAAAAATAAATAAATAGAAAATAGTTTCTACAATAAAATACCAAGTTCTCAAACTTTTTTTTTAAGTTGCCTGCCCGGTATCTAAGGCCTAGCCTTGACTAATCCGGGTCGACCCGGGTCACGCACCTGGCTATGGCGGGTGAGTCTCCCAGCGGGGATAACTGCGTACACAAGGTCTCGAACTCAGGACCTTGCTTAAGCGATACCCAAGTTCTCAACTTTGCTTCTTCAAAATCTTGTTTACAAAACATATACCTCATTAAGAAAGCATAGTTAAAAGGGAAAGAAACATTATGTCCTAATTTGGTGTTTTATTTCCTGCCCATCAATAGAAGATTTCTACGTGTACGTAATGGGTAGTTATCAAGAGTTGGTTTTAAGAAAAATCATGAATGTTTTTTTTAGTACATTTGTCAATAAATAAGGAGATGGACAGGGTGTTGGACAAAAAATTGAGACAGATAATCTAATTCAAGGGAGGGAACAGGTGTCCAAAATGTTACATTAGTTATCCCTAAACATATACAATAAAAGTTATACAAACAACACCGAAGGAGATACAAACAACATAAAAAAAACACCTTGGCATGTTATGATATAATCTTCTCCTTTTCCTCTCTCTCTCTCCTTGTACCCTAGCCAATCAATCATAATCTTCAGGAACAGGTATGTCCTCCTCATCTGGTGCATCCAAAACCCACTCTCCATCCTCCCTATGCACCATCCCTTTGTTCTTCACAACCCACCATGACCCTGGCACGTGATACTCCTCCTTCAAGAACTCACATGACTTGTTCACCAAAGCCAAACTCCTCTTCACCTTCAATTCAAACTCCCCATCCTTCCCATTCCACCCTGCCACCACGTGCAACATGGCCTGCAAGTTATGCCAATCACTCGGGTTCTTTGAGTCCTTCAAGTTTGGCGACATTCGAGTATCGATCTCTAGCTCCACACCCGTGTATGCGTACCCTAACAACTTCCCCGGGTAATGTGGAATGACGTCAATCACGTTTCTCACGTGCAAGACCTTTAAGTTACCAAAGCTTTTCATCCTCTCATTGAAAGCCTAGTATTACCATAGTAATTAGTTATTTAAAAGTTCCAACGTTTGACTAACTAGTTAAAGCTACATTGCATGAGTAAATGCAAGTACCGAACACGATATAATATGATATAATTTTATTAGCATAAAATAAGAATATGACAATATAAATTAAATAAAAATTTACATTTATATATATATATACACACAATATTAAATATTTATCATAATTTTAATCATAATCTTTCAATTCAAAAAAGATTGAACAAATTTTATTCTAGGTAAGATCATTTATCCTATATCATAGAAATAATAAATAAAATGAAAATTATTATCTTTTAGTTTAAAATGTAGTTTCTCATAAAAATTTCTCTGAAAATAATATTTGATGTGTGTAAGCAAATAATATGCATACGTGAGAAAAATAACACAATTAAAATATTTGGTGGAAAGTTCACATTAATATGGAAATACAAAATGAATATTATTGAATTGTGGTCCTTTTAAAAAAAGTTACAAAAATGTGGTTCTTTTAGCAAAATCGCCTCTATTCTGGCGATTTGCCAAGAAAAAATATAAGTGTTATCACGTCCTAGCTAGTAGGCTTCATAGAGAGAAAGTAGATCGCCATCTCCTAGGGCGATTTACATGCATCTCAAGCACATGACATGTATGCTACCATGTATTTTAGCATGTCAAAGTAAAGTTTATCTACAACTTTATCTTTTGGTAACATTTCCTTTCAATAGAGCAATGCCACCTCATGTATGCTATGACATGCTACAATTCCCCATGAGACAAATCTCAACTTTCTACCTATGCACACTCTCTTTTTCTCTTCTATTTGTTCCCCTCTTCCATTCTTCTTTTTCTTTATGCTAGAGCCTCATTCACTACACTCTTGTTTTTTTTTTACATTTTTCCACCATTGAAATGTCTTCCTTCCTGCATCCTTTACTTTATCTTTTTGTCACTAACATGTAACTCTCTTTGCAACTTGTTTTACCACCAACACGACCAAGTTTCACCATCATTAACACCCCTCTTCCTTTAGTTTTTTTCTTAAAACAAATGCCTTTATTGGTGGCTATTTCTTTTGGTTTTTTATTTATAAATCGCCTCTATTATTGGTGATTCATATAAAAAGACCACACTTTTGTAAGTTTTCAAAAGCTACCACATTCTACTATTTTGCTTATCAAATTACCAAAAAGTAAATTTTTTTATCCTAATTTGACTAACTACTTATTATCGTAATACCTTGTTTCCAACTTGGGGTGAACCGAACACCAAAGCAGAAATAGGGACATCAATGACTCCGTTTTCCACCAGGTCAAAGGCACTCACTATGGACAAGGACGCACCAAGGCTGTGCCCCATAAGTAGCACACTGGGGTTCTCATCCTTGTAAAGCTCCAACAATTCTTTCACCTTACTCGTGACCTGTGCCCTCGCGCTCTTTTTCGTGAAAGGGGATTTTGGGTCGTCGGAGGTGTAAATCGTGAGCCAACCCTTCATCACTTTTGGCACCTCCATGTCATCGTCGCTACTGCTGCTGTCTTCGTCTTCCTCAATCTTTCTACGTATAAGCAAGACCTTTAATTAATGAGTAACTCTACAAGGATAACTAAAATGGATAACAACAGGGTTATCATCCTAACAAAGGAGTGGAATCTATGGTGAACTCCGTACATTTGTGAGTATGGTTGTATCAAGATTGTCCAATTTAATTGTCATACTATTATTTTTCATACCTTTCATTGTGACAGTTATTTCTCTTAATTATACAATGCTTAGATAGATTAAAAGTGACGTGAAACATGAGGCAATGAAATAAAGTAGCATAAATTAAAGAGAAGCGTATGAAAGTTTTACTTTTTAGTCTTATTCTTTTACTCATTTTATATTTACACTTAGCAAAATTTAAAACTGAAATTAAGGAAATGAACTTAAATTTTGACAAATATATGTAGAAGATGGTTAAAAGGATAAGTTAGGCTAAAAAATAAGATTCCTAAACATTCTTCTAAGTAAAAAAGATAACCAAAAAAAAAAAAGAAGATAAAATAAAGTAGCATTAAGTTCGATCATTAAATGTAAGGCTTAATGTTTCGTTACTCAAAATACATCAAATTTTGAATTTTGTACTATAATCTTTGTTGGGAAGCCGATAGCCTCTCGGTCCATAATTTTGTTAAAATGAGCATAAAGGATACTATTAAAACAATAATTCTATTTTTACACTAAAATATTTAACACCCTAAAAAATATCGTGACAATGACATTTAGTGGGACCACAAATACAATAAAAAGAATCAATCACTCTTTCTCCATCAAATCAAACTTTCTCTTTGCCCACCATCACTAAAAACACGCGGGCATTAACATAATAGAAATAAATATTAATGTAATAGTCATAGGCATCAACACAATCAAAATAGACATCAACATATATATAAAAAAATGTATCAACATTTTTTTTTAAAGAAAGGTGTTTTTTTATAAACATTGATATATATTTTATGATGTGTCGATGCCTATGTTCATTATGTTGATACCTACGACTATTACTTTGATGCCTATTTTTATTATGTTGATACCCACGTCTGGACACTACTGGAGTGAGAAAGTGAGAGAAGAGGAAAGAGAGTCTAACTTCATGGAGAGAGAAAAGGTATCATGTTGATGTTGATGCCCATCGTTATTATGTTGACGTCTATTTCTATTACATTGATACCTCGTTCTATTATGTTGGTACGCATGAGTGAGAGAGTAAGAGTAGAGGAGAGAGAGTACGGAAGATAGTATCACGTGATAGAGAGTGATGTGATGGAGAGAGAATGCATTCAGAAGATTGAAAATTAATTACGTTGATGTCGTCTTAATGTGTTGATGTCATATACACCTACATTGGTGCCATAGGCACCCGTCTTGATGCCGTTTACGTTAAAGATATTACTCATTGTACCAAATACAACAATTTTGTCTTTTATTCTTCCTCATATACAATGTATATAGGGTGTTTGGGTATATTTGATATTCAAATAACACTGTTGCTATTGAAAAAACATAAAGAATTACCATATTTTTTTTATTTACTATAAGTAGGGATGACAATAGGGCAAGGCGGGGCAAGTTTTCCATTACCTATCCTGATCCTATTTATTCAAATCTTGCCCCATTCTCTGCTCCATGTCCCAATAGATTTTTATTTTTTGCTTCATACCCAAACTTGCAAGTTTATTTCGACCCTGTACTCACCATGCCCTGTTCCAAAGTTCCTTTATTTTAGTGAATTTTTCTTCTTCTTTTTTGCTTGATGATCTGGGTTAATTATAATGTTAAAAATAAATTAAATCTCACCTCTCCAATTGATCCCAAAATTAGTTAATATATATATATATAATACTACCAACTAGTGAAATCAAACATTTATTCAAAAAAAAATGTTATTTAGACTTATAAAGTGTCGGATACCAAGTTGACTCACGCCCCATCAACCATTACACGAGATCTCATTAGGGTAAAGAGTCCCACGGTTCAAACATTTCATTCCACTCCTAACATTTCATCTTATCCCATTTCATTCCGCAGCAATATCTATCTAGAGATACATACCTGAGGCTCTTTGCACTTAACAAACCCTTAGCAGACTCAGGAGCAGCACCAAAGACATTGATCCACTCGAAGTCCCTGGTGGTGCCGCGCCAGACCACGTAGATCACGCGGCGGTTGGAGGCCCTCGCGGCTTCGTCGGAGGTGACGGCGACGTAGCCGATCCAGTTGGACTCGCGGTCCCATGCCTCCCGGGAGAGGGAGTGGAGGAGGAACGCCTCAGGGACGGAGACGCGGGCAGTGCCGTAGAGGAAACAAGCCACGTCGTATTGGTCGGGGTCTTGGAGCATGACCTTGCGGAAGAAGGAGGGCTTGCCGTACCGGCTGGAGCCGCAGTAGATGGAGTTTTGGTCGTTGTTGAAGGCGTCGTAGGTGGCTTGGATGAGGTCGCCGCAGCGGAGGATTAGGTTGCGGAGGTCAGGGTGGAGAGGGTCAAGGAGGCCCTCCCAGTTATTGCTGCCCAAGAGTTGGTTCCATACGGGGTCCATGACGGCGGAGGTAGGGGGAGAATGGATGTGGTGTGTGGGTGAGAGAGGGGAGTGTGTGGTGGGGTGAGAAACGGAGTTCAATAATTAATGTGGTGTAGTGGGGTATCATGTGAGAAAGGACTTCACTAGGATATGTTCTGAAAGTGGTGGACAGATTCTTTGTACTCCATAAGAACATTACACGTCAAGATAAGAATTTTGATGGGTTGGTAATTGCATGCTAAAAATGTAGAAGGACTCATTTATTTATTAATTTATTTTTAAGAATTATTGAGTCAATTTTAAATTTAGGTTTGGAATAATAATTAAGTCAAGTCTTTGGCTTAGTTTGGTAAAACCATTTAAGGAGGTGTTTTTCTCTCAAAAAAAACTTGAGTCACCTGATAAATAAAAAAGTTGAAAATTTTTTACTCTTAACTCATGAGAGTCAAAAGTGCTTTTATGAGTTTCTAAAAGTAATTTTTTAAAGCTGATGACTTGTGTTATCCAAAATGTAAAAAAAATAAAATTAAATAACCGTAAATTTAAATAGAAATCCAACTTTATCATTCATTCATTAAAATCTTGATTCTCCATCATTAATCTTTTTATCATTTATGTCTATTTTAATCATTTTATATTTTAGTAGCAATTTTATAGTACATATCAAACACTATTTTGTGATTTCCGCATATTGAAAGTCGCTTTTATCATATTTTACCAAACAATACTATTATAATTTTTTAATAGCAACTTTTTGAAAGCTCGGAGAGCTCAACAACTTTTGAAAAATTATAGTTTTACAAAACCATGCGTTCTTCTGATGAGGACTCTAAAATCCTCTATCGTAAAATACTAGCGACTGCTTAACAGACACTTACGTACCTATTAAAATGGTTTATTAATTTGAAATAACTTTAAAGGGTAGAATAAAATAATTTGGGTAAAATGTGAGTGAAAAAAATTATAAATAAATGTAAAAAAAAATGGGGTATTAACATTGATGTGGATATTAAAAAAAGAGTTTTTTTTAAAAACATGGGTCGGATTAAAATTTTACAATTTAATAGGACAAAATACTAAAATTGCAATAAGCAGCGACAATTTCAAAAATTAAAAAAAAAATTAAAAAGTTCTGACAGGTATTGAAATCGCCTTTATGTATGGCAATTTCAAGTTTTCTATAGTGACAAAATACGAGGTGATATAGGTGGTGCATGAAGTGCAGTTCCCATTTTCTTTCTTCACCTATAAATACATCCATTCATTCAATATATATGCATCCTCATCTTGTTCGGTTACTACCCAAAAAAAAATTCATCTTGTTCAATTACTACCCATTTAACTAAGGAAATATCAATTTTGCCCTCATCCTTATCTTCGTCAACCTTCAGACTCTTATTTTCCTGTGTTCCTCTCTCATCTTTCTCTATTTTTTTTTTCTGCTGTTCCCTTCTCTTTCTCAGTATTTTTTCCCTACTCAACCCTCCTTTGTTTCAATATTTTTCTCCTTTTCTCGTGTGTTATTGGCCTGCTGCTTCGTGGTCCCCTCCCTTCTCTAATGTCTTCTTTATTTAATTTGAGTCTTAGAGACCTATGTTTGATTAGGATTTGGTTTTGTAATTTATCTTTTACCCTTGATTAAATTTGACTTTTGAGCCGTGAGCCTTTGATTATGCTATGCTTTTAATTTGATTATGATTCTTTTATGTTTTTGCTTAAGTTTGTGATATATTTGATGAATTTTGTTGATTAGAATTAATGAATATATATATATATTCTCAGCCGCCATGGCATCCGCCATATTTTTATGGCAGATTTTTGGCTCGCTGCCATCATGTATTAAACAACACTGGTCCTACTCAGACTAACTGTCTTCTTTGACTGGTGACACATTAACCATACATTATAGCACGTTTGATTGGGATTGAGTTGCATCCCCTCCAATTGCTCCCAATTTTTTCCTATGCTCCTCCCTTCCCCTCTCTCTAATTTTTTCCTCTGCACCTCCCTCTTCTCCGTTTTTTCCCCTCCGCTGCCCTTTGGCCCCCTTCCTTCTCTGATGTCTCTATAATGTTCTTTTCATTGTTTCTGCCACTGAAACTGTTTATCTGTTCTCTGCTGCCATGGCTTATAATATTTTATTTTTAAATTTTGGAACATGTATATGTATGTCGTACAAATTGCATATTAGTTTTCTATATTTTTGTTACAGCGGTCATACCGGCATACTGCTGTAGCGTTTTTGAAGTTGACCACCCCACACTGCCATCCCGGATTGACAAATATAATTTCACCTTCAATTTATAGTTTCATGACAACTTTAGCTCCTTCACCACGGTTTTAATAACTTTGAGGCCGCATAGCAATGTCAACAGAGATCAGATGCCATCTATTGATTTCAGAACTAATCACGATTTATTGGATATGGGCATGGACTATTTTTGGTGCTTTAATGAAATAGTTGCCCTACCTCAGTTAGGATGGTGTTGAGTGTCGTTTTACAGGTCAAAGACAAGGTAGGCTCACCACATTCTCATTTAAATAGACCAACAGTTGAATTAAGCAACATAAGACATAAGAAACAGACCTTCAGCTGGATCAGGGGAGCCAGGTACATCAATCCAATCATAGGATTTAACATACATTGAACCGTATAAGAGCTTGCTCAGCACAGTCATTCCAGGATGATTATGGAGAGGAATGATTGACGTGGGAGGCATACAAAAAATCCCTATCTGTAAAATATAAAGTAAATTTTATTAATCAAACTTCAGTTGCTATAGCCAATATAAGGCCCAATTTTATTAAATATTGTTGACTGTGAATAAACACGATGTGGAGTTGAGACTTTGCTTACAGAGAAGGAATCACATTCATGCAGGTGTAAGTATTTGATAGGTGGCAAGGATTGGTGATTCCCATTATGTTCAAGCATTTGACCAGACCAATTCCGAACCACTTGGGCCTCCTGTTCCAGACCTACATCAGACGGCTTGATCTTTTCTGTAAACACATTATGTCAAAGGTTATTCATAAAACATCAGTTGGACAGGGAAACTATTGTGTGGGAAGATCAAAATTTTCTGACATAGAAAATTACAATGAACAATAAGTATGAAATGAAAATTTTTCTTCACTAACAAGCATGCAGCAGCCATGTTTCTTTTTTTCTTTAAAAAATAAAAAATGCATGATGCAGCCATGTTGTCTCATGCAGAAGGAATATTGCAAAGCACTGAAAACAGACCACCTTATAACTCATGATGAATCCTTCTTTCCTCTTGGTTTTATCCAAGAAAATAAATAAATAAAAACTTAAGTACTCATCTGTAGAATCAACTATCTATAGTGTGTCTTGATTAGCTTTTTTGGGTTCAAAACAGTTTATAATCTTGAGCTCCCAAAACAGTTTTTTTTCTATCTAATATAACCCTATTTTAGTCGCTGAAAATACATGTATCACCATAGTTCCCCAAAGATCATTAACCACAATAGTCCCTCAAAAAATCACTAGAGTTAGACAATTGGTCCTTTTGTGCCACAAATTTAGTCCTTTAGAAAGATGAATACTGTGACATTTTAGATCTTTGACGGACTTATACGGTGACAAAAATCTTCGCAATACAAATATGGTTACACGTGTATTATCTGATGAATAAAATAGTGTTTTAAGCCATTTTTTCTATTCAGAAAAGCAATTATTCTTCAGAAACGATCAGTTACAAGTTATGACAAATCAACGAGTTAAAAATATTTATGCTACACAAAAAGAATTGATGGATAACCACATGACCTGCATAAGATCATATTTCAAAGGGATCATCTGTTTGGTTTGGTATTACAGATAATCAGCAAGTACATTATAAATGAAAAATAGAAATGAGGAATTGCAACAAAAAGCCTTAAATCTTAATCAATCCTAAAACTTAAAAAGAGAAAATGATAATCAATATTCCACCAATCCTCACAAAGAAGATTGAGAATATGTTTGGTTTCTACTTTCATTTCCGGTTTTCAACTTTTAATTACAAAAATGCCTTCATTTTCTGTTTTCAGGTTTTGTGAAGGAAATGGTGAAAACAAGATTTTCTTGCTTTCATTGTTTTCTTCACAAATCTTAAAAATAGGAAACAAATTGTAAGCAATGTGACATTTTTATAAAAAAAATTGAAACATAAAATGAAAACAGAAACTAAATAGGCGGTAATTTGTCCAAAAATATTGTAATTCATATTCTGCTCACAAGAACTTATTGCCCCTCAAAATTTAAAATTGAGTCTATGATTCCTTCAAAAAGACAAATACCCTAAACGTATTTTGACAAAAGCCCAAATACAAGCGAACAAAGGAAAATAGTTGAAATTGGAAAATTGCTTGAAGTTATTTTGATAGTCTTTTACACCATGGACATTTTCATTCATTTCATCATAAGGCATTATGCATATCTTGTAGTAGACGATAAATAAGAATTCATTAGCAAAACTACCAAGGACAATAAGAAAATATACCTAACTTCTCGCGAACTTTTTCAATAGCTTCATCTGACACGGGTCCATTTGGTGAAAAGGATGCCTTGCATAGCCTATAAAGTCTCTGTATATAATATGGCATGTTGTAAACTTGGGACTAGCTAATTTAGTCAGACCAAAGCCCCAAGTTCAGCAAGCTGATAACACCTTGTACGTGGCTTACCAATTGCAATTGGGATTGGATATACAATTGGATAATAACTGTATTTTAGCCCCAGAATCAAACCAGCGGTAATGAATCTGCATGGTCGTAATCTGCTCCTTTGCAGCTATTCTAATCTATGGATCTATTCAACAAGCAAAAGAGCAATCAGAGCCAAAAACTAATCCGCTCTATTTCACATACAGATCTCAGAGCAACTGTAATGGCAAATCACTACCTAATATCAATATAAACATTTGGGATGCAACGATTTATTCAGAAAAATCTAGATTCAACTTTGCTTTTACCTACACTTTCTGCAATTACATGCATCCATTGTCCATTTAAAGAATTTTTCGTTTCAAATTGCGGGCAGTAACTGCAATTGCGGCCAAAATATTGATGTTGTGCTGGTCTCCGCTACCGCTTCACAACAGCAATTGCGGCTGCAACAACCGCAATTTCCTTGCAATTGCAGTAATTGCAACACAACCACAATTTAAAACCACAAACTAAATCCCGCAAGCTATCCACAAATGAAAACCAAATCCCTTCATTCTCTTATCATTTCCACTAACAAAAAACAGACGCTACAGATTCAAATGTGCTATCTCAATCGCAAAAATTACTCATTCTAATTTAGTTATCTCATAAATAACACAAGCCCACAGGGTTAGTTAAAAAGGGAAGAGTTCACAGAACAGAGACATAAACAAAGAATAGTAGCTGACTCCACAAAAGGGGTGAGCTGAAAAAGCGTG
>QANU01075246.1:0-14320 GCA_003254905.1 Nissolia schottii | reverse complement strand
CATTTTGACTAACCAATCCGAGGCTCCTTCCCCCACAAAAACCGGAACATCCAATTTCCGTGTAGCCTCGAATCGCCTAGGTTCTTGCTCCTCCCTTTTGTTTCTTCCCTCTTCTCCCCTACCTCCTGAGACTCTGTCCTCTTTTTCCTGGTTGCTTCCGGGTTGCTGTGGTGGCAACCTGTCCAGGATTTGCTGCAGAAGTGCCAAGATTTTAGTTTGAGTCTCCTTCATCTCTGCCTGAGTTACCCGCATTACCTCCTGGTTCTCCCGCATTGCTTCCTGACTCGCCCTCATCTCTGCCATCTGTCATTCCAACAGATCCACCCTAGAGTCCATGACTGCACGCGTGGAAACCATACAAGTCTCCCAGGAAACGATGCTCTGATACCAGTTGTAACAACTGGTATCTTATGAAATTGATAACTGAATTGCTGCTGTATTTTATTAATAATACCAGTAATTCCACAAGAGAATTTCCTGGTTAGATGAATACAATAGAGTGCTGATGAGAAAATAATTCTGGGATTAAAGGTTCCCTTTGACCTCCTAAGCCTTGTTCTAATTTCTGGATAATTATCCCTGGCCCCCTGCGGTTCCTCTTATAGCTCATGAGGAATCGGGTAATTTATTTCTTTCCTAATTTAGTTCCTAAATTATTGCTTCTCTGATTTGAATAGCAAATCAGCCCCCAAATCTGTTACAGATTTTATTCCTTTCTTATTCTACTAAATCTTCTAGAATAAACTAATGGGAAAGGAAGGATTTCCTTTCCTGTTTTATCTCGATCCGCATTAGGGGGGTGCGTAACACATGCGTTCGGACTATTTTGAGTCCCGTATAGTCGTACAACAGATAAATACGTACGTCGTCTGTCATACACATACATATATAAATAACAGAGTAAATAACACCAAGTGGGTCCAACAGCCAAGGTCATACATTTACATATTAATAATATTGTACCAATACATAAAAGGGGCCGTACATAACTCAAGCCCCGCACAACCAAATAACATATCAAAATATACAGCAACTAGTGCTACTGGTCAAAAAGTGCTATCTGAAGACAGGGTCAGGAATCAGGGCGGTCAGCTCCCTAGCTCATCCTCGCTGGGGTCCTCCTCCGAATCCTCTTCTAGGTCCTCCTCTTCAGGCTCGTCCTCCTCCTCTAAGATCTCGATGAAAGAGTCCTCCTCAGATGGTGAGGATACAGGTATGTCTGGCGGTCGGAGTCGAACGGAGACTGGATCGACCTTCACGTCCTTCTCGTAGGGAACGGGCTCGCCATCTGCGGAAGTCTCGGGCTCTAGAACAACCGGTGGTGTAACACAGAGTGGTAGGGGACGGTTCACGACCAGCATTGTCCATAGCTCTGCCTCTTCCCCTGTCTCAGGGTCTACTGTCCTAAACCTGCTGCGCAGGATCCGCCTCCTCCTCGGCGGGGACGTCATATATCTCGCCTGAAGCCATAAGTGAGTGGGGGGGTGAGAACAGTGGTTCTCAGTGGTTAACTATGACTCGGGCTCTTGTTTACTCAATTATGNAGCCATAAGTGAGTGGGGGGGTGAGAACAGTGGTTCTCAGTGGTTAACTATGACTCGGGCTCTTGTTTACTCAATTATGCTCCGGCCGTCCAGGAGATCTCTAAGTGTTCATGCATCTAGACATCCTACCAGTTATTTTCTTGCCTAAGTTCCTGGGCGGCTTTATCTAGTTACTAGGTGACAGGGAACTAATCTTCCTTACTAAGTTCTCGTGCTTTCTATCCTTGACCGTTCTGACTCTACTACTCATATGCGTATGCCCGGTGACCTTGCCCCATGCGTTCCTTGTGAGCATGGTGACATGGTCGGGACACCGCGACGCTTTAATCACATAGGTATGTATGCAAGGTGATCGTGTCCCATGCGTTCCTTGTGAGCCTGGTGACGTGATCGAGCCCCATGCGTTCCTTATGAGCATGGTGACGTACACAATGCCTGCGTTCCTTGTGAGCCTGCTCTTGTGCACTTATGCATGAACTTTCACTTTTCAAGTAAATGGTACCATTACTTTCTTTCTCTTACGCGTACCGACTTACCCGGGTTAGCGTCCTTTCATTCTTCATATCTCGTCATCATGTGCACTTTATCTTTCTTTCTTGTTCTGCTTCTTACATTCATTGTGTTCTTCATTCATGAACCTTGGTCATAACATAGTCTCTAGTGATCTATCCTCATGATGCATGCATGACTTTAATACTCATATACTTGTTGATTGCACCCTTTGGTGACACATAGCAAAACACATGCTATCATAAATTCAATGCATAGACTTCTTCATGCGAAGTACTTGGTGGAATACCATGGATCTCGGAACCCTCTTTCTCGGACACCACTCTCAGCGTCCGGGAACCTCTGCGGAACTCGCTTTGAAACCTTGCTGGCGCTAGCCCTAAATTCTGGAATCTGATCATCCACTCTCGGGGTACCTCCGCGGAACCCCAACGGCTACCACTACTGGTACTCGCTCGGTCTACTCTCCAGGGAGTCACTCATCTCTCTGGGAATCCTACGCAGAACCCACTCAGGACCTTTCCTAATGCCCACTCAACACTCCTCATGTAAATCGTCGTGTTTTCCAGGGTTCCTCTGCGGAACCACTCAGCACCATTTCTGATGCCCACTCAGCAACTCCATGTACCTTCCTAGTCGCTTGGGGATCCTCCGCGGAACCCTCACAAACACCATGTCTGGCGCCACTTGGGAGCTTAGGGGACCACTCAAACATGCCAGGGTTCCTACGCGGAACCCTCTAGGTACTACATCCTGGCATTCACTCAAACACTTCGGAAATCCTTCAACGCTCCGGTGTAACCTCCTCCATACTTCAGGAGTCCTCCGCGGACTCACTCAAGAACTCTCCAGGTAAGTACTTAGCACCCTAGCTAGCCACTCGGACACTCTAGGGAAAACACTTAACGAATCTACGGGTTCAACTCCACCACTCTAGGGCATCCTCCGCGGATACCACAGGCACAACCCTCCAGGGACCCTACGCGGGACCCCAACCTGCACCATCCTTAGCTCTCACTCAACTCTCCGAGTGCTCCTTTCACGCATTTCCGGGATCCCATGCGGACCCCGTCCCGTCCCACTACTGTTCCGCTCTTCAACTCTAGATCCCTCTCAGTGCCCCTCCGCGGACACCTCGGCGTCCAGCTCCTGATTATTTTCTCTTGTTCCCTTACTCTCTTCTCATGTTCATACCACATATTCCACAGTACTTTGAGCAACAACAGGTCGTTCAAAATCATGCAAAACAACGTAATATTTCCAGCATACAACAACAGCATTTATCTTCATAACATTGCTAAACTTTCCTTACTTAGACACACACATATACACATACAAATAAACATCCCATAGACAGGGGTAAAGATACTACCCACTTGTAGAAAACTTGGTGGTGGTGACGTTTGAAGTAGAGTCCACAAGCCTTGTTGCTTCCCATAGCTTGAGCTCCCCTTTCCTCTACGGTGAGCACGTTGCACGATGGAGAGGGTGATGTTGTTCCTCTTGCAGTGAAAGCAGGAAGAAAACAGAAAGCTGAGATGAGAAGACTTTGGGAGCAGGGGTTTCGGTCTTGCTGAGAGGTGGATGAAGAAGAGAATGTGCTTGAACTTCTTGAAGGTTTTGGGAGTGTGTTTTCAAGAATGAGAGAAAGCAAATGTCTCTTGGGAGTTTTGGAGAGAGCGTTTCGGTTTGGAGAGCTAGTGGTGAGGGAGATTGCTTGTTTCTTTGGGTGTAATAAATGTGTGAATAGTGGAAAGCATGGGCATGATGTGATTAAGCATTTGAAGTGTAAGAAAAGTAATTGTGGATGTAAGTGTAGAAGCATAATTTAAGGGATTATTTTGTGCACAATTTCCCAGCTCTAGCTGTGCAGCCCTTCAGCTCTAGGTGCTGAAATTTCATTTTCTCCCGTCCCAGTTTGCTCGTGTTTTATTGCTCGCAGTGTCGTTACGTCGCGCACGGTCGTCCGAAAAATATTCCGTCTATACCGTCGCGAACCTCTAATTCCCCTCTACCTCTGGGTATTAATATTCAAAGATGTTTGTGAATTTTCCTCCGAGAGAATATTTTCACAGACACCTTTTGTACGTCAGAAATTCTATCGGCGTACGGCGGTCATTCGACTGTCAGTCGCACATCCTATCGCGACACGTCTTATTTCCTAAGAGTGTTCTACTAAAAATTTTCCTTTTTAATTCTCTAATCAAGATTAGAAAATTAATTTACTAATTATGCATTTAATTATTCCTATAAGAAAATCGGGATGTTACACATGGTTTTCCAACTTCCATTGTTTTTTACAGGGACAAATTATTCATGAGTACTTTTTGGACTAAAATCTTTAAAGCAGGAACTAACTCAAGATGACCTCGACATACCATCCTCAATCGGATGGGCAGAGTGAGGCAGTCAACAAATGCGTTGAGACTTACCTCTGATGCTTTTCAAGCGGAAAACCTAGGCAAGGGCCAAAATGGATGCCATGGGCTGAGTATTGGTACAATAGCAATTACCATGGATCCATTAAAATGTCGCCATTTAAAGCCTTGTATGGCAGAGAGCCACCATCACTACTAAAAGGAGAAGGAGCCGCCACAATCGATCAGATACAAGGCTTGATGCAAGAAAGAAATCAGATACTAGATGAATTGAAATTACATCTGGACCAAGCTCAACACAGAATGAAGATATATGAAGACAACAAGCGAAGAGAGGTGGCATTCCAACCCGGTGATATGGTTTTTCTTAAGATCCAACCATACCGAATGTGACCATTAGCCAAAAAAATGAACCAAAAACTCAATGCTAGATTCTATGGTCCCTATGAAGTATTGGAAAGAATTGGCCAAGTAGCTTATAAACTTAAGCTTCCTAATTCCACTCGCATGCACCCAGTCTTTCATATTTCACTCCTCAAGAAATGCGTCAAGGCCAATACACCATCACAGCCACTACCTCAAGCATTGACCGAACATTGGGAATTGATGGTTGAACCAAAACGCTGCTAGAAAAAATGAAGCAGGACAGCTTGAAGTTCTGCTCTAGTAGAAGGATCTACCAGAATTCAAAAACTCTTGGGAGTCAGCAACATAGACCAAATTGGGTCCTATGTTAAACAATTTCTCTTCAAATTCTGTCCTATTTCGTGAGTTGGTACTAGTTGTTACAGACATCCATGTCTCTAAACCACCCAACTTAGTCTAGAATATATAGACATTGTATAATAAATACAAAGATATACACAAATATGGAGAATATACAATTACCCTAAATACAAGATTCTAACTCCAAATGATCATCCTAACACTATAATTACAGATCCTATAGATCCTAATGATGGATTCTACTAACACTCTCCTGTCAAAGACACCAAAGATAAACAAATATTGGGAACTGCCACCAAATATTTGTTTGAGAAAGCCAAAACCTCTAAATTTAATAAGGAGAAACTGATGAAGGTCCTTTGGCCAGACCTAATTCTCCTAAAAATAATTCCCAAAAAACATATTCCAGAGAGAATATCAGAGCATAACAAAGCCAATAAAAAGGAAGAAAAAAAAAAAAATCACAAGATGTCATTAGTGTGACACTCTCGTCAAGTGTAACAGCCCAAATAAAAAGATTTGACCATCATTTGGATTTCCAAATGTCTATGTCAAAAAGAAGACTCTCTATTAGGGAATTTAGTCAAGAGCTGAAAATAAGATTCTACAAAAATTAACACATCCAAAGATTCAAGCAAGCGACCATATTCTTTTGTCATTATCAAAGGGAAGAAGAACAGATTCAAGTTGAAGCAAGGCAGTCTAACTCATTACCCATGCAAGTTCCTGTTAAAAGAGAACTCAAGCATCATTAAGATAATAGTTTAGGGGATATTAAGAATGCCTCAGTCATCTGCAAAAACAAAGGGATGATAAATACTTGCGTATATATTATTAGGGCATCGGTTTTATACCATACTTCTTATTTCCATGGAGTTTATGAACGGTGAAACAGTACAATAAACAAAGTATTTTGGCATATTAAAGTAAAGGAAATCTGCGTAATACTTGCAAAAGCCTTCTTAAGATTGGCATCAATCATGCAGACCAAATAAACAAAATCTATGGTTACCAACAGATACCTAAATGCCATGCAACATAGACAGAAATGCTACTGCATGAAATAAAGCACCAAAAAAAAACTAATTCATTAAAGCATAGTGCTTCAGAGCAAAAGCTTCAGTGAGGCAAATAAAAAGCTGACCTGAATATTATAGCCAGTTCAGATGGACAAACGTTCTCTGGAGCTGTACAATCTCCATACACAAAATGAACAGATCCAGTAGCTGATATAATATCACCATCAGGGGGACAGATAGGGTCTTCCACAGTCAATGAATAGTATCCGACAGCTTTCCACTTGGACAGCTTCTTTTCCTCTGCCTTCTTTGCCGAATCCAGTTTTAAGCCCTTTTCCTCATCTAAGTTCCTTCTGCTCCTTAAGTCCACCATTGATTCACAACTTGATTTAGACACGTCCTCAAATTTTTTAACCCAAGAGAGATATGAAGCCTCATCAAGACCAAGATCACAAGATAAAGACGCAGAAACTCCTTCCGTAACTCCTTTCAAAAGATTTTGTCGATTGACCTCGAACTTTCTGTCATCCATGTGAAATGTTTGTTTATCACGCATAGTAATCACCTTGTCAGCCATAGCATTGATTTCTTGCAAGTCCATGTCTCCGTGTTTTTCATTATCGATCTCAGTAGGGTCAAAATCAAACATATGTAACCCAAATATGATGGATTTCATATCACTGGTTCCAACTCCAGATGTTTCGTTTTCTTCACATTCCAGAGTATTATCACCTATAACATTGAGGCTCAGCTGCAACTTTCTCTCTGCCCTCCGCATAATTACCTACGGTGCAACATTTAAGCTACTGGAGAAAATGAAAATAGCCTCCACTGTCAAGGATTAAAAAGAATATAAAAGAAACATACTTCCTCCACTGTACGTTCTGCAACAAGGTTAATGCACAAGACATGGTTCATCTGGCCAATCCTATGTGCTCTCTGCAAAGCTTGCTTGTCAACCTGAGGATTCCAATCTTGCTCATAGAATATAACCTAGACAATGCCATGGAACATCAAATTACCAAAAAAATGTAGTTAAAGATAAAATAAAGACAAGTGGATAAAGATTCAATAAAAAGTTAATTCTCAATTTCCCAGAAGGCCAAGGGTTTTCAATCAAGAAAACATATATCACAACCATATTGCTGCCAGCTAGCATGAAGTAACCATATCAGACAGCCACAAGATAACAAACAGCAAAATCATGTTAAAGCAAATCATATGAAGAAAAATCATCAACACAAACTTGTGAAATCGTGAATTATTTTCGAGAGTCGTCTAAATTTGATGTACAGTACGATTCAGAAACACAACAGTAAAAAATAATACTTGAATCCACAACTAACAAATTGTTAGAGATATAATTGGGTTTGGGAGTTGGTTAGGATTAGTTATTAGCTAGTTACGTATATAGGGCTTGTCATCTCCTGAATTACTCACCTTTTATATCATTAGTGAAATTTACACATTCAGGTTACTCTCATCTCTTCTTGATACCATGAATTTTCACATGATATCAGAGCCTTGGTACCCACCTTGATCATTCTATCGCACTCATTATCTTTTTCATTTTTCAATTTTTCTCTTTCATTTTCTCGCTTCCCAAACATTGTTCCTTTTATTTTCTTATTCGTTTCTTCTCTGTATCTGATATCTTTTAGCCCCCAGCCAAAAAATAAAATAAAATCCAAAATCCCAATATTCCCAAAAACTACTCAAATCTCTCTTGTTCTCAGAAAATCAACCTCAAACTTTCAATCCTCTTTCACTGATTCAACAAGAAAATACAAGATGATCAATAGATCAGATGTGTGATGTTCTTTTTAAATCTGTAACTGTTTGCATTTTGACTTTCCGGTGCCTCTAATGAACCATTTCTGGTTGCCATTTGCAGTGTTCTTTGTCTTATACCGTGTTTTCTCGGCACAGTTCACTCTGTTGGCCGTCGATCTTGCACAGCGCAGCGGTTCTTGCACGGTTTTCTCTGATGGATCTCAAATCTAGTCTTAGAACATGTTCTACTCAAGTATATTCGGGCAGCATAGTTCATCTTCTCCAGCAACTTTCGGTTCGAGTTTGCAACTAAGTCTTAGATCTTGCTTCGCTCGTCAGTGCTTTTTCTGTGCTCGTATTTTGATTTTCCAGTGGCGTTCCACCTTCCGACGTGTCTCCTATTCTCGGAAAGCTTTGCCGGAGGGTTTGATAAGTGGATTTTGCACCCTATTTTACTATCCTCTAAATGAACAAATGCATACTAAAAATGTGTGGTTTTAATACTTAATTGATATGTTTTGCACATTATCCCTTTATGTGAGGAATTGAGAAAATCGGCAAGATAAGGTATTATATTACTCTTAGAATTTAATATTTCTTTTGTAGTTTTTCTATTTTGAATTACAGGAAATAAATGTTCAAGAGGATGGTTGAAGAGATGAAGAAATTACCCCTGAAGAATGGAGCAAAGGGCAAAAGAGGAAAAGATGAAACTAGAACAAGATCGCTCAGTGGGGGGTACACATCGCTCAGCGATTCAGCTTTTATCGCTCAGCGATCATGTCCTTATCGCTCAGCGATAGTCCCTTTGCCGCTCAGCGAAAACACGTCGGCAGCAACTTGCAGCGGCGCATTTAATGCGCCAGCCTGGCGCCAGCTCAAAAGATGATCAATGCGCGTAAGCCGCCGAGATTGACTCGACCGCTCAGCGAGACACCTCGACCGCTCAGCGAAACAGCTAAAACCGCTCAGCGATGGTACTAAATCGCTGAGCGGTCCTGTCGAGCCTTGGCCTATAAATAAGAGGCCAAGGCATTCATTTAGGGCATCATCCACTCACCTATCACCCTTCCACCACTCATCCAAAGTTCTCCTAGCTTAGAGAACTTCATATTCCTTCCTCCATATTCTATTTCCTACACCTTTTCCTTTTATGCACTTAGGATTTATGTTAGAGTGCCTTGCAATCTTTCAAGAATTGTAACGAAGTTCTGCCAAATTAATTCCAGGTTCTATTGTTTCAATTCTCTATTGTCTTTTACTCTTTCTTTCTCTTTACTTATTGTGAGTTTTAATCCTCCACCCAGTGGTTGTGATAGGCAAATGGTTTCCATCAGCTGTATGAATTTTGAGATTTCCAAGATATTTGGTGACATAAGTATATGATTGGAGGCCCAAGAATAAAAGGACCATGGAGAAGGAGTAGAAAAAAATTTGCCAGAGGCCTAAAGCAGAAAGTGGTACAATGATCATTTATAGAACCATTTCAGGAGTCAAGGCAGGAGCATTTTTTTTTTTTGCGCAGAGGTTGTATCCACAGAATTATTAGAGTAGATGAACTAGCCGACGCAGTAAAGGCTATTGCCAATTGCTTTGGTGGTCTCGTTGGCCATTCTTTGATGATATGCCCATCGTTTTTGCAGTAAACACAGAATTTTTTAGGGCAGTCTCAAGCAAAATGTCCAAATCCTTTGCAAAAGAAACATTGAATAGCACTCGTGTCTTGTCCTCTTGCCTTGCCTTATGATGCATACACCACTGGAATAGAATTGGATTGTTGTTCCATGGTTGTTTGAGTGAGAAGGCATTGTTCTTCACGAAACAACTAATTGTGGCATGCATTTAGCCACAGGATCTCGATTCATGAGATTGGACTCAATACCTTCAAAATCAAATATCAATTTCATAAGAAATTCATCTCGTTTAGTAGTTTCATGGACTGATTGTACTGAAACGAGTCCTTCAAGGGTCAAGCGTTCAAAGACAATGTCAGTGTATTTAGCCCAAAGATTCATAAAATGAGAATTAAATTCAGAAATAGAGATTTTCCTGTTGAAATATCGCTTTTGCATGTTCTAGTTGGAATCTTCGAGCAGTGTTATTCTGGCTATAAATTTTCTTCAAGTAGGCCCACATCTCGGCTGCTATCTTGAAGGGTTGAAGAATGAGGATTGTAACATATGATCACATATGATCACATAATTCACATAATAAGCTTCAGTGCGCGTCCCCTTATAACCGTGCCCATTTTAATTATAAGCTTCTTCGCACATCCACTTATGTACAGTTGTATATCACTTAGAGCACATACTCAAGCTCAACCCCCCCGTAGCGGTGGCCATACCGATACAAGCTATGTTTTGTCTCAATATCGTGAGGACCAGGCAGCGCTTAACCTGAGTGGTTCCTCTTTCCACGAATTATCATCGCTCACGATAGTCCTTGTGCTAGGGACGA
The DNA here is from genome assembly GCA_003254905.1 of Nissolia schottii. NCBI lineage: Eukaryota > Viridiplantae > Streptophyta > Magnoliopsida > Fabales > Fabaceae > Nissolia > Nissolia schottii. Next base: position 3,913 of record QANU01075246.1, on the reverse strand, counting down.
GGTAATCTCAGGGTTCAGCTTGCCTTTCCTGTCGGCTAGTGGCATAGCTAGGAAAAGATTGGTTTCCTTTAACATTAATATCCTTTGGTTCCTTTTAGGGACTTAGTGACGTCACGCTCTATTCCTTTTATTAATTCCTTACATATACCTTTCATGACACATACTCATCACATAAATCATACATCATTTTCCAGTCAACAGTTCACAATTCAGCCTAATAATTCACATAGCGTACATAACGTATCCTCATGTAACCTATAACTTTACATAATTCGTACCATCAATTATATACTATCACTAACTTCACATATAAGGAACATAATCGAACATTTACAGTTATATATTTGTATCTTACAGATGTGCTATCCTAATTTACATAAATACAAAAGTACAGTTACACATTCGAACATTTACAGTTATATAGTCACATATTTGCTGGTTATGATTTTGTCAATTAATTCCATGATGCTGGCAATCAATTCTACTGATAGGAACCGACTATGAGAAAGACTTTCAACAAATAGGAACCTAGTAAATTATCATGTGGGCGAGAGGCCAAGGAGAGGGAGGAGCTTCTGGGAAGAGCTGGTTGATTTAAGTTCTCGAAAGAAAAGAGGAGACAAGAGGGGATAGGCAAGAACATCAACGTAGGAACAGCAAAGACCTGATAAATTGTGTCGGGCTCAATTTTCGAACAGTAAGAACAGTGTTGAAGGACAATAACAAATCATTTATGAACCCAAGAATTTCCAAAGAAAATACACTTGATAGCATGAGCAAAAAGTTTGTGTAGACCTGGAGAAAGATTGTGGACAAACCGAGTAAAGCCAAAAACACGTATTTATTTAAAATGTAAAGAAAGACCTGGAGGAACAATGTAAAGAAAGTTGTAAGAACTGGTACCAATAAGAAAGGAATTGCTGAAATGGCTTGGTGTTTATTGACTATTTAGAAAATTCCAATGGGGAATTTCTGGTACAAAACCAAAACAGGGATGGCTGAAATATTGAAATGCACGAACTGGAAACAGAAAATAGTCTGGGAATTTTAGGATCCCTTGGTCCCTTATGCCTAATTCTCGGTTCTGAATAACCGAATGCCTTTCCTTTCTCCCATGGTCCCCTTATAATTATCAATGGAAGAGAATCAAGGGATTAGCTTATTTTTCTCCTAAAAATCCTCCTTCCTTATTTGTCTCTAACTGATTATTTTCTGCTTTATTCTTTCCCTAATTAAATCCTGATTTTTCTCTAACAAATCAGATATTATTCCCTCCTATTTTGCTCTTCTCTTTCCTGTTCCTTCTAGAAGAAGAGGAATTATTTCCTTTCCTTTTCTGTTGGCCAACCCTGCTGACTCAGCTTCAGCTGCTAGGTGTGTAACAAAAGTCCTTAGCGATAAAAGAGTACCAGACACCTAATTATTTAAAATACACCATGACATCTGATTTATCAAGTAATTAGTAGTGTAGCATCACCCTAATGTTAAGGGTACATTTGCATTAACAAGAGTACTAGCAATTTCAATAGGATGATTCCTGCTTTCTACTATATCATTTTGTTGTGGGCTGTGTAAAGAGGTAGATTAATGAACCATGCCACGTGACACAATAAAGGAGTTAAATGGGGCACAAAAGTATTCTTTTGCACTTCGCAAAATGTGAATAGTATGATCAAATTGAGTTTGAATCAATACAAAAGTTTTGAAAAATAGAAAATAGAAGTGATTGTTCATTAAAAATATCAAGTTGCACATTCACAAATCATCCATGAAAGTAACAAGGCATTGGTAACCCAAAAGTACTGACTATGGCTCGGACCACAACCATCCGAGTGAACAATATGACAAGGAAATTCTACAAGACTATTAACCTAACTCAGGAATGATGCCCGAATATGTTTCCCAAGTTGACAAGACTTACATTCCAGATTGTAAATAAAAGAGGTAGGGGTCCATTTTCTGCAATTTTTGTGAAACTAAGATGACTGCGATGAAGGAGACTAGAGGACTCCATGAAAGCACCTATGGTAAATGAAGGATGTTAGAGAAAATATAGTCCATGCAATTCAGATCCTTATACATCGATCATGTATAAGAAATGACTTAGCAGTAAAGTCCATGCAATTATTTGGTGACATCCCCACACGTTTCATCAATTCAAATTAACTCATTAAGAGGTCCTCAAATAAGTTATCTAAGCAACAAGCTTTGGTACATATGAACTTGTAACAACTGGTATCTGCAGTTCTGGTTTAGATAATGTTTAATGGAATTAATTATCAGTTCGGCAATTCCAGAGGGGAATTACTCGAGTTAACAGCACACAATGAAGAATAATAGGATTGAAACAAGATGATATTGATAATAAAATAGTTCTGGGAATAAAGGATCCCTTGGTCCTCCTAGTCCTAAGTCTGAATTTCTGAATACCTAAACCTATTTTCTAAAGATCTTACTTATAGTCACTTAAGAGAGAATCATGGATTGGTTAAAATCCTTATTCTTCTCAACNTCTTGGTTACTTCTGGTTCACGGGTTCTAACAATACCCTCCCCTTCAAAATTCACCTTGTCCTCAAGGTGAAAAGCTGGGAAAGCTGTCTGGATCTCCGTGGCAAGTTCCCAGGAGTTCTCAAAGTCGGGGAGGTTCAGCCATTTGATGAGGACTTCCCATTGCTCTGCAGCATTCTTGCGGACGTCGAGGACCTGGTGGGGCTTGATCTGAAGCTCATACTCCTCACTAAGGGCCGCGGGCAGGGGCTGGCTTACTGCTGGGGTGGCAACACATTGCTTGAGAAGGGAGACGTGGAACACAGGGTGTATTCTGGCATCAGCTGGGAGCTGGAGCTTGTAGGCAACCTGGCCAATGCGCTCAAGTACTGGAAAAGGGCCATAAAAGCGAGCACTTAGCTTCTGGTTCACTCGTTTGGCCAAGGACTTCATTCGGTAGGGCTGGAGTTTTAGGTAAACCTGGTCACCCGGGGCAAAAGATACGTCGCGCCGTTTCTTGTCTGCATACGTCCTCATTCTGTTCTGAGCGCGTTCCAGCTGAAACTGTAGCTCCTCGAGGGTCTGGTTACGCTCTTCCATCAAATATCTCGCTTCCTCCACCGCTGCTTCACTGCCACCTCGCAGCAACATGGGGGGTTCTCTCCCATATAAGGCGCGAAAGGGAGTCATCTTAATGGACCCGTGGTAGTTGGTGTTGTACCAATATTCGGCCCAGTTGAGCCATCGTGGCCATTGTTTGGGCTTGGAACCCGTAAAACAGCGCAAGTAAGTCTCTACACATTTGTTGACGGCTTCGCTTTGGCCATATGTCTGGGGGTGGTTGGCGGAGCTCATCTTAAGGGTGGTGCCCGCTGCCTTGAAAATTCCGGCCCAGAAGGAGCTCATGAATACTCGGTCTCTGTCGGAAATGATAGAACTAGGGAAGCCGTGCAGCTTCACTATCTCTTTGACAAAAAGCTCGGCCACCTCCTTGGCCGTATAAGGGTGGGATAAAGGGAAGAAGTGAGCGTATTTCGTCATGCGGTCAACGACAACGAATATGGTGTCCTTGCCGTGGGCCTTGGGTAGGCCTCCAATGAAGTCCATGGATATGTCGGACCAGACGTTTGTGGGAATGGGTAGGGGCTGCAGAAGGCCAGCTGGGCTGAGGGTAGACTGCTTGTTAGTTTGGCAAATGGGGCACCGTTTGACATAATCCATTATAGATCGCTTCATCCCTTCCCAGTGCACAATGCTGGAGATTCTTTTGAAAGTTCTGAAGAAACCCGAGTGGCCTCCCAACTTGGTGTCGTGAAATTCCTTAAGTATTCTTGGAATCATTGCTGAATGCCTCGGAATGACTAACCTTCCTTGGTGTAAGAGCTTGCCGTTGTGCAGGGAGTAACCTGGGGGTGCCTCTTTGC
>QANU01075186.1:0-12391 GCA_003254905.1 Nissolia schottii | reverse complement strand
GATGAGCCATGAGCGGCTAGGAGATAGTTAGAGTGTTATGTTTTGCCAAGGGCTTACTGAGTAGCATTCCAGTAGTCCTTGTGTTTTGATGCTGTATATGTTGGATTATGTATTTAATGTTTTGAACTATGTATATTTATGTATATCCTACACTCTATGACTTTGTATGGTGGACCACCTGGATATGTATATTGGATGTTTTACTATTGTACGGTTATAGGCATTGTTATATTGTGTATTCTGACGCATGGCTCTATTTTAGTAATTATGCAAGATCAAGTAAAAAGTTTAAAACCGGTCCTTATTTTCTTATGCTACTATTTTCAAAAGATAACTATGGACTAAGGTATTCCGACCGGGTAGACAACAACCTAGTGAGCTTTGTTTACTACGTACGGGTAAACAGTTAGCTAGGGTGTTTCACCGCCCATATCAGAATCAGCCACCAGTTTATCCAAGTTCCAAAATAGAGGAGACGTTTAATCAGTTTATGCAACAATCAATGATTAATCAAAAGAACAACGAAGCCTCTATTACGAGTTTGGAACTATAACTGGGAAAATTGGCTACTAATATAGCAGAGTTGAAAAAGAAAAGATTCACGGCCAACCCGGAGCTAAACCCCAAAGACTCTTGCCATGGAAGGAGGTCTGATGATGAGGAAGGGAGCAAGAAAGAAAAAGGCGTCGAGCTAACAACGTAAAACAAGCGCTGCCTGGGAGGCAACCCAGAGTTTTGTGAGTTTTATTATTTTAGTAGTTTATTCATTTTAAAGGTTAATTAATTTAAGGTGTTAAGAATATTTTCATGAAATATGGTGGAAAAGAATTAAAGGTATCTAAATCATGTAGTTAGGTTTAAAATTTTAAGTGCTAGTCCTTTTTCACCAATGCCAAAATTGAAGCACTTTGATTTTAACCCTAATAACTGATTTTGAACCTTTACAAATTGACTGAAAAAGGTGCACATGATTCTTAGCTGGTTAAGAAATGAAAAGAAATCTTGAAAAATAGAATCTTTTCAAAAAGCACCTTAAGATCAATGAAATGTTTTATTTTGAATCCATAAATCATTGTGGGAAATTCTGTCCACAATAAGCGGGAAATTCTGACCGCAATTGTAGGAAATTCTGTCTATAAAAGGATTCAAAATAAAACCATGATCTCTCTAATGCTACTTGGAAGAAAGAAAATTTTTGGATTGTTTTTGCAGGCCGGAGAACAACCAATAATTTTCCTAAAAACAACAAAAAAGAGACATACTTCTAGAGGAAAAAGAGCATGAGTCTTGGGAAAAGATGAGCCTCTATATCCTCAAAGCAAAAGTAGCCCAAACTACAAGGAGGCTACACCAAGGGAACTCATTCACCATAAACAGGGAGCAATTTTTAACTTTCTAGCACCTTAATTAATTTCCTTAGTTAGTTTAATATGTGTTTAAGACTTGTTTGTTTGAAAACAATTAAAGTAGTAGTTTATTTTACTTGGGATTTGATGCATGAACACATACAACATATGATTGAATTGTTTCAGTATCTATAATAGACTTTCGTGATTCACGCATAGATACCATGAACATGTCATTATGCATTTTTACTTGTTTGCATTAGCATAACCTTGAAGATGTTTTTAAATCAAGGAAATAAACCCTACCCAAGTAAGGGAGTGAGCCTAAACACTAAGTGAGATAGAGAGAATCACCATTGTTTTTGCACAATTGAATTTGTTTGAGTCTCTGATTTTGATAATTGTATAGAAGTAATAGGAAATGATCAAGGCATTCTGTTCATTAGATTTCAACCCACTTGGCCAAATAAAACCTACCCTAATTAGGAAAATCTTTTGCTACACCATTTGAGCTTAACATGAGAAATTTCTTGGTTTGTTTCATAATCCCTAAGCCTTTAAAGAAAAACAATGACTTCCCTTAATTTCTAAATTAAGAGAGCATTCAAAAATTGGATTATGAGCAAAAATCCAAGTCAGGGGGAAACAACGATGGGTAAAAGTGGGAACGTACAAAAGTCAAATAATAAAGAACAGAAGTAAGCAAAAGAAGAAAAATCTTATTCCCAATCCAAAAACAAAAAGAAGAAAAAGAAAAAGGATTGAGGAAAAGAACAAGGAGAATAAAGGGGTAAGAAACAAAGTTGGGAAAAAGAAAACAGGTGAAAACAAGGAGTTGGTTTTCAATTCTCTCTTAATTGGAAACATTTGCATAACCAGAAAAACTAATTTTCTTTGAAGCCTGACCCCATTACAACCCTGAAAAGTCCTTTGTGATCCTTGCATGACCATACTCTTGGATTGAATTGTGAGACAGGTAACAAATTTAAATTGTTGGATTCAATGGTGACAATGAGATAAACACTCACCCCAAATTGGTTCACTGACCATTGTGTGCATAAAGAAAATTTCCTTGATGGACAAGACATTAGATAGTGTGATTTGTTTATGGCATTCAAGTGATTGTGCATTTGATACCTGTTAAGGTTCTTCTATGGTGTCTCACATGTCTCAAGCATAAACTGTCTGGAATATTTCAATTTATTGCATTAACTGATTGTTCATAAGCATCGATCTTTTGTAAAATAATTCTATTACCTCTTGTTTGAGGACAAAAAAGGTCTTCAAAGTCAGGGGGAGTGATAAGTGCCCAATTTACGCAATTTTGACCTATTAAAAAGGCACTTATTCGCTTATGTTTTAAAGAATTAATCTAATTAATTTCCCTCTTTTGTAGGATTTTAAATATATTTTGAAGAATGGATGCAAGCATAATAATTAAGAAGAATCCCATAAAGAATGGGGCAAAAGGGCAAAAGCAGAAAAAGAGCTTAAAGAGGAAATCAGCAAGGACCGCTCAGCGGTAAACAAGAACCGCTCAGCGCACTAAAGACAAGCACCGCCTAGCGATTAACCCTTGGCCGCTCCGCGGTTGTACCACCGGAGCCATTTACAGCCGCCGCATTAAATGCGCCAGCTGGAGCCAGCCTGGAAACGGCGCTGCCCTGCAAAAAGCTGCCGGCACATTTATGAAGCCGCGTATAATGATTACGTCGCTGAGCGATAAAGTACAAGCCGCTCAGCGATATCTTCAGAATCGCTCAGCGGTGGGACTCAAACCGCTGAGCGAAGCCACCCAAACTTTGCCTATAAATAGGAGGGCCGAGCCATTCATTTTCATCATCCCTTCCTCCCCTCAAAACTTCATTCTTTTACGTCTCTCTTGTACTCTAAAGCATAGTTTAGTTTAGCAACAAAGAGGAGGCCAGTGAAAGAGCCATGAGATCAAAGAAGCTTGGCGAACCGCTGTCATGACGGCGTGATAACGTGTCATGGTAACCGTCTAAACCTTGCCTCTGAGATTCTCTTGTAAGATGGATTTGTAATCCTCTTGTTGTTGGGATTTCGGTCATTATTGTAGTATGATTGTATCCATGTAACTATTGCATGTGAATCTATCTATTTCTTATGATTTGCTTGAATGATTTTATGCTTAATGCTAGTCTTTGTTTAGTGTATTAATTCTTGATTTGTGACTTGATTGTATGAACGAAAGTTATATTAATTAAGTCATAACCAAGTTAAAGTCAAAACTACTAAGCTTAACATGATTCTAGACTCGAACGTTGTGAACGAAAGTTACAATCATTAGAGTTGGAACTAAATCATTTCATCTAATCTTGTTGCCATAACTGGAATAAAGGTTAGCCATTTTAACATCTGGAATAACGCTGGCGTACTTGTTAAGCTTGTGTGCGAAAGTGACAGTTTAACAAGGGAAACCTGTGATCTTGTTATGCGCGAAAGTGATGACAAGTTAAGAACTGGTGGCGGGCAATCAATGAAATGATGATTCTATGTAATAAGTAGCTGGATGCATGAAACTATGATATGATTCAATTCCCAACAAACTTCCGGATCTACCTCTGATTTGTTGCCTATTTACTTTTTATGTTGTTTATTTATTTATTAGACTATCAAACAAACTTTACCAATCCTTCACTCTATTGTTTAATTAACTAAACTCAAGAATGCTAATTTTGCAACTCTCTGTGGATTCGACTATACCCAACTATACTGCAATTGGATTCCTCGTGAATCTGAAAGCCGTAAAGTAGGATATATATTTAATTTGAACGACAAAAGCGCAAATAAGCTTTCAATGAACTTGGCACAGTTGTGGGAAACCAGACTATGTCAAGATTGGAGAAAGTGTAAGAATTGGCTTTCATCAATAGCTGTTGCAAGTTAGGGTAAATCTCGCTGCATGGCCTTCGTTCAGCCCCCAATAGGTCCGCTGGGACCAGCCGAGGGTTGGTCGGGAGCCACCAATCCCAATAATTACCATTCTGCCCCCGAACCCCAATTTGACCTCAACTACCCTGTAATTTCAGGTTTTTCCTTATTTTACAAACCAAGATCTAATTTCTGTAGCCCTCCCTACATAGTACATGTAGGCACCAATGAGGCGTATACCGCGGTCCGAAACCCAAAATGGACGAGATTGCCCTTCAAGCGCAAAATTCCACTATAGCACATGCTTTTTAAACACGTTAACACGGATTAAAACAGAAAACGATAACATAAGTATTGTAATTATAATTAGCCGAATAGTTACATGTACTAGAAACCAACCGGCCCCGTTACAAACGAAATCCCCAAAAAAAGCCCCTAGCCCATGTTTAAGTACATAATGTTCTAACAGCTAAGCTATCTAAATCCTACACTACCTACGCCCTAGAAACTCCAGCAGCCCTGTTCCGCGCCCTCGGGAATGGATGTCGGATCTTCCTCCATGGCAGATGGAGCACGACCCACGGCGGCAGTCTCAGCCGGATCCTCGGGCCTAGACCAACCCAAGCGCTCGTAGACCGCGCTCAGGTCACGATCGATCCGAGTCGTCAGCCGCACATCAAGACGGCTCATCAGCATGTCCATCTGGGACTGCGAGAAGCCCGGTGTCGGGATAGGTCCGGTAGAAGGCCCGGTGGTAGTGGCTAGAGCGGTGGAAATGGAGGGAGCAGAAGGTGAAGCAGGTGCTGTTCTCTTCCGAGCACATTCTCCGTGAGACCCCTCATAGGCCAGCTAGTTAGCCGCGTTAAAGCATATATGAATCTTCGCGAGGCACCCGAAATCCACCTTCCAAGTGACCTTTGGGGTCCATTTTAGCTCGCCTGCATCATGCAGTTGCAATTGCAAAGTATAGAGATATTAGTAACAATTTAAATACATAAGGTGCATAAGCATAATATACCAAACTAAAATGAGAGGAATGAACTAGGTGCATACCAGCCAAGGGGACTCGGAAGTGGCGAAGGAGCACTGAGATCTGTACTCCATAAGGCAAGGCGTTGTCCCGCACACGCGTCTGGCCCATGTGCTGGAGAATGTAGAGCGCCCAGTTTATCTCATGGCCCTCCGTCAGAGCCCAGAGAACCAGGCAGTTATCCCTCGTCATAACGGAATGGTTACCGCTACGCGGGATCAAGGTGTGGGTCAGGAGGTAGTGGTATATCATTTGATCCATAGGCAAGCCGCTCACCTGCGGCCGATTCTTGGAGTTCTTCACTCCCGAATGGCCTATGGTGCCGAGGGCTAGGTCCTCCCCGAACGGAAGCCCGGTGGAGGAAAAGGCCCAGTCCGAGAGGCCGGACCCAAGGTCGTTCCCAAAGGCAGGGACCTGAAGCACTGACCCAAACTCTTCTAGGGATAGCTCCATGCGCACACCGCAAACCTCAGACCGCAGCACATTGTCGACAGTCTTGAGATTGTTGTAAAACACCCGAACCAGATGCGGGTAGACCGGCAGGTCGAAGCTCACAAACGGGAGCACCCCGGTTGCTTCCAGGACCGACGGATGTCGGCCGCGCCGTCCTCGAAGATGGCGATGTCTAGCACCTTCGGTTCCATCAAATCCCTCTCCTTGTACTGCATTTCAAAGTTGCGCCATTGCTGTGACACCCTAGCTCGCTAGCTTACGCTTAAGTCGCAAACTTGCTTACCAGGTTGTTATCTGCTTTGGTGGTGATAATACTTAGTCCCATTTATACTTTTAAAAATATTGCTACCCAAAATATGAACCAAATTTAAACTTTCTTTATACGTCAGATAGAGTAAATTAGGAGCCTTGTCGCGTTAGAGCATACATTGCGAGCAGAAACATAGCATGCTTAACGATAAATACAGATATCATTAGTACCCTCCAAGATAACAAACAATGGTCCTTCATACATTAATAAGCAAATACATAGTTAATATTATAAGTATTAAGTACAAATATCACATAGAAGTACAAACACACATATATCATCTACTAGCTAATCTTCTGATCTTCAGCTGTCCTCCCTTGGGAGGGTTCCCTCTCCTGTAGCTCCTCTCCTCGTCCCTCGTGTTGCCTGCCCCGCTATGACGTCTTCTCTGTCCTCATCGTGCTCACCTAGAACCATAAAGGAGTGGGGGATGAGAACACTGGGTTTTCAGTGGGTTACCTCGGGTCTCACTACTTGTATTACACTCAATTATGATTCCGCCGCTCGGGGGGTCTCTAAGTGTCACAGTTATACTATGTCCCTACCTTTTATTAAAATCCATACTAAGCCTGAGCAACTTTATCTAATTTACTAGGTGACTGGGGAACCTATTCTTCATTACTAAGTCATCTGTTCTCTATCTTACTTCCTAAGTCACACATAATCACATATTTCACATAGTCACATAATCACATAATAAGCTTCAGTGCGCGTCCACTTATAACCGTGCCCATTTTAATTATAAGCTTCTTCGCACCTCCACTTATGTACAGTTATATCACTTAGAGCACATACTTCAAGCTCAACCCCCCCGTAATAGTGGCCTACCGCCACAGGCTTCCTTAGTGTCTCAATACCGTGAGGACTCGGCCGCGCTAAACCTCAATACCTCACGATAGGAGAATCCATTCTTATGCTAGGGATGGCGAGGGGACCCTACCCCGTCCTTATGCTAGGGACAAGGCATGCCCAAGGTTCAACTTGTAACACCCCTGCTAACTGCCTACTTCCATGGTAAAAAGCAATGCTCACAGGGTTGTTATTCGTTGTGTCGAGTTATTTTTAGCCCATATTTTTACCTTTGCAAATATCTCGTATATGAAAATATGGACCAATTTGAAAGTCATTCTTTTATAGTATCAGTTTGTAAACTAGGAGCCGTGCATGATTTAGAGAATATATAACAACAGTCGCTATAAGTTAGGGGTAACTGTAGTAGAACCTAACGAGTATATGTGCATATATACATAAATACAACCAAGGTCCAACATAAGTACACATCGTCATAATAATATATATGTACACAAAACATATACAAGTCATAAGTCATAATACAAAACATACGCCATCCAAATGTCACTGTCATCCCTGGGCCTTGACTTCCATCTGCTCTCAGTCCAACCGCTCCGCATACCTGGATCCATAACCGAGTGGGTGGGGGTAAGAACTCTTGGTCCTCAGTGGGGTTCCTTAGCACTACTTAACATTCATTTCCTCGGTTATCCTCCAGGCCGCTCAGGTGTTTCTACGTGATCATGCATACTAGAATCCTACTGATTATTATCTTGAACTAGGCTCCTGAACAGCTTTATCTATGTTACTGTGTGATCAGGGGAACTAGTCTTTCTTATCTAGGTTCTCGCGCTGTCTACTCCTAACCATCGTTACATAAATACATCATAAACATGTATGCTGACAGACACACTGATCATCACGCATATGTTGCGCGGTAAACCTTCCACCATGCTTGCTAGGCACGGGACGTCATGCTATCTCGAGCATGGTATTCTGAGCACAATATCGATGCAGGGGGTCATCATGCCGATGAGGCACAAATTTCAATGCATGTTCTCATACTATTCCTCATAACTCTTCCTGTTCCTGTGTCCCAGTACTCCCTCGTGCACCTTAGGACCGTCGTCCCCTGGTGGTGTACGACCTACCTTCTCTGTCTGTTTCCCATGCAAACATGACTCCACCCCTACGCTTTGGGTGGCGAGGGGCCGCCCTCTTGGCTAAGCCGGAAGCAGACCATATCATAACCATACTCATCACATCATAATATGTTCATCTTTCTATCACATGCCATGCGTCTCATCTTTCTTTTCTCTCATATGAACATTTATCTTTTCTCATCATGCTCTTGTTCCTACATTTCCTTCTCATCTTCATTCATTACTCATTCATTAGACAACAATCTATAGTGGTCTATCCTCATGATGCATGCTTTAACATAACACAATAATTTCACATTTACTCACATAAACAATTTTCTAGGGCTTTAGGCTTATTAGAACACACAAAAGCTCAAAACTCTAGTTTTTCAGCACTACTTCGAGTGACAAAGCCTCATCATTCGAATGTCTCGAAAACTTAGTTTTTGTTTCTGAAAATTTTGTGTCATTCGAATGACTAGGGTTTGGTCATTCGAATGAATCCTGAAATTTCTTTCATTCGACTAGGCTGAGGTTTCAATCGATTGAAAGCTCACAGAATTCTTTCATTCGATTGAAAATCGCATTCATTCGATTGAAAGCTGAAAATTCTTTCATTCGATTGAAATCTTTTTTCATTCGATTGAAAGCTAAAAATCGCCAGTTTCGTAAAAGTTCTTCGAGGCTTCGCTGTAACTTTTCCCAGACAATACATTTTTGGGTTCCAATCAGTACAGTTAAATTTTTCTAACATCATAACTACTCAAAACTACCTTCACAATTTACTCTCCATATTTTTCATAAAATGTTTGCTAAATCAAATACATAAAAATACACATATAAAATCACAGAGAAATCCACATAGACAGTGGGTTTAGGGTTACCGACTTTCCAGGCGCGATAGGAAGTTGTCAGAAACGACTCCCGAGAACTTTAGGATGATCCTGCTATTTTTCCTGAGTCCGTTGGAGTGATCGTCGCGCGCACAAACGGACATAGTAACAGCACAGCAGACCAAAATTTAAGAAAAATGGCTTCTGAGGCCATTGGTATTTATTGGCACCAGGGGGTGCTGTTAGCTTCCGTGAGAAGCTTTGCCTTTTCACTTCTTTTTCTTTTTTTTTTGTTTTCAAAATTATCCTTTAAGCCTAATTACTCTTTTGCCCTTCCTTTAATTTTTTATTTTCTTTTATATCCTAAATTTGTTTTTCCCTTTTACCCTTCACCTTTTTAATTCTTTCTCCCTTTTGTCCTTTTCTTTAATTTTTTTTCTATATTTCCCTTTTTCTGATGTGGGAATTAATTCCCAAGCCAGGTCACTTTATTTCGCGATCATGTTTGATCGCGTTTTGACATTTTTTCGCTCGTGTTCGGATATCCTAAAAATATTCCGAGCACGTATCCACGATCTACTAATTTCCCGGATCATAGAGGTATGTCCGGTTAAGATATTCGTGAATTTATTGCCCGGAGGAAATTTTCACAGATACCTTAAGTGTCTACCGAAATTCCGATTTTTGTCAAAATTTGGCACGGACCTCGTGGCACTCTGCGAGATCAAGAAACAATTACATGACTGGCGTTTGAAAGCAATTAATGTTCTAAATAATTTTTCCAGTCCAAATAATCGTATCTAATGTGCTTTTAATTAAGCAAAAATTGGGATTTTCGCGAAATTCTCGTAAGGGGAAAATTCGGGATGTTACACAACTCGCCCTTCCTACCGGCTAGTGGCATAGCTAGGAAAAGATTCCTTTTTCTTTCCTTTCCTTTTTCCTTTTTGGGACTTAGTGACGTCATGCCCTATTCCTTTCCTTTCCTTTCTTTTCCTTTTGTAAAACCATTTCCATGACACATAATCACATAGCACATTCATCAATACAGTTCATATGCATTAAACATAAAACCTTAGTTCACAACCTTTATCATACTTTACAAAGCCTTGAACATAAATCCTAAATTCATAATATGTAACATACTTTAGTAAAGTCAGTAGACCCATGGATAATTGTAAGCAGTATAAAAAGTGGAGTTTTTTGGTTAGAAAATGAAAAGTTTTTGAAAGGGGAATCTGTCTTCGTTCAGGCCGCTCAGCGCCTGGAGTATACCACTCAGCGCTGCAGACCGCTCAGCGGCATTCCCATACCACTCAGCGCTCACAGGCCGCTCAGCGAAAGCCCTGGCCGCTCAGCAGGTCCTGACGAATTTCAGCTCCTTGTTCTTGCAATTTTCCATGTTCTACAAGGTTTCTAACCATCAAGCCTCAAAGCATTCTTTTCCATCATTCCTTATCCATTTCTAATAACCATAACCATACATCAATTTTTCCAAAAATCATTTTCATCATAAATCAAACCACAAGTGCATGCCTTCCTAACTTATGTTCATGTAGCATATAGCATCTCTAGCACATAGAACACGTATTCACATAACTTCCATAATCATCATCAAAGAACATAAACCTAGCCAGAACCTAATCTATCCTAGCATACATATCACACAATTATCATCAAACATCCTAAGCCACATAGACAGTGGTTATGTCAGGTTTTACCCACCGTTACCCCGGTTCTGACGGTTCCTGCTTGCTCCTAGCTTGCTTTGACGCCTCCTAGCTCCTCTTGGCTGCATTTGCTGCAGCTTTCCTTAGGTTTTGGAGGTGATTTTCGTGGTCTAGAGTTAGGGGGTTCCTGAGGGAAGTGAACTGGGCTTAGGGCAGGCGGTGTCTAGGTCTCCGGTTTGACAGAACGACAGGCGATCGGCAAACGGACAGAGTTCTGACAAGGTTTCCAATTTTTCATGTCATTTTCGGTTTGGGGAGGGGGTATTTATAGCCCAAGGGCTGAATGCCCATTTTACCATTTTACCATTGGCAAAAATTGCCAAAATGCCCTTTTAATTTCATTTTCTAATTATTTAATTAGTTTGGATAATCATCAAGTCAAATCAAGTCACATCAATGAATATTTAATCATTTTTCTTGAAAAAATCTGCCTCCCCACGTGCTAAATCAGATTGGGTCCCACCCAGTCCCCGTTTCGATCGTTTTTGGTCGTTCACATTCCGGTGCGTCGCGCACGGTCTTCCGAAAAATATTCTGCTTATACCGTCGTGATCCTCTAATTTCCCTCTTCCTAAGAGTATTATTCTTAGAAGGTGTTTGTGAATTTTTCTCCGGAGGAGTATTTTTCACAGATACCTTTAATACATCGTTAAGCTCCCGCGTCTGCAGACAACCGTTCCGCTTGCGGTTTCGCTATCTCCCAAACTTCCCAATAAGGTTGTGGGGCTAATCCAAGGTATTTGGGACTTTCTCCCGGTACAAGTTGGATTTTCCAGAGACTTGAGACTCTCTGCTCAGTTCTACTAGCTAGACGGGGCTAAACGGGACTGTTCTAGTGTCTGCGGAATCGTCCGAAATTGACCCGATTTCCGTTTTTTCGACACTTCAAGTTTTTCATCCATCTCTAGGGGTCGAGAGGAATCATTTGAGTGTCAGCAGAATTTGGAAATACCAAACAGAATAATTTCTACAGACACTCGAGTCCTAGGTAATCAGGCTTCTACCTTCCTGATGTCTCCAGCGTGGCTAGCGTTCCCAGGCATCCTCTGTTATTCTGAAGCTCCTTGGTAGTCTATACTCCTTCTATTCCTTTCAGATTCTCCCTAACTCCACACTTATCCACCTGAGTCGCATAGTCCTGCACATCCGGTGCTTGACGGACAACTACAACTCACGCTTCCAACCTTCGATGAAGTTTGTTCACGAGTTTATTATGCGAAATCTTTGCTAAGGAAAACTGGGATGTTACAATTGCGCCTCCAAAGTAAACCACGCGGGGAAACTACGGGAAGGAGCGGGCTCGGAATGGGGAGTCTGGGAGGAAGAACGTGAATGACGGTGGCTCATGGTGGAGAGACGGGGAGAGAGAGAGATTCGGTGGAGGGTGGTGAGGAAGGAGAAGGGAGCAGAAGGGGGCGATTTTAGAAGAGGGAACCATGGAGGGGAGGAGGACATTGGTGGAGCTTGAGGGGAAGAGAAATTGGAGGAGAAAGAGAGGGGAGTCCGAGGGAGAAAAGGGCGAAAATGAAGGAGAGTTCTGCTAGGGTTCGCGGTAGGAGAAAAGGAAGAGGGAGAAGTGAGAAAGAAAGGGAGAAAAACCACTTAAGTGGCCCCAAATCGCATTTCATTCGAACGAATCACCCTAGGTCATTCGAATGACTGCCCTGAGATTTAAGTTTGAAGGGGGCTAATCGTGATTCATTCGAATGATATTTGTGGGTCAATCGAATGACTCAAGAACACAGTGATCATTCGAATGACTAACTGGGAAAACATTCTAATGACTCTGATAAGTGACTAATTTATACAAAATTGACATATCAAAATGGCACTTATCTGTTATATTTTTAACAAATTATC
>QANU01075165.1:187781-209400 GCA_003254905.1 Nissolia schottii | reverse complement strand
GGTCTTGGAACCCTTAGGAAGAAGAAATGAAACTTTGGTGTTTTTGTGTGTGTGGGTTTCGGGAGGCATGGCTGGCCGTGGGTCTTTAGTGGCCCTTGGTCATCCATAATTCCTATTTTGCCTTAGTGTATTTTAGGTCATGTTCGCTCATTAATTATTTATGTCCGGACGTCCTAAAAATATTCCAGGCATACCGTTGTGACCTATTAATTTTCCTTATTCATATGTAATTCTTTATTGAGATCTTCTTAAATTTATTTCCACATTAATATCTTTAACAGACTCCTGTGAGTCGTGTTTAAATTAGAATAAAACCTTAATTTCGACTCGAACGTCACCGGACGTCACGAGATCGCCAAATTACTCTTTTTAGCTAATATTACTGGGATAAAATTAATATGGGAATTTTATTTCATTTTTATTTCATCTTTTCCTTATTAATATGGTCGTAATTATTTATTATGCGACGTTTTGGTGAAGGAAAAAGTCGGGATGTTACAGGGTTGGTTTATTAGGTCCGGGTGCAAATTCACCAAACCGGTTGGCGAATTTGTGTTGAATTCGCCAAATTGGTTGGTGAATTCATGAAGGATTTGGCTAGCGGTTTGGCGTATGTAGCCCACATTCGCCTAGCTGGTTGGTGAATAAGGCCCGTGTTCGCCTAGCCCATTGGCAAATTTGGGCCTGATTCACGCCTAGCAGATTGGCGAATATGACATGGCTTCGCCACGTGACCACGAGTGTCATGCTGGCCAAAACAGGTGTATTCTTATAATATGTTTTGAAACATGAACATTTCCGTAATATGTTCTATTAAGAGGGGCAATATAGTAAAAACTCTGTACCTAGATAGATTGCAAAGAGTCGTGTATAGTTAATAATTTATTGTTTCTCACGAATAAATCTTTTAAAATGTGTGGCACCATGTGAATTTCTTATCATTATTAAGTCATCTTGCAATTATTTAGCAATCTCAACCATTAAGAGCATCATTGTTAAATGAGATCTTAATATGATCAGCATCTAATGGTGGATGGGTAAATATTGTTTTGCACATGGTTTATGCATAATCGTCATGACATAGTATATTTGCTTAACTCCCCCAGTTCCTTAATTATACTCGCATTCAAAAGTTATTCTATGCCTGCGAATCGCGTAAGAGGTAGTTGTAAAAATTTTCCTGTGTGAATCAAAGATATAGCCGCTTCTGTTATATTAGTTGTTACGAATATATGCGATGGCCGTTAATCGGAAGCATTTGACTGAGTGGTCCCAGCCACTAAGCAACTATTACACTCCAAGTATGCTTCGTAGCAGGTAAGGTGATTCTCTCCAACCGTGCATTACTGTTATGCTAATTTCTTTCCACGTTTTGAATTGTTTTAACCAATCCATTGGACACCATTACAGTATCCAAAACGATCCACACCACCGTCCTCGACGGTGACAACGCGCCAACTCGCGCGAAAAACACGTGAGCCGTTGCGGCAGAACATCCGTCTTGCTGACGCTGATTTAGGTCAGGTAATCCTTTGTCTTTATTTACATTGATTTACAACACAAAACAACTTCCCATGTAATTGGTCTTCTCTAGACTATAGTAGAAATAATAAGTACAAGTTTTGCTATACATTGATTTACAACACAACTCTCCATGTCATTATTAAGCTCATCTTGCAGTTATGTAGCCATCTCAACCATTAATGCACGAACTTTTCTTTTGCACTCTTGTTTTGTTCACGTATTGTCTTGTGAGTGTTGATCATTTCAAATCTCACAGTCTATGATTATCAGGTTGTAATTCAAATACAGGTTGTAATGGGGAGAAAAAGACCAAGATTTGGATAATACCAGCTATTGTGGTGGGGTCTATCTGCCTAGCTAGGAATCTTTGTATGGATATGGAGGTACAAGGGAAGACTCATAGCAACAAAGAATAGTGATCCTCCAGTCATGGAAGCAACCAATAGCAGATAGTTATCAATAGAGTTATCAGAATCAGTTGACTAGTTTGGAAGGGAATCAACCGAGTGGACTAGAACTGTCATTGATCAAATTTAGTTCCATTACAATAGCCACAAACAATTTCTCAGAAGAAAATAAGCTTGGGCAAGGGGGATTTGTATTATTGTCAACTGTTAAGCTCAACATTTTAGCAATAAAAAGGTTAGGTTAAAGCTGATAAGAAGTTCATTTATTCAATTTACCAAGAAAAGCTAGCAGAGGGAGAAGAAATAGTTGACAAGAGGCGGTTTAGAGGAGTTCAAGAACGAAATAATGCTAATAGCCAAACTACAACTACAACTACAACATAGAGATCTGAATACTTGCCAAACAAAAGCTTGGGTTGCTTTCTATTGTTAGACTTGTGGGGGTATTCCATTCAAGGGGAAAAAAGTTACTGGGATATGAATACTTGCCAAAAAAGCTTGGATTGCTTTTTATCTGGTATGCTTCTTTTTTATTCATATTAACCCTGCACATTTCTTTTTCTGCAGACTTCAAATTTGGGTGGGTATGAAAAAGAAACAATCAATGCATTTTCATAACAATTGATATGTTATGATATTTTTGAAGGAGCTAACTTTGTCTTCACTCACTCTCAGAACTTAGAAACGACAACCATCATCAGTGATGGAGCAGACGACGTCGTCTTCGAAGCTGACGAAAGCTGTTCTGAGCAACACCGCCAACCCCAAACTCGCATGGCATCTGCTGAAGCGCGTCCTCTCTTCCTCCTCCCCACCCACTCAGCCACCTCACCATCTCCTCCGTTCCATACCCGCCGTCCTGCGCATCCTCATCGCCGCCAATATGCACCGCCAAATCGACGAGCTCCCTCAACTCATCCTCGCCTCGCAGCCCCACCACGTGGCCCACCCTTCCCTCATCTCCGTGGCCCGTGCTCTGGCCCAGTCGCCGCCCCACCTCCATCGCGCCATCTCCCACTTCAAATCTCTCCGAGCCCGTTTCCCATCTCCCCCTCCTCCCCTCTCCTTGTACAACCTCTTCCTCCATTCATCTCTCAAACAAAACCGTTCCGATTACGCCACTTGGATATACACCGACATGATCAATTCTGGCGTGAAGCCGGAAACGTATACTTTCAATCTCATGATCCAGTCCCTGTGTGATTCCGGCGCTTTGGAACATGCCCGCCACCTGTATGATAAAATGTCTGAGAAAGGGTGTCAACCCAATGAGTTCACTCTTGGGATTTTGGTTCGCGGGTTTTGCAGGGCCGGCCTCGCGAGCCGAGCGTTGGAGCTGCTTGACAAGTCGAGCGTCGGTGCCAACAGGGTTGTGTACAATACTCTCATTTCCAGCTTCTGTAGGGATGATTTGACTGATCAAGCTGAGAAATTGGTGGAGAGGATGAGGGAGCAAGGTATGTCTCCAGATGTTGT
This sequence comes from Nissolia schottii, assembly GCA_003254905.1. NCBI lineage: Eukaryota > Viridiplantae > Streptophyta > Magnoliopsida > Fabales > Fabaceae > Nissolia > Nissolia schottii. Next base: position 205,993 of record QANU01075165.1, on the reverse strand, counting down.
TACCTTTAACTCTCGGATTTCGGCACTTTGTAGGGCCGGGAAGGTTGTAGAGGCATCAAGGATTTTCAGTGACATGCAGATAGATGAGGAGTTGGGGCTTCCCAAGCCAAATAGAGTCACTTATAACTTGATGCTGAAAGGGTTCTGCAAGCGAGGGATGCTGGAGGAAGCAAGGGCTTTGGTTGACTCCATGAAAAAAGATGGTAATTTTGTCACTTTGGAAAGTTATAATACATGGTTGTTGGGGTTGCTAAGGAATGGAAAGCTATCAGAGGCTCAGCTGCTTCTTGATGAAATGGTAGCGGAAGGCATTGAACCAAATGCATACTCATATAACATTCTGATGGATGGGCTGTGCAGAAAACATATGCTGTTGGATGCCAGAAGGTTGATGGATTTGATGATAAGCAATGGGGTTTACCCGGATACTGTTACTTATAGTACTCTCCTCCACGGATACTGTAGCAAGGGGAAGGTATTTGAAGCTAAAAATGTTCTCCATGAAATGATGAGGAATGGTTGTTACCCAAATACTCATACTTGCAACACGTTGCTGCATAGCCTTTGGAAAGAAGGGAGAGTGCTAGAAGCAGAGGAAATGCTGCAAATGATGAATGAGAAATACTATCAATTAGATACCGTGACCTGCAATATCGTGGTCAATGGTCTCTGTAGAAACGGAAAATTGGAGGAAGCAATTCAAATGGTAAGTGAGATGTGGACTGATGGACCAACATTTCTCAGTAAAGGAAACTCATTTGCTGGCCTTGCTAATTCAGTCCACAATGTATCAAACTGTGCTCCTGATGTAATCACATATACAACCATAATTAATGGACTTTGCAAGGTTGGGAGGCTAGAGGAAGCAAAAAAGAAATTTATTGAGATGATGGGAAAAAACTTGCGCCCTGATTCTGGGATCTATGATACATTCATATCGAATTTCTGTAAGCAAGGGAAGATATCATCGGCCTTCCATGTCTTGAAGGATATGGAGAGAAATGGTTGCAGCAAGACTCTTCAAACTTATAATTCATTGATCCTGGGCTTAGGAAGTAAAAGGCAAATATTTGAAATATACGGATTGATGGATGAGATGAGAGAAAGAGGGATATCTCCAGATATTTGTACTTATAATAATATAATTAGTTCTCTTTGTGAAGGAGGAAAATCAGAGGATGCCACTTCTCTTTTACATGAAATGTTGGATAAGGGCATATCTCCCAACATATCTACCTTCAAAATATTGATTAAAGCCTTCTGCAAGTCTAGTGATTTCAAAGTGGCATGTGAGCTATTTGAGGTAGCTTTGAGCATATGTGGCCACAAAGAAGCCTTGTACAGTTTGATGTTCAATGAATTACTTGCTGGAGGACAACTCTCTGAAGCAAAGGATCTCTTTGAAGCTTCATTAGATAGATTTATCGCATTAAAGAATTTCATGTATAAAGATTTGATTGATAAACTTTGCCAGGATGAAAGGTTAGACAATGCGGATTGCCTTCTTAATAAATTAATTGATAAGGGATATGGATTCGATCATTCGTCATTCACGCCACTGATTGATGGCTTAAGTAAAAGGGGAAACAAACAACGAGCTGATGAACTTGCAAAGAGGATGATGGAGGTGGCTTTAGAAGATAGAACTACGGATATGACTCATCAAAATGAAAAATGGATCACTCCTGGAAAACTACGACATGTTCGAAAAAGTGACTGGCAGGATATAATTCACAGGTATGTGATGAAGATACCACTTTTGGGTACTGTTCATCTTTGGAAAAACAAAGATTTTGATTCAATAGTTTTGCTCGTCTTGGGTTAAATATTTATTCAGTTATTTTTTCTTGGTGGTTAATCATTCCATAATCTGCATCATTAAATAGAGTGATTCTACTTTCTCCATAAACATTATCTATGTAATTTCTTCTATAACTTTTGTACAATGACAACTCAACTTCTTGAATATCATAAGGCTGAAAATGGTGTTTGGTTCAAGGGAATGCTGCTACATAATAGAATCTGTGGCTTCATTTCTATACTTTAGAGTCTCCAGCTCAACCTGGTTGACAAGCTCTTACAACTTACAAACAAAATTGCATTTTATATCATTGTTGAAAGAATTGCTTTGTCATGTAACATCTAAAATCATCTCATATCATCATTTTCGGTCATCTCAAATATATCAGTTCTATCAAACTAGATGTAAACTTGGGTCCTGCTGTGAGCATAGAAATTTTGATAGTCATTTCAGTTGGATAACATCTATAGCTTTTATTGAGGGAATCCACAATTTTTACTCATGCATATTCTTCAATCTTTATTAATGACCTCTTATGTTAATTAACAGGGATGGTGGTAGTGGAATTGCGTTGAAAACTCTTAAGCGTGTACAGAAAGGCTGGGGCCAAGGAAGTATATCAAGTTTGCAGCCACAGCAGAATGATTTTCTTGATTACTATGATGGTAGTTTTTAATTGTTTGTTTTTCCGGTTATGTTTACCCTGTTAAGACCTGAGGTCAGAATAGGAGGGGAACTACAGATAGAAGAATGTAAAGGTTTGAAGTTGGAGATAATGAAGACCTCTTTGTAAGTAAAGCAGGTTTTTATTGAAGTCTATATTGGTTCTTTCAAATTTCGATGCCAAGGATAAGCAACATGAAGATTAATTTAAAGTGCAGTTTATGAGTGCTATAAACATGGAACATAAACTTTTTACATCTTGTATATATGTTGAATATTAACTTGATGGCAAGTGAATAGAAAGGTTGTTGGATAAAAATACTAGTCTGAAAGGGAGGCTGAACATCCTTTATTGTGGGATGTTTAGACTTTGAAAGGGATATTTATTCCTATCCTTTATAAATTATCTCCAAACAAAATAATGATGTTTCATTCTATTCCCTTAGTAATCTTAAAAAGTAGGTGGAAGGTAAGTTTGTTCTTTACTTCAATCCCTCTTGCTTTCTTCTCCATCCCTACTTGTTTCGTTCCATTCCATTAATGATTTACGAAACTTAAGCCACAGTGTCCACATATATGCTATTTGGATGTATGCATTTTCTAAGTTGTGAAGAGGATCCTTATCGTACTTTAAATTTTAATGGTGATTAATGATGGATGATTTGGGGGCTTTGCCATTACTAGGTTTGATTTGGTTTTCAGTTCTTGTATTTTTTGTGTCTATTTTTGTTCATACTTTTTCAAATGTGTTCCATAGTTTCTCAATTTATCAATTCCCTATGTGAGATATAATTGTGAGAGCTCACTCCTGTGAGTGAGATTACTCTTCTCGCAGACTTGTGAAGATTTTACAGGTTCACACATATCCTTGTTGCTAGAGTGGGTGATTGCTGTTCTGAGACAACTGAAAATCTGGTCATTGACTTCGCTCTGATCTGAAATGAACAACTCTCTCTTTCCTTTCATGAAGCCATTCTCTGGTTAGGTAAAGAAACCATTTTGAGCTATCAGACTACCGACGGGATTTGCTTTCTTTATGTTTGAATTAAAAAATTTAAAATCAATGCCAATTATTCAAATCCGATTCCTTTTCTTCATCACTAAAGCTCTTCTTTGTCCCCTTTGCCACTTACACCTCACTCTCAGTATTATTTTCTCAATTATTTTCTAGTGGGGTTTCTTATTTCTTCTGGGTAGACATGGGTAAAGGGAAAACGCCTATTTCTTCTTCTGGTGAAGTGGTTTATTGCTTATCTGCAATTGCAATAGCAGATTCAGAAGCCGGACCCAACTGTGCTGGAGTATGTCACTTTCATGGGAGATGGAGATCCATTGGGTAATTGCATGGTTGAAGGATCCTGCTGCCACATTTGGTATTGGTTTTGCTCCCTTTTTCCCTCCCTCATGTTTGCACTTTAGTTGACTCTTTATTCGGCCTTGTACATATAATATATATATATATATATATATATATATATATAATTGAATAGAGATTTGTCTGTTGGTCTACTAGGTTATCTTGNGGGGGGGGAGTAAAACCAGGATGAAGCCAATACAACCAAAGTGGATGATGCATAGTATGCTTTGATCTTGGTAATTTGGTTGTTTGATAAATCATATGGTTCGTTCTTACTAGAACAATATTAATCTCAATGTAGCACTTTGTATCTGTGTTACAGTGGTCATGTGTCCCCGGAACATGCAATAGAAGGCCGAAGGCGTATTATGAGTGAAATCTGATTGTTTATAGTTTTGGTGTGCCACTAACAGAGTTTGAGTGGCCGCACCGCCGCTGCAACACTATCTTTCATCAACTCAAAAGTCCAAGTCTCATAGCCCATATACTCATAAAACTTGTATATTTTATTTAGTCGTTTGTTTGTTTGTTTGATGCCCAAATGTTTTGCCCAGATAGGATGTTTACCGCTCAGCTAGAAATTTATGCAAAACTATGGTTCCTATCTATTCTTTTAGTGGGATTAGCGAAACGTCTGACGTTTTTTTCTTTTTGTCAGAATTTCTCTCTTTCTTTGAATGACCAGTTTCGAGAGTTTATGTAACAGAATGCCTTTCACATGAGCCTAGGTTTTTTTCTTCTTTTTTCTCTGTCAGCAGGCTTGCATTCTAGTGAAGTAAACTACATGATATCCATGGATCATTCAGCAATTATTGGGATGTACAACATTTAAGCGTGTTGTAGCAAACCATAATCAAATCCTTGGAAGCCCAACAAACGAAAGTTGTTCACCAAATCAAACAACATTTACGGATTTTAGTAGTTGAAATAGCAGACTCAAAAATAAAAAAAAATGATCGAGTTATTCTGATTTCAAGTTTAAATAATTTGAGATATTGATTATAAGTTCAACGATTTTTTTTCAAAAAAAAAAAAAAAGTTTGGATATAGTATGATAAAGACAGATCATTTATCATCTAAACTCAGTTCAGTTAGGATTTTGTTTTGTATTTTGATTTTATCGTATCCAGGTTTGTCATCTGCAGTTTCATTTTAATCTTATCTTATGTAATTTGCTTTATATATAATGAAATGCCTGGCCGTGATTCTAGTTGAATTTAACTGGCCTTCGTTCAGAATTTTGAATTGTGATACAAAACTTGGTTGCAGCGGTGGTAATTAAGCTGCACTCTCGGCAAAAAATAAATGAAGTGAAACAATACGCTGAGAAAATTATTAGGAAAGAAGTAAGGGATAAGAAATTCCATCGATGACAATAGAATATTGATTATTAAGCTTCTAGTTCTAGAAACATGGCATCGAGTAGGTGCCATTGACAATAAGAAAATTACTTAAATGCTAACTAAAATAATGCCGATGACCTATAGTTACTACCAACCTAATTTGCACGAATGCAATTATGAATAATAAAATCCCAATTCCTAACTAAACATTGGTTGAAATAAGTTGGAACCACTGGCTTTGGGGATTATCGATACACGCAGAATCATCATCATCTATGCATATGCATTTTCTGGTAACTATCTTAGAAGTATCAGAATCAAGATCCAAGCACAAAAGGTCTCCATTCTTATCCGTGGTGGCCAAGTGAAGACCAGTCACCGAAACAAATCTCCATGAACTTTGCTGCGACAAGCAATCTTTTGAGAGAGTCAGAGGAAGGCCTTCGCCAATGGCCTTGAGGCACAGGGGAGATTTCATCAGCCTGATTGGAGCACCATCTCCTTCAGAACTCCATCTAACTTTGCTCTTGCAATCACCAGACACAAGTTCATTGTCACTAATAATGTTGGTGCAGTTTCCACTCAATGGATGGAACAATATATGGGACTTTGACAGATTTGAAGTTGGATCTGCGTAAGAGAACATATATCACCATAGTAATTAGAGAAGCATGCATGATCTCAGATTATTTGTTGGTGCAAGAATATCTATATGCATGTATGTATGTATCATAGTAGTACTCACCTTGGACTAGGCTTTGAAGAAGTTGAAATTTCTGGGGGAATTTTGGGTCCCTATAGGCTGTCCAATCGTGATTCAACACGGCATATGACTCATCGGCACCAACGTCGCCTTGTCTATAGTAGTAGCTTCCTCCGAAAGCCCAGAGGCTCCAATCTACGTCCAGCGATGCAAGGAAGGATGCGAAGCAGGGCAAGAACTTGTTGTCGGCGGAATTGGCGCCAGTCATATCGTAGCCAAATTCACTAATGAAGAGAGGCGCGGGGTTGTTGCCGCCCATGAGGAAGGCCCATTGGGCGTGCAAGGATCCGATGATGGAGGCGCAGACCCGGTTCACCGGTTGAATGGCCCACTTGCCTGTGTTTCCAGAGAAGGAGTACAAGTGTGCCTCGTACACAATCTTGTTAGTGAAGTTTAGGTCGAGTGGCTTGTCCCTCAAGAAAGACAAGTCGTTGTCGAAGTTTAACCCCGAAATAACAACTAGTAATTTCGGGTTGTTTTCGTGAATCGTCCTTGCTCCTTGGCTCACGTACTTGTACCAATCATTCGTACTTTGACGCGACCCTCTAAGCTCGTTTCGCAAGTCCATAGCCACCACCTGCATATATAACACATGCACAATATATAAGATTAGATATAAAAACAAACAAATAAAGAAATAACAAATAAATTCCTTCTTAATTACATGGGGTTTTCCCTTGAAGTGGCGGGCTACAAAAGCCAGCCCTCGGAGCCACTCATCAGGCTGAAAGTGCCTATCGTTAAAGAACCCGTTCTGATCATTGTTATCGCAGCACCACTCCGGCAAGCTAACATGGTTATCAATGAGCACCATGACGCCATTGTCCCCCAGGGCATCAACCACCGCCTCATAAGCCTCAAGGTGCGTCATCTTCAGCACCCACGGGTTGTGTTCCCTGATGCCCGACACCGCCTCCGCTATGTCGAGGCCGCCGAGCGTCTCGGCCACCGAGTGGTTGGCGTGGCGCGTGAACATGTAAGTGGCGTACGAGAGCCGGACGCAGTTGAAACCCCTCTGGGGCAACTGCGCCGCAATGTCCTTCAAGGGCCGCTTGTCGAGACCCTCAGCCAGCATCGGCTTCACGTGGGCCACCCAGTGCCCGCAAGTGAGCTTCACGCGCTTCCCCGTCGCGTCGTCCACGATCCATCGCTTGTGGGTGGAGAGGGGCAAGGAGTTGGAGTAGGAAGCGAATGTGGCAAAGAGTAAGAGCAGAATGGAAGGCTTGCTCAGCATCTTCATTTTTTTTTATTTTATTTCTCTTTGGTTTCGAAGAGACTGAGTTACGAGGAATTAACCTGGTAGCAACTCTGTTTATATAGGTGATTATAGATGGGATTTCGGTTTTATCTGTTTGCTTTATCTAAGAAATCCGGTTTATCCTATCTACTTGCCTTCAACTTTTTAAATTTCAAGTTTTGAACGAAATGTATATCTTGAATCAGTCGTTGTTTGCAAGCGTTTTTTATTCAAAACAAACTTTAATTTTAACTAGCTAGATCAGTTCGTGTACATCTATCATTTTTAATTGTATTTCTTTTATCTTTTTTTTTTTTAATTAAGGTGGCTGGGTCAATGATATTTAGATTTATTTATTTTTTTCATTTTTTGATTAATCTACACGAAAATAAAATAAATGATATATGATGATGCCTAAACATAGTAAAGGAACTGTATAATTTAACACCAGAAATAAAAAATACACTTATTCTTGAGGTTTCAAGGGAAAACAAAATCCACACTTACAAAACATTTACATCCACTTCAATTTTCATCCAATTTATTTTTTTGATTTTTTTTTTATTATTGGTGAGGTTAAGAGACTCAATGATCTACCTACTATGTCAAGTTTGCAGGTTTTCATTTAATTATTTTGCTTAACAATACTGAACCATCATTAGAGTAGTGAAGCATGATTATATTTTATAAGGTTATATGAATAAATAACGTGAAAATGATATTTGCATGACATTTTTGGATGAATCCATTTTTAACATTTTATATAGGATGTTATCATTAAAGGAACATATTGCATGAGAGGATGAGATGACGAGATGACATGTTTAATGTGAGTTTTGACTATACAACCATACATTAGGACTGAGATAGCTATTTAAAAGTCATTTAGATGTCTCGTATGCTTAATTATTAAATTATATGAATTATGAGTAAATTTGGCATGTGGATGGAAACAAATTTTGGACCAAAATTTTGTAACTCCCTAGTCATGCCATGTGAATGGAGTGAGAAACATATTTTACATGAAACTTTGTAACTCATAATCTAAAGAACAACTCTCTCTAGAAAAGGATGTTTGAAGCTTCATCATTAGATAAACTTATCCCATTGAAGAATTTCATGTATAAGTGTTAACCCAATGGAAGCAAGCGAAAATGTGATAATAAACGGAGTTTCTGTTTTATCATTTTAGTTGCTAACAATTGGAAAGGTTGAACTTATATCATCATTATGGCACAAATGGGTTAATGGTTTAAATGTGTGCCAACTAATTAAGAAACCAACAACAAATCATGTAGTATGATGCGGAGCATCATAAGTCTAAATTGTCTTTTGTCCCACAACTATGGGTGTGAAAGAATTATTAACAATGCATTCTCTCAATATTTCTTTACTTCAAGTTTTTTACTTAATTTTTCCTTTTAAAAAGTAAAGAGTATTGAGTAATGTGAAATTATTATTATACTTAAGGTTTAAAAAGTGTGATGTATTATACTTTTTTTTTTATATAGTTGACTACAAAATGATTTTTTATTGTTATAATTTTTTACCTAATATTCATCTAATTGTTATAAAAATGTTGCATATTATACTTTAGTTAAGGTTTAGATAGTGTGGTGTAATATACTATTTTTTAGCTGGCTACAAAATGATTTTTCGTTGCTATAATTTTTACCTTATATTCACCTAACTGTTACAAAAATGTTGCATATTATATGGTGAGAATCAAACTCACACCAATATAAACAACGTGAACTATCATTACGTCACACCTCATGGTTGTTGCGTATTATACTTTAAGCAATGACTTTTAGGCGTTTTAATCTTTTATGTTTTCGCAACAAAATTTTTAACAAGGTTTAAAAAGCATTGCACATTACTTTATGCAACATTATTTCTGACGTTGTCTTTAGTTATACATTTTGGCAACAACGTCATACACAAGGTTTAAAAATGGTTGCATATTGCAATTTATTTATTTATTTAAGATAAGTAGACGAATTTTTATCACGCACCCAAAAGTGAAAAGATATTAACAATCAACCCCCAACACGAATACCAAAAGGTACCAAGAGTACAAAAGGTACCAAAAAGTTGGATTTCAAATTGACGGTTGACATTCAACATGTATGAAATAATTATTTAACTCCAAAAATCTTATATTTTAAATTTTAAAATTACATTTTGATTCCTGCATTTATTTTTTTAATTTTTTTACTAGGGTAAAGTTGCAATATTAATTACCGCAAAAAAATTGAAATATTAATGTTGATTAATTAAATTGCATTATTTAAGCCTCTTTTTTAGGTCTTCTTCTTCCACTACAAGAAAGTTGACTATTACCGTCCAGAGTTTACCGTTGGATAACGAAATATCTCTGACGGTAACTGGTTCGTTCATAAAGAACTGGGAAAGAGGCATCAGATTACCGTCAGACAAACTCGCCGATGGTAAAAGCAACGGTAAATGTTCATTGGAAAAGGTGCAAAAAACTTATCATTGGTCTTTGCCGACGGTAAAAATGTGAGGTTTTGTTTAAAAAAATAAAAAACCATTACCGTTGAATATCTCCACCGATGATAAAGTACCACTAATGATAAACTGCCACATCTTCACCACGAGCGAAACAGTCATACGTTACCGTCAATTTTATTTGACGGTAATGTCTTTAGAATACGTACCACCATGCAATAAATGTGGGTGTTTACAGTCAATTATGTCTGACAGTAACCACCTCAGAGCACGTCTTCCCACGTACGTTCGTGTCTCTAACCAATAATTGCATGTGTTACCGTCGGCCATATATATCCGACAATAACCGCCTCAGAATAGTAACCGACATGTCTTCCCTAACGAGTAATAAATATCCAGTTACCGTCGGTGATGGTTGTGCCGATGGTAACAGAAATATTTTGGCACCAAAAATTGTCACTACTTTTTTGTTACCGTCAGATAATTTTTATCAATCGACGATAATCTTTGAATACAAACGTTGCGTTTTGAATTCGACATGGAACACTGCGTTTGGTAAAATGGGTATCGTCAGTGATGGTTACGCCGACGATAATAGAAATATTTTGGCACCAAAAATTGGCGCCACTTTTTTTTTGTTACCGTCGGATAATTTTCATGAACTGACAGTAATCTGCGAATATAAAACGCAGCGTTTTGGGATACTCTTTACCGTTGGTTATGTCCAACGGTAATAGTTTTAATAAAACGTTGCGTTTTGCACATCTTTATTACCGTCGGACTGTACACTTACTGTCAGTTGTGCCGACGGTAAACCGGTTCAAATGTAATCAGACGTGAACGAATTTCCGTCAGTTTATTCTGGCAGTAATTACCGTCGGGTGTCATTGTCCGACAGTATATCGATTACCATCGAACACTTTACCGTCGGCCGGATGTTTGACGGTAACGCCGACGGTAACGTCAAAGGCCGACGGTAACCGTGCAAATTTTTGACGATAACTCCGACGGTAATGAGCTGTTTTCTTATAGTGTTCTCTCTGGCCTTCATCACAGGCTCTATCATCACTTTTTGCTCCACTCTGACTACCACCCCTCTATCCCTACCTCCCCCACTTTACCCATTATTTCTTTGTATCACTATTTCTCACTCCTCGTGCCTCCGACAACACCACGACGTTCCCCATTGCCACCATTGTCCCATCGCCACTGCCACCAAACTGCCGCGTCTCATGTAACATCCTCATTTTTTAAATAATACTTTGAGTTGAGTATTGTTAAATGCTTTTCAACTTAAATAATTTTATTTGTCTTTTTTGACAATTTTGTAACAATATTTATTTTAATAGTTATATCAAATAATCACATCCAAGACATTAAAAGTAATAAATAAATTAAGTGATAAGAGTTTAGTGTGTAATTTTTTACTCAAAAAGATAAAACAGTAGTAAAAAAAGAGAGTCTAGAGATGAATTTGACCGGTGCCAACCCAATAAATATGTTGGTAAAAAGATAAAACAAAAATATTTATTACACTCCATCTTTTAACAACTACCCTCAGGTAAGAAAAATATGTTGTGTGTGAGCGAGATTTGTGAGGGAAAAAAAAAAGAAAGTGGGAGAGAGAGAGAGAGACAGAGACAATAGTGAGGGTTGGGAAAAAAAAGTGATCGAGAGGAGAAGATACACATAGTAAGAGTCGAGAAGAATTTGTTGTATTAGCGTTATTATAAATCCTAAACCCTATTATAAAGTTATCATTGTTTATTATTTGTTATTTTATCTACTGCTCTTGCATATAAAAATTTGTTTATTTCAATTATTGTAAGTTAATCATAAATTGCTCTTTTATTTAAAATTAGCATCCTATTGATAAATAAAAAAGAAAGAAAAAATCGGCATCACTTTATACTTATATAAACTAACCTAAGTTACATTGTATAGGTGTGTGTAAAGTATGCTCTTTATTATAATATATATATATATATATATATATTAATATTATGTTACTATTTGTTTTGAGATAAGTTTATTTGCTTTCTGCTTATACAAGTTAAGTTCTTGTATATTTTAATTATGACTTTAGTGAATTATATTGTGAAATTATGCATAATAATAAGCATGTGACAAAAAGAGGAAAAAAAAGACATTTAAAACTTAACAGCTAACCGTGAGAAGGTAGAGAGATGTGAGATTCTCCTTTTTGTTACATGCCTTAGTTAGTGTGCGTAATGGATAGAACTTTGTTGTCACGATGTTTTGAGCAACACCAAAAGATGAGGAATTCCCTGTCACTCAAGTGTGAGACAAGCGGCCTAGGAAAGTGGAAGAAAAATAAAGATATTATAATGCATATGAAGTTTATTTAATTATGTTGCATATATAATTGCATGACATGCTCTATTCAGTATTTTATTTCTTGAATGTTATTGATAAGGGTGATGCTTCTATAAGTGATTTTATGTGACATGGTAGTCATATGATTTACCCGTGGGTCATGCGGCTACCATCATTAGTTCGAAAATAATTTTTAACTGTTCATTTTCTATTGCGAATTTTTAATTCTCACTGCATGTGTTTTTCGTGGTGGTTCCAGATTAGCCAATGGATGCTAAAAGGAAGGAAGAAAGAAAAGTTTCTCCATATATTATATGCATACAAGCTAGTGTCTCAAATAATTTGTAGTTTGTACTATTGGACATTTTTACTCTTTTGCCCCTGTCACTGAGATAAATTATCAAAATACCCCTTTTTCAAAACATAATATGTAACTACACCTGTTTTGGTTGACGTGGACTCCGTGACACGCATGGCCGTCCACGTCAAATTTGCCAACGCGGTTGGCGAATCCACGTCAGATTCGCCAACGCAGTTGGTGAATTTAGTGCAAACCCATTACAACTAAATTTGCCAACCGTGTTGGTGAATCTGATGTTGGCGAATTCAACTCCCGTGGCCTATATATATTCACCCTTCCCCCCCCATTCTGCCGTGCTACTCTCATTTTCTAAAATTTCATTATCTCTCTTAAAATTTTCTCTTTCTAGAATTCCAGAGCTCCAGCCCTAACTGCCTGTCCCGACCGCTCCCCTGCTTTGGTTCGTACATCTGTCTTGTAAGTTTTAACTTACGCAAAATTTATTAGTTTAATTAATAATTTTTTGTGCTTGAGTATTGTTTAGAGTAATATAATATTGTCTGCTGTCCGTGTTACTGACAATGTAATATAATTTGTATGTTGTTGTTGTTGCATAGAATGTTGTTGTTGCATGCGTAAGGTGCTGTTGTTGTGGTATGTGTGGATTGTTGCTGTTGTATGCATAGATTGTTGTTGTTGTTTGTGGTATATGTAGAGTGTTGATGGTGTATAGATTGTTGTTGTTGATGTGGTATGTGTAGATTGTTGTTGTTGTATAGAATGGGACATTGCGGAGCAACAACTGGCTTGGACTGCGGACCCTCAATCTCCTTCGTTCAGCATGCACAAGCTTCGAGCATCAGCTGAGGCTATCCTATCAGCCATCTGGGGGCACAACCGGATTGGCCTGGAGCAGTACGCTCCTTCTTCTGCGACCACCATTCCACCACCGGCGGAGGCCGAGGAACAGGGCGATCGGAGACCACGTCGCAGAAGACGATCTGGATTAGCTGATGGTCGAAGATGTGTAGACGATACTGAGTTCGCTGAGTCCATCCCTCATGAGTCTACGGCCGCACCTACTATGCCAGCCGAGACACCATCATCATACCCTTACCCCCCACCATTATATCCTTACCCACCACCACCCTCATAACCGTACCCACCACCATCATTCCCTTACCCACCACCATCGTCATACCCTTACCCACCGCCACCATATCATTACCCTTACCTATCACATCCACCATCATATTCTTATCCCTCACATCCTTACTCACAGCCCCATATTATCCCTCACAGGTTGGTCCGTCTGATCCAGCTCCTAGACCGCCACGCACCGATCCCCCATCACGACATTAGTTTACATAATGCATTTTTGTTTGCTTTGTTGACCACATATGTAAGGTTCTTTGAATCTTGTATTTTAATTTTATGCTAGACTGCCATTTTATGATCGCTATGATTATATTAATATGACCACTATAATTTAATTTTATCACCGCTATGATTATATTAATAGACATATGCCGCCGTAACTCAAAAGGCCAACAATGGTCTGTTAGGGATCCAAGAACAATAAACATCGCATATAATAAAAGGATATGAACTAAAATGTCACACAACAACAACACCATACAAATTACATTACACTGATGCAGATAACATAAAATGCACAAACATCCCTATGTTATAATTTACTATAAATTTTTAATTGAACTCAATATAGATAGCATACAAAACCTTAAACAGCATAAAAACTATTAATTAAACTAATAAATTTTGCGTAAGTAAAAACTTACAATACTGATGGACTAATCGAAGTGGAGCAGCGGCCGCGAGAGGTGTTTCGGAATTTTAGAGAGAAGAAGTTCTTAGAGAGATAATGTGAATTTTAGAAATTGAGAGGAGTGTTGGAGAAGTGGGGGAAGGGGTGAACGGGTTGAATTCGCCAACGCGGTTGGCGAATCCACGTCAGATTCGCCAACGCGGTTGGCGAATTTAGTTGTAGTGGGTTTGCACTAAATTCACCAACCGCTTTGGCGAATATGACGTGGACAGCCACGCGTACCGCGGAGTCTACGTCAGCCAAAACAGGGGTAGTTACGTATTATGTTTTGAAACAAGGGTATTTTGGCAATTTGCCTCAGTGACAAGGGCAAAAAAGTAAAAATGTCGTACTATTGTCTTTTGAGACACTTAATTTGTAGCCAGTAAAGTTGTGTAATATATATACACACACACACACACAAAATATATATATATATATATATATATATATCAAAGTACTCTGAGATCTATATGTATGTCAAGATTGTATTTTATGCCATTTGCTTTACTAAAAAGGGGTGTTACATCACACCACCAGATTTCGATCCTCCAAACTATCGCTTCTCACTACCAAATTCTAGATCTGAGCTTGTAGATAGCAAATTGGTTCCAAATATGAGTTTTTGGGTTGAATTATGCCATCAATTATTGAAGCTCATAGATAACAATCTATTTAGATTTGAGTTTGTAGTTATGAAACAAAATTATTTATTCTTTTCATTTTTTTTGTTGGATCCACTATAAAACAAAGACTGCCGGAAGCGAAGTGGTTGCTGAAAGCGGAGTGGAGGATAGGATAAAGGCGGCAACTAGAGACGCAGAGTTGAGGATGGTTGGCAATCGAGAAGAGGTGGCGTCTGAAACAAAGAGTGACGTTGTTGGTGGTTGTAATGAAGTAGGGTTGTCAAAATGAGTCCGGCCCGTTGGCCCAACCCGTTTACCTGGTTAAATGGACGGGTTTTACATGTAAAAAATAGGTCTGTGAAAATTTGAAAAAAAATTGGCGCAACTCGTTTAAGCCCAGCCCACTAAGCCCACGGGCTAGCCCGTGAGCCCGTGAATTTTTTTTATTTATAAAAAAATTAATTTTTTAAAAGTTCCATTTTAGACTCTAAATTTTATTTTGGAGTTTAAGAGTTTACTTATAATTGAGCATGTTTAGCTATTTGTTATGCTTAACTACTTAATTATATTTATATTGTTATACAGTTGAAGTGCTATGACATAGATATTGATAAATTTTGCATTCTATTCCTTCAATGAGTGCCTACGCATTACAAGTTGAATATACTTTCAAACCTTGTTTATTATTGATTAATCTACAAGAAAGAGTTCCAATTGTGTTTTTGATCAATAATATAACAGTACTCACATCAATGTTATATGCCCTCATTTAATTAATGAAAGTTGTATTAATTCATGAATCTATTTCAAATAGCATTTGAAAGCATTTGATATCTTTCAAACAAGATAGTTGAAGAAACAAAAAAGATAATATAATATCACAACCAACCATTTAAACTATTTTTTTCTAATTAATTAATAGATAGACGATAAAAAAAGATAAAAATGATCGCGCATACTTATTCAGGCTGGTCCGTTTAGGTCTGCGGATCGACTATAAACGAGCTAAATCCTAAAAATAGACATAATTTTTGCCCAACCCATTTAGGCCCGCAGGCCTAAACGGGCCAGGCTGGCCCATTTGACACCCCTATAAATGAAGGTAGGCAGTGAGAAGAAGACCTCAGATCAAAAGGGGGAAAAAATAAAGTCTATTAGCTATCTAAAATAAGGACATAGATGAAAATAAAATAGTTACATTTTCTTTTTTAACTAGCCCTCTACTTTTTCATCTTAACAGTATTGACCCTAGACCAAGTTGGTACCAAACTTGGCAGGGACTAAATTAGTCTTTGTTTGCCTTCCCTTCCCTATTTTTTTTTAAACTCATAATTTTAGATTGTCTTTGGTATTAGAGACAATACATAAAAATTGAGATACAATAACAGAGAGACAAAAAAAATTCTTATTTCTTTACACTCCCCAATTTTTTGTTCCTCAAGAAAAATATTTCGATCTCCTCTGTCTCAGCTTCACTTCAGTGAGATACAAAAAATATAAAAAAAATTTATCTCCGTGTTTTTGTCTCTCTATTAAATTCCTTGTACCAAACGCAACATGCAACATTTATGGATTTTAATACTTCAAAATGAATTTTAAAAAAGATTTTTCTTAAATTGAAATTTACTTAACATTCAAAAAGGATTTATGGTTTAAAATCGAAAAATGGTAACGTTTCAAAACACCTTTTTAACCATATATAAGATAACAACCTTTCACACTTCAGATTTTAGGTCCATTCAGTCAATATGACTGTAGTACTAAGGACACTACTCTTCAATTAAAAAAACAATTTGTCCATCTACTTTCAAATTTGGTAAAGCCTTCCACCTAGAAAATAAATAAATAAATAATCAATAAGTACTTATTCAAATGGAAAAGAAAAAAAAGTGAGACCAATAAATTCTTGGGGGTGGAATGAGTGCCTGGGCAGCCTGAGTCAATTCAGTCTTTCCCTTTTCTGTGTACCCATCAAAACCAAAAGAATAATAAATTATCTTGTACATGAAGAAAGAAAGAAAGAAAGAAAGAAGAAAGGAACTTGCTCCAACTACTAATCAATCCACACCCTTCACAACACAACACAACACAAAGACCCCCTCGCTTTTTTTATTCCTTGTTATTTCTTTCGGCTCTTCAAACATGGGACGAGCAAGAGGAGGAGGTTTCACTACGCTCCTCACTCTCTTCCTTTTCTGGTTCTCCACCTCACCTTCAATCTCCGCAACAACAGATACCTTGAGACCAACCCAATTCCTCAGAACCAACCAAACCCTCTTGTCCCCAAAGGGAATCTTCGAATTGGGCTTCTTTTCCACCTTTTACCTCGGCATATGGTACCACAAAATTGAACCCAAAACAGTGGTTTGGGTAGCAAACAGAGACACCCCACTCCAGAGCTCCACGGGGTTTCTCAAAATCGGCGACAAAGGAAACATTATCCTCAGCGCCGATGATTCCCCTAAACCCACCTGGTCCTCAAATCAAACCACCGCAACAGCAGCACCACCACC
This sequence comes from Nissolia schottii, assembly GCA_003254905.1. Taxonomy (NCBI): domain Eukaryota; kingdom Viridiplantae; phylum Streptophyta; class Magnoliopsida; order Fabales; family Fabaceae; genus Nissolia; species Nissolia schottii. The sequence goes on along the minus strand of QANU01075165.1, from coordinate 188,752 downwards.
CAGAAACCCAATCCTCCAGCTCTTGGATTCAGGGAACCTTGTTCTGCGAGAATCAAACGAGAAGGACCCGACAAAGTTCGTATGGCAGAGCTTCGATTACCCGACGGATACCCTGCTACCGGGAATGAAATTGGGTTGGAACTTGGACAGGAAGACGGAGACACACATAACAGCGTGGAAAAGCACAAGCCAAGAAGGCGAAGAAGGAGACCCTTCAACAGGGGACTACTCGTTCAAGCTGGACTACCGCGGCCTCCCGGAGATTTTCCTCTGGAACAAAGGAAAAATCGTGTACAGGAGCGGACCGTGGAACGGGGAGAGGTTCAGCGGGGTTCCCGAGATGCAGCCCGTAACTGACTCCATCAAGTTCATGTTCCACGCGGACGCCCACGCGGTGTACTACACCTTCTCCATCGGGAACGAGTCCTTGTTCTCGCGCCTCCACGTCAGCCCAGTGGGGGAGCTGCAACGGCTGACGTGGATACAGAGCACCGGGAGCTGGAACAAGTTCTGGTACGCCCCTAAAGACCAGTGCGATTTTTACAGGGAGTGTGGGCCCTACGGGGTGTGCGACACCAACGCCTCCCCGGTTTGCCGGTGCGCGAGGGGCTTCCGGCCTAAGAACCGGCAGGCCTGGAACCTGAGGGACGGGTCAGACGGGTGCGTGAGGAACACGGAGCTGGAGTGCGAGGGGGATGGGTTTATGCGGATGAGGAATGTGAAGTTGCCGGAGACCACGTGGGCGGTTGTGAACAGGAGCGTTGGGATTGTGGAGTGTGGGGATATGTGCAGAGGGAACTGTTCATGCACTGCATATGCCAACATTGAGGTCCGCGGTGGAGGGAGCGGTTGCGTTATGTGGGGCGGGGACCTGGCGGATATTAGGCAGTACCCTGCTGGCGGACAAGATCTGTTTCTCAGGTTGGCAGCTTCTGATGTAGGTATGTTCTTCTCATTTCATTTCGGTTTTA
>QANU01075165.1:105705-186918 GCA_003254905.1 Nissolia schottii | reverse complement strand
TTTTTTTTTTTTTTTTTTTTTTAATTTTTACGTCACAGACACCAATCACACTGCTTTCTTTTCTAATAATGCTATTTTTACTATTTTTGGAAACGTCTTTACCTTAAACATGTGTGGTATCATTCTGCATGTTTTTGTTTACATATGCTTATGTTTAAAATAATGTTAAATTGCTAGCACGCGATTCTCATTTAAACAAACTAGTAACACGTACAAATTAAATTAGGTACAAAATTATTTTAATGTAATATAAACAAAATAGTATTCTATGAAAACTTTTCTTATCACAACCAACACAGCAACTACTTCTCAACTAAACTCTGATACGAAGCCATTTGTTTAACGAGGAAAAGAAGCGCGTCAACTTGCCTTGATTAGTTGGGGGGAGTTAATGGGATTCGGACTCTCATAAAGTTTAGTGGGCCCACTTTAGGGCCTTCCCCGTAGATTGCTGTGCAGGACGGCAATATGGGCCCTACCCAAATTTAAACGTTCGGTTCTGAATTGGTTGGTCGTGGTGGCCCAACCTTTCTGACTTTGGAGGTTTCCTTCGTTCACACCTTTGTGCTGTGCTGTGGTGCGAAAAGATATAGTCATGTTAACATATTCTTTTTAGAAAGATTTGGCATTTGTTTCTTCTGCATGAAATCACTTTCTCATTAGATGGAGGAGTTATAATTAGTGCTATGCGTGGATTAATGTGACTACACTTAATAAATATGTGATCGCAATTTCGTTGAGGTGACATCACAAAAACAAGAAGCTGTACTGCATGTGTTATGTGATCCAATTAGACGGGAAAAATGTTTTGAATTATCTTCCCGCTGGGCCATGCATGGCCCATGGGATTGGTATGAATTGGGATTCGGTGAAAGAAATGGAGCCCACCACCTTCTGTGGTGGGACCCAAAAAGGGAATTTTCATCCATTTTCGGTGGGAGTAGTAGTCCGTTTTTCTTCCTAGCCTTTTTGTCAATTGATTCTTTAATTAGAGGAAAAAAACCATGATTAAAGTGTAATAATGGATCTTGTTTTTCAAGGACAAAAGAGGAAAAGAAGAACCTTTTGAATTTGATTTGTTAAATTTGCTAGAAGCAGAATTATATTGCTACTTTGACACGTGATTCAATTTTGTTCCAATAAATTCCATGCAAGAACCATGAATATTCCCTTGTACTTGGGAGTTAATTCTTTTATTATGAGCTTACTGCTTCCTTTTTAACACGTTAACTGGAACTATGACATGCCTTTTATGTCTCTAGTAATTGCCTATGTTAAATCATCCATTACTTTGTAGTTGCAACTAGACCAAAATTCAAAGTTGATATCTAAACTAGAATAAAAAACTGTTTTTCTCAGATGACATAGGGTCTGGAGATGATTTTAACAAGACAAATGATACAGCTAAGGTTGTAGGCATTGCAGTTGGTGGTGCAGCTCTAATACTATTAGCATTGGGTTTCTGTTTCTTATGGAAGAGGAGGAAATTGCAAAGCATATTAAAAGGCAAGACGGAACACAGAGGTAGTTCAAAACAGCACAAGTAGTGTCCCACATATGAATGCAACCAATGCATATCTTGTGTTTGTGAAATTGTTCAGTATGATGAAATGTTTTGCTTCTTGTCCCTAAACCAGGTTCTTCGGAAAGAAGCCAGGATTTGCTGATGACTGAGGTGGTGTTTTCAAGTAATAGAGAACAGTCAGGTGAAAGGAACATTGATGATCTTGAGTTGCCATTGTTTGATTTCATTACGATAACCAAGGCTACAAACAACTTCTCTGAAGAAAATAAACTTGGACAAGGAGGCTTTGGTACTGTTTACAAAGTAAGTTGTTTTAGCTGCCATAACTACGTATTCTAAAAAATCACATTTCACCTATTAAGATCCTAACAGGAGTAGTAACTATGGTTATACCAGGGCAGGTTCGTGGAAGGCCAGGATATTGCTGTGAAGAGGTTATCAAAAACTTCGGGGCAAGGGATTGAAGAGTTTAAGAATGAGGTTAAGCTAATTGTCAAGCTTCAACATCGAAATCTTGTTCGGCTGCTTGGTTGCAGCATTCAGATGGATGAAAAGATACTGGTGTATGAGTACATGGAAAATAGAAGCCTTGATGCGATTTTGTTTGGTGAGTTGTTTCAATATTCTTTATTTCTTAAGATTACTTAAATGTTCTCTTTTCAAACAAGTTTGGCTCATACAGGCTTTTTAACGTGTATCCAATATTTGATGTTTACAATAACAATTACACAGACAAGGAGAAAAGATCCTCACTGGATTGGCAAAGGCGCTTCAACATTGTTTGTGGAATAGCTCGAGGGCTTCTTTATCTGCACCACGATTCCAGATTTAGGATCATCCATAGGGATCTCAAGGCAAGCAACATTCTACTTGATAGTGAAATGAATCCAAAGATATCAGATTTCGGGATGGCTAGAATTTTCGGTACAGATCAGATAGAAGCAAATACAGTGAGAGTTGTTGGAACATAGTGAGTGGCACCATAACACACTAGTACTCTTCAAAAGACTATACTTATACTATGTGACCTTACCATTTATAAAAAAAAAATTCTTCTGTGCAGTGGTTACATGTCCCCCGAATATGCTATGGATGGGACCTTCTCAGTGAAATCCGATGTTTTTAGTTTTGGAGTTCTCGTGCTGGAGATCGTAAGTGGCAAAAAGAACAGAGGGTTCTATTATGCAAACAATGAATTGAATCTTCTAGGCCATGTATGTTGAAGAGTTGATTTTATTAGTATGTTACATGGTTCATGGTTGATACTATCATCTCTTGCTAACAAATTAAATTGGTTGTGGTTTATTGATTGTAGGCATGGAATTTGTGGAAAGAAGGAAATGCATTGGAATTGATTGATTCATCAATTGGGAATTCATATTCACCATCTGAGGTTCTTAGATGTGTGCATGTTGGTCTCTTATGTGTGCAAGAGGGTGCAGAAGATAGGCCAACAATGTCTTCAGTGGTCTTGATGCTGAGCAGCGAAAATGCAACGATGCCGCATCCAAAAAACCCTGGGTTCTGCCTAGGAAGGAATCCTATGGAAACTGATTCTTCTTCAAGTAAACAAGATGAAACATTCACTGTGAACCAAGTCACAGTCACAATGCTAGATGCCAGGTAGTGAAAGAAGTATGACCTCATCTGGCACATAATTTGTATATTCTCAAAAGCTTTCATAAGAGAATCTGTAGGTTTTCCTTCATGTGATAGTTGCGGCAACGTGGAGATCAAGTTTGATCTTGTTTTGATGTAATAGGTAAGAGATACCTTCATTAGTTATACTACATAGTTTAAACTATTTTCTGTTACAGACATTTATTTTCATTAAGCACTGGCATGCCTCCATAACGAAATACATCACTGCCAAAATAACACCTTGAATAGAAAATTGAAGCCAAATAATATAAATGAATCATAGAAAGGAAAAAATATTAAAAAAAGGAAGAAACTTTCCTATGTCAGAAGCTGTCATGCTAATCTGATATGCAGATCTTGGCCATCCTAAATTGAAGAAGCTCCTTAACTCCAGGTAACTGGGTTGCAGTTAAGGTATCCTCATATGTTACAACATTGGAAAAGAAAGGTGAGTAAAGTGATGTATGGAGGCCAGTAGAACTAAGACGAGTTGTTCCTCAAAACAGGGGCAGCAGCTAGCTAGGCCTTTTCATGACCCCAGATATATTTTTTCTGTCTCTTTGGCTTAGTCTTAACCCTGAAAATTCCAAGGAATGCGACGAGTCTTTGATTTTCTTAGTTTCCATTGTGACAAGCGATAACGGAGTGTGTTATATTGAATATATTTTTGACTATTCCAGTACTTGAATCACCCAACAATTCTTAGGGTCAGCTATGTATCAGTGAAGTAGTGAACATTATGTCCGTCTCACTCATCCCAGAAGAAATTCTTACTTACTAGCTGCTCAACTATTGGTGCTGATATATATACTGAACGGCAAATTAAAACTTCCACAGAAAATTTTCTTGTATCTCATGGAGGAGGAGAGATTATTCCTCCAATTAAATCTTGCACCATTAGAAAAAAGCATAAAAAGGAGATTATATTTCAGAAAGAATGCTATAGTACACATGAGCAATATATGCTTATCCAAATATATAATCTTAAATTACTTACAAAATTATATTTATGCAGTGTTTTTTTTAAGTTGTACGCAGATGTCCATCGCCAGCATTAATGATTAATCTCCTGGCAGTAATAGAGCTCACACAAAGTAATAGATTATTGATCACGAAATATTTTTATAATCGAACTCACACCAACATAATTAAAGGACAAGATGAGCTACCACTATGACACACCTTGTGATTTTTATAGTGTTTTTCTAAGGTGATATAAAATTATAATAGTTTATCTAATTGGTTATTTAAATTTAATTTTAAATGATCTATTTTACAAACTAATTCATTCTAAAAAAGAATTTTAAGTTATTGTCACAGTGCAAGTAAGATCAAAGAGACCACAAAAAGAAATTATTTCCAGAGAAAGAAGTAACTTCTAGTAGCCAAGTCCTAGCTAAATCTTGTTTCTCAACTGGAATACGGAACTTAAAACCTTCCACACACGCACCACTGGTTATCATAATCATATCAATTTTCACGGATTTACTTTTCAATTTATCAACAAATTAACCTTAACACGTACATTGAATGGGTTCAATCATGCTCCATATGGAGGCAATCATATCATCATGCTGAGCACAATAGTTTGATCAGTTACGGCGCTTATTCCTGCCACTTGTTATAAATACAATCCTTAAACACAGTGATAAGATTGGAAGCTATACAAAATAGGAAAAAAGGTCCTATGTTTTTTTTTCCCGGTAAGTAAGGTCCTATGTTTGTACCATATGTTTTCATTAGGCCATCAATTTTGCTAGAAATATTTGCACTTTGAATAAGATATTTGTAAAAGCCTAAGATGTAAGAACAGCTTATGAGCAATTGGCATATATTTCTAAGCCTAATTTACTTGTAGGTCTCTCTTGGCTGTAAAGTCAAGTTGCGTTGTAGATATTTGGTAACCTCCGAGCCAAGTGCATGTATACATGGAAAGCCGCCTTTGGAAGGCAACAAAGTTCTTCCTAACTAATCATTACTTGATGTACTTAGTCCATCCTAAGAGAAATGTTATTTGTATTAATTTAGCATGAGACATTATGTTAATTCACACTTCATCTATCATTTAATTGAATTATATTATCAAATTCTCATCCAATATTAAATAAGACATGAGTTAACACGTTATTCTACATAAAATGAGCCTAAATAACACTTTACAGTTTGTTTATTATTATTATTATTATTATTACTTCTTTTAAGTGCACAACACATGGTCCTAATAAAATGAGAGGGGCACGAAGCAAGAAGTACTCCATGGACCCTGCAAAAGTTTGTGTCAACCTTGTCATGGGCCAAAATCACAAACACAAGTTACAGAACATTTCTTTGATTCTACTAGTCCTTCTCAGCGTCTCATTTTGCTCATGTTCTGATAATATCATATCCATATCCGCTGAGCAATCCATCAGAGATGGCGACCTCCTTGTCTCCCAATCCAAACTTTTCGCCCTTGGATTCTTCAGTCCAGGCAAGTCCACCTCGCGTTACGTCGGAATCTGGTACAACACTCTGCCAGAGCACACAGTCGTTTGGGTTGCAAACAGAAACAGCCCCATCAAGGACACATCTGGGGTCCTCTCAATCAACCAAGACAATGGAAACCTAGTACTCCACCATAACTACAGCACTATCCCCATTTGGTCCACCAATGTTTCACTCACCCCCACCACCAACAACAATGTTGCTATAGCCCAACTATCAGACATAGCAAACCTTGTTCTGTTCCAAAACAGAACCAAAACTGTGCTCTGGCAAAGCTTTGATCACCCCACAGACACCTATCTCCCACACCTGCCACTCGGTTTCAACAGAAGGACTAACAAGAGCTGGTTCATCCAGTCATGGAGGAATGAGGATGACCCTGCACCGGGTTCCTTCACAGTGGGAATCAGCTCAATTGGGAAGCCACAGTTTTTCTTGTGCAACAAGAATCTCCCCTGGTGGCGAGGAGGGTCGTGGAACGGCGAGGTCTTGACCGGTATACCGAATATAAAGCGAGATTCTGCCATTTTCAACGTTTCTTATGTGCAGGATAGCAACCATGTAGCACTCTCATACAGCATGTATGATAAGTCCACTCTCACAAGGATAGTGGTTCACCAATCAGGTGGTTACAAATCAATATAAATCAATCATGATACGATTAATATAAAGATATAAGTAAATATCTGATTGATTTCTGACTCAGGTTTCTTGCAAACTTTCATTTGGGACTACCAGCAGAGGCACTGGAACCGGTTCTGGTCAGGGCCAACGGATCAATGCGATAACTATGGAACATGTGGACCCTATGGTAACTGTGATCCTCTAAACTATGAGGACTTCCAGTGCACTTGTCTGCCAGGGTTTGAGCCCAAGTTCCCGCGTAACTGGTATGAGAATAGGGATGGGTCAGGAGGATGTGTGAGGAGCAAAGGTGCATTGGTTTGTGGGAATGGAGAAGGGTTTGTGAGAGTTGAAGGCTTGAAGATTCCTGACACAACCGTGGCAATGGAGAAAGAGGGTTTGAGTTTGGAGGAGTGTGGGAAGGAGTGTTTGAGGAACTGCTCTTGCAGTGCATATGCAGTTGCTGATGTGAGGAATGGTGGAAGTGGGTGCTTGGCATGGCACGGGGATTTGATGGACACACAGAAGCTAAGTGATCAAGGACAAGATTTGTTTGTGCGTGTTGATGCTGTTGAACTAGGTACTCCCCACACACACACACAGTCTTTCTGAATTCGATGCCATGCATAAATTTTCCAAGGTTCTGCTTCATTCTGTTTAGTCTTGTTTCTTCTTCTCAGCCAATTACACCAAAAAACAAAAAGGAGCACTTGGTAAAAAGAAGTTGATTGCGATTCTAGTACCTTCTGTGCTTGTACTTCTCTTTCTCCTGGCCACTGTGTATTGTATGTGGAAGAAAACAAGCAAAGGTTTGTGATTTACTTCCAATGGTAGTGGTACTTGAATATGAAAAATAGTGATATTATTAAACTGGGGCTTAAACCTTTTTAACATCAAGAATGTATTAGAATGGAAGTGATTTTTTTCAACACAAAAGAATATTAAACCCCCTCCCCCCTCTAGTGACAACAAAAGGTAGAACTTGTTTTCCCATGATTCATTCAGAAAGTGTCATTTTCTAGTCATAAAACAAATGCAACGGCAAATTTTTCTACATTAGCAGTTTCTTAAGGAATGTGGTCATATTGTTCAAATCAAAAGAAAATTCTGTTCAATTTGAAAGTTGCTTGAATTTTTTTTTTTTTTTTCTGTTCACAGCTTGAAATCTTATGTCATGGAAATTTGGGATTTCAGAAAAAGCAATGCGGCATTTAAATCAAGATTGCCCTGGAGAAGAAAATGATGTTCAAAGCAAAAGACATCCAAATCTTCCCTTTTTCAGCTTTAAAATGATAATGGCAGCCACAAAAAATTTTGCTGACGAGAATAAGCTTGGGCAAGGAGGATTTGGCTCTGTCTATAAGGTAAATGAAATTCTTCCTTGAATGACTATTGCGGGAACATTCTTTTATCTCTTTACTCTTCTATCAATTACATTGTAGAAAACTAATGCAAAAATGATGAAATGGGGTTTAAGATTTAAAAATATTTCAGGGCTGCCTAATTGATGGGCGAGAGATAGCAGTGAAAAGATTGTCCAAAGATTCAGGTCAAGGGACAGAAGAGTTCAAAAATGAAGTTACACTGCTAGTTAAACTCCAGCACAGAAATCTAGTGAGGTTGCTCGGATGTTGCCTTGAGAAGGAAGAAAGGATGCTGATCTATGAATACCTTCCTAACAAAAGCTTGGACTTCTTTATATTTGGTACTCTTTATTCTCTCATTACCTCTTCTGCCTTAATAAATTTGCATTTAGATTAGCAAATATCATACATCACCTGATTAAATACTATACTGTGCTATAATGCTAGCCACCTAATTAATGTTTCCATGATGTTCAATTTCTGAAAATTTCAATGCTTTACGTCAGATGAAACTCAGACGTCGTCACTGGATTGGGATCAGCGTTTTGAAATTATTTTTGGGATTGCTCGAGGTGTATTATATCTTCATCAAGATTCAAGGTTGAAAATAATTCACAGAGATCTAAAAGCAAGCAATGTTCTCCTTGATGGATCAATGAATCCCAAAATCTCAGATTTTGGTATGGCTAGGATATTTGGAGAAGATCAAATCCAAGCAAGGACAAGAAGAGTAGTAGGAACATAGTAACTGTCATACCCTCATAATCTTTGGAAAGTAGTGAAATCAGTCTGTATTATTTATGAAGTTTTTAATTATTTCATTTCATACAATTGCAGTGGTTATATGTCACCAGAATATGCAATGGAAGGAAAATATTCAACAAAATCTGATGTCTTCAGCTTCGGAGTCATGCTGTTGGAGATTATTGCTGGGAAGAGGAACACAGCTTGTGAAAAAGGAAGATCATCCCCAAATTTAATTGGATATGTAAGTAAACAAGAGGTGGTCCTAAAATTGGGAAAAGGATTAATTTATTGTGTGTATTACTCATTTAGATACTTTGCTATGTGTTTGTAGGTGTGGATGCTTTGGACAGAAGGAAGGGTCTTGGATATTGTAGATAGCATACTAGGCCAGTCTTATCCTCCTCCTATAGCTCTGAGGTGCATTCAAATTGGACTATTGTGTGTGCAAGAAAATGTCATCAGCAGACCATCCATGTTAGAAGTTGTTTTCATGCTAGGAAATGAAGCACCTCTTCGCTCGCCTCAGAAGCCAGCGTTTTTATTCAATGGCAACCAAGACCTGCAAGAGTCATCAACATCTGGAGGAGGATCTTCTATAAATGAAGTAACGGCAACTACTATCACCGGTCGATAAAAGCTACCTAAAACATTCAATGAGTTCCTCGCTTCATCTATTTTCGTCAATTGTGATGTGAGTTTTGTTGCACTTTTGAATTGGTTCTACAGTTGTTTATTGCTTGAGAAACTCGTGTTTCTTTTTCTAGCCTATACCAAAATTATAGCTTCCACTCTTTTTTTTTCCGTGCTTTTTTCTTTTTGAGTAAAGGGTTAACTCTAGTCTCTAAAAAATGTTTTGACGTCTTAATTAGTTTCTAAAAGTACAATGTGTCAATTTAGTCCATAAAAGTGTCAGACGTATTTTGTTTAGTTAAAAATGGCATAGAGGGTTAAATTTAAGGACAAAAATCATCTGTCCCAATTTCTACTCATCCTCTATGCCACCCATCAAAATTTAATATTTGAATTGCTTTTATTTAAATGCTTTTTATTAATTAACGTTGTTTGTGTATCCGTATCCGTCTTCTCTTCCATTGTCTGTTCAAACAATACCGAGTTATTAGATTCCTCAAACCTCAAAGCAAATTCTTCAACTAAAACACCCTTCTTCCAAACTATAATACTCTATTATCCCTCTTCATCCTTTTGTGCTTCATTTCAAGATTAGCGATTAGCACAGAGCCAACTCTTGAAAAGATAATCAGAATAAAAGTCTATAATTTTGTACCCAAATAAAAGAGACTCTAATGTTCTGATATAAAAGATGCATACGTACTGATAGTTTTTTATTCAAGAGTAGAGCTCCATATTGTTGGTAATTTGGTAATTGAAAATATGAAAGGGATTAACAAAACGAAAGAAATAACAGTAACACATTCTTATTAACTGGTTTGTACATTTTTGATACAAATTATACTAAAAAAAAAATGTAATGTTACAAAAATAAGTGGAATGCGGGTATTAGCTGTGGCCCCTATATCACGCTAGTTTTACATTACTATTTTGAATTGGATAATGTGTGCATAATCATAGGCAACCTTTTGGCAAACTTTGATGTTATTCCAAGAGCTTTGGCCTTTAGCGAGCTTCAATCGTTGTCATACTTACCTCGTTTACTGAATGAACTCCTTCACTATTTGATGGATCTAAACTTTCATAATTAGTTCTCTTGAAAAATAAAAGCGGGGTGTTTTGGAAGAGGAAGAGGAAGAGTTGAGTCATTACCCAACACGAAAACAATTGTCGACATTGATGGCCTGTCCATGGGATAATCTTGTACACATAAGAGCCCAATTTGGATGCATCTTTGCACTTCATAGGCAGAGCTTGACTCCCTTAAAGAGTGATCAACAATCTCCATGGCTCTGCCATCTCGATCTCCTCAGATCCCAAATCTGCATTGATTGAAGTTACTAGATTAATTACGAAAGCGAAAATTTAAATTGGAGCATAACTTATCATAAACACTCACATGCCCAACTAAATTCGTGGTTGTAATATCATGACATATAGCGCTGCAAAAGCAAAACACAAGGGGTGGTTTAGTAATCATGTGAAAGGGTAGGTGATAACTGTTTTAGGTGTTTATTTATTTGACTAATTACCATTAATTATTAACTTTTTTATACTATCATCTAATTATGATAATAAACGTGAGACTTAGTTATGTGGTAACACATAATTAAATAACAGTGTAAAACTCTTACTACGTATAACAATAAAATTCATTATTTAACTATTATATTTTATCTAAATAGCTTAAATTAACATCTTAAACTAGCACACGTCTAAGTAACTATACAAGGAAACTAATGTGTTTGCATTGTTGAGTACTTACTAGGTCCCAACAACAGGATTAGTTTTTCCTTAAATTTGATCTCCACCAAATATTCTTGCCACACCGATATCTGCAATTTTGGGATTCAATGAAGAGTCAAGCAAGACATTACTGACTTTGAGATTTCTATGAATGATTCTTAATCTTGAATCATGATTTAGGTATAACATCCCTCTAGCAACCACACAAATGATCGCGAATCGTTTTCTCCAATCTAGTTGTGACCTTTTAGATTCATCTGGACCAAAATTTCAAAGGTATTGTGAGTGAAGCACGTTGGGACAAATGTTCTAAAATTTTATGCATGAAAATGTCCTTAACTTTGATTTCATAAAGAAGTATGAGCAAATCAAGTTTGGGACTGGAGGCTCTAGTCATTCTGCTCCCTCCAAAGTCCAAAAAACAACGGCGGCAATTTCTCAAGTCGCAATTTCAGGACCTCTGTCTATTCATTTGTAAATTTTTTATTAGAAACCTATTAAGGGCAAAGAATTGTTTTAGGACAGTATGTGTGTAAAAATTCCGAGTCACGTCAGTAGTGGGTCTTCAAAATTGTCATCTTGGGTGGATTTCCAAGGATGACATGCTGAGAGGATACTGGTTGCAGAGACGAAGGTGTGTCTTTATAGAAGCAAGGTATGTAGATAGATATTTTGGATCATATTTGGGAATAGTTGAGTGGAAAACAAAGCAATACAAACCACGTCCACATAGACTTTGACATATGAATAGCTCGGATGTTGAAAAATATAGTTGATGATGAAGGTAGTACTAGTCAGTTGATGGCCAAGCCCAAACGGGCCGGGCCAAAATTATATCTCTTTTTAAATTTTGGCTCGTTTATGGTCAGTCTGCGGGCATAAACGGGCTAACCCGCTAGCCCATTTTTTTAAAGAAAAAATAAAAATTAGTTTATTTTTATGGTTTTAAATACAAAGTTGTAAACAAGTATACTTAGTCATTTTTAGCTATTTTTTATCGTCTATCTATTAATTAATTGGAAAGAAATAGTTTAAATGGTTGATTGCGATATTATATTATCTTTTTCGTTCCTTTAACTATCTTACTTGAAAGATATCAAATGCTATTTGAAATCGATTCATGAATTAATACAACTTTCATTAATTAGCACTAGGATTGTGGAATCAAGAAATGCAAAACTTCTTAAGAATGACTTGATCAGTGGGAGTGATCAATTTCAGGACATTGCTTCTGAAAATGATCACTATGAAACTCAACCCTCTAGCTCAATTGACAGATTGGTTGTCATTCACACCCCTCAAGTACAAACGGGTGTTAGACAACCAATGATTGAAGATCTAAAAATTGTTGTAAACGACCATATAGATCAAGTTGTTGATGAGGAATATCAAGATAATGTTGAACAACCTATTGAACAACCAGTTGACCAAAAAATTTCTCTAGAAAATGATGAGGTAACATTAAGAAGATCTGCTAGAGTCAAAAGATCAGCAATCCCTAGTGATTATGTAATGTATATGCTAGAATTGGACTACAACATTGGGGCTGCAAATGATCCTGAAACGTTTTCACAAGCCATGAGTTCTAAAGAATCAAACTTGTGGTACAGTGCCATGAAAGATGAGATGGATTCTATGACATTTAACCAAGTCTAGGATCTTGTACAGTTGCCTAGTGGTGTAAAAGCCATTCGATATAGATGGGTTTTCAAAACCAAGAAAGACTCACAAGGCAACATTGAGAGACATAAGGCAAGGTTTATTGCCAAAGGGTTCACTCAAAGAGAATGAATCGATTACATGGAGACATTTTCTCCTGTATCTAAGAAAGATTCTTTCCGAGTAATTATGGCATTAGTAGCTCATTTTGACCTTGAGTTACATCAAATGGATGTGAAAATGACATTCCTTAATGGTCATCTAAAGGAAGAGGTTTACATGAAACAGCCTGAAGGATTCTCCTCTAGTGATGGTGAGCACTTAGTTTGCAAGCTTAATAATAGGGCTGTCAAAACGGGCGGGCCGACCCGTTTATGGCCCGCCCGTTTAGGCTTGCGAGCCTAAACAGGCTAGGCCAAAAATATGGATATTTTTAGGGTCCGGCTCGTTTATGGTTGGTCCGCGGGCCTAAACGGATCGTTCGTTAGCCCGTTTATTTTTTAAAATAAAAAATAAAAAAATTCCAAAAAAATTCCAAAAATTCAAAAATTCAAAAAAAATTTCACAGGTAAACGGGCCAGTCCGCGGGCCAAACGGGCGAGCCTAAACGGGCCGGTCCAATTTTTTTTTGAAATTTTTGCGGGCCAATTTTTTGCATGTAAAGTCCGTCCATTTAACCGAGTAAACGGGCCGGGTAAACGGACCGGGCACATTTTGACAGTCCTACCTAATAAATCCATCTATCGCTTGAAACAAGCTTCCTGCCAATGGTATCTAAAGTTTCATGATGCCATCACTTCATTTGGCTTTGAAGAGAACATCATGGATCAATGTATATACCAAAAGGTCAGTGGGAGTAAGATTTGTTTTCTTGTGCTATACCTGGATGACATTTTACTTGCAACTAATGATAAGGGTCTGCTATATGAGGTGAAACAATTTCTCTCGAAGAACTTTGATATGAAGGATATGGGAGAAGCATCTTATGTCATTGGCATTAAGGTCCATAGGGAAAGATCTCGAGGCATTTTGGGTCTGTCTCAAGGGACCTATATTAGCAAAGTTTTAGATAGATTTAACATGAAAGATTATTCACCAAGTATAGCCCCCATTATGAAGGGTGATAAACTCAATTTGAGTCAGTGCCCGAAAAATGATTTTGAGCGGGAACACATGAAGAATATTCCATATGCTTCAACTGTTGGAAGCCTTATGTATACTCAAGTTTGCACCAGACCTGACACTGCATATGCTGTTGGAGTTTTGGGAAGATATCAGAGTAATCCAGGTGCTGACCACTGGAAAACTGCAAAGAAAGTGATGAGATATCTACAAAGGACAAAGGATTACATTATCATGTACAGACGGAATGATTGTCTGGAAGTGATTGGCTACTCCGATTCAGACTTTGCTGGCTGCGTAGATTCACGAAAATCAACATCTGATTATATTTTTATGTTAGCTGGTGGAGCTGTATCTTGGAGAATTGCCAAGCAGACCTTGACTGCTACTTCCATTATGGAGGCTGAGTTTTTTTGAGGCTACCTCACATGGTGTATGGTTGAAGAGTTTCATGTCTGTCCTTAGAGTTGTGGACTCTATTTTTAGGCCATTAAAGTTGTACTGTGACAACTATGCTGCAGTGTGTATGGCTAAAAACAACAAAAGTGGAAGTCAAAGTAAGCACATTGACATCAAGTACTTAGCCATAAGAGAACGTGTTAAAGAGAAGAAAGTGGTCATTAAACATGTTAGCACTGAGTTGATGATTGCTGATCCTTTAACTAAAGGCATGCCACCAAAGAATTTTAAGGATCATGTAATACGAATGGGACTTGGTTCCATGATGTAATTTCATTGTACGTACATTTGTTATTTGCAATGAACTCTTATTTAGTTTGATGTTTTCTCATATGGATTAGTGCACATATTTATTTATTTCAAGAAATATCATTTGGTTTAGATCTAGAATAAACATATGGTTTATTCATTAAGTTGAGAGCTAGTGTTGAGAGATTTGATATATTGTAGTACCTGGAAGATATTACTCACTATTAGAGGACCTATCGCCATGACTTCTATATTATGTTTCTTGTTATGGTTAATGTTGAGTTAAATGAACCAAGTGAGAGAATGATGGAATTTTGGATGGACCCACGTTTCCCACGTTTTCTCGTTGCAACTTTTTTAGGAAATTAGTTTTCTGGATTTGGTCCATTTTCCTTCCACGTTCAACCCTTATCTCTACAATGTTCAGTAACCAACTCACATTCTTATCTTCAAACCCACATTCTGATCAAAATTGGTTGAGCTCTGTGATGGGCAGACTCTATAAATAGGATTTGGTGCTCCGTTTTGGATCACCAAGCTTAGTCCTTTATTTAAAAAAAAAAATACACCATCTATTTTTGAGTGAGTGAGGGTTTGGAAAATTAAACCTGATTCGGGTCCGTGCTTGAGCTGCTTCGTGTTTGATCTGCAATGGCTGGAAGTACGCTTTTGTATTGTTTAGCTTCCACTGTTTGATTTGAATATGTTATTTGAATTGACTGGCATGTTTAGATTTGTCCTTGCATATATGTTTTACATATCTATGTCATAGCACTTCAGCGGTATAGCAATATAAATATAGTTAAGTAGTTAAGCATAACAAATAGTTAAACATGCTCAATTATAAGTGTAAATAGTTAAACTCTAGACTCTTAAACTCTACAATAAAGTTTAGATTCCAAGATGAAACTTTTAATTTTTTGGTATTTAAAAAAAATCACAGGTTGGCCCATTTAGCCTGCCGGCCTAAACAAGTCAGGCTATTTTTTTTTAAATTTTCACGGGCCTATTTTTTACATGTAAAATCCATCCATTTAACTAGGTTCGCTGGTCGTGCTTAGCCAAAGGACATTCCACATTCTAATCAAAGCACATGTAAAAAAAATGAAGGTGTTGCTCGCAGGGGAACCTGAACAATCAACTCTAGAGTCTAACGTCCTAGAACACACCTCATGCCACCAGAGCAACCCATACCCCTGATTCTGATTTGGTTGTGCGCGTCCGCACGAAGAGGTTTTCCTTTTAGTGTTTTCAGATATGGCCCAGTGGACTTTTGATGGCCTCTCTTTTGCGTTTGTTCTATGATCATTTTTGGTCAATTGGACTTGGACTGCTGAGTAATTTTTTACTTTGTAATGGGTTAGGTTTCTACATTGTAATGGGTTAGGTTTAACAATTAGTGAGAGTTGTTAAGAAATTGAAAAATAAAGTCATATTTTAGTCCTCCAAAACTATACCCATCACTGTATTACACCTTCCTTCAAGATTGTTTGTCACCAAATTTGTCATCTTTGGGTGGATTTTTTTTAGATGTCATACAATTTAGGTCATTGGAGGAAAGTGAGTCATTTTAGGTGTGGAAAATTGCTCTATAAAAATGAAAATGTCACCACCACTAGCAGAACCACAATTATTAACATAAGTAAGAGATTTTGGAACATATTTAGACTATGGTGTCTGCTAAATTATTTCAGGTACGTATATTCTTAAATCAATATATCTAAAACAAAAGAAATAGTTAAAAACCACATGATCCGAAGACATTGTGATATGAATCGCTAGAACTCAAAATTTTGAATAATAATTATGAAGTAGATAAATCAGAACGTGAAATATTTGATTAATGAATCCAATTTAGTCTCCGTCAAATTAATGATTAGTCAATTTGATCCTTAACAAAAAAAAATAAGGTCCTCACTAATTTCTACCATTTTCAAAATCAAATGTAAGTCAAGTCGGTTTATTTTTATAAGTGCACTTAAATATTATTATGGAGGGGCGATCTCCAAATAACCCAAACAACCCTAAATGAGGCCCAATCTTGATGACCAAGATCCACCCAAGACCAAGGCCTGATGCGGGGTCATGAGAGTTCTTTCTCCATAGAAGAAGAAGGTTTCCGTTTTAGTGTTTTCTGATCTGGCCCAGTGGGCTTATAGACTCTTTTTTTCATATGCTCTTTACAAAACAAAAATTAGTCAATTGGATTTGGAGTGTTGGATAATTTTTTAGTTGGTAATGGCCTAATGGCGTTGGTTTTGACATATAAATAAATGGTTAGAGCGGTTATGAAAATGAAAAATAAACTAAATTGATCAATATTATACAACAAAAATAAAAAGAAAAGAAAAGAATAGAATATGAAAATGAAAAACTAAAAAAATATGAATAAATGTCTTTGTTATTATCTTTCAGGCTCAAATGAGTATTAATATTTTCAATTGATTGCTCTTTTTGATTTATGCTTGCTTGTTTTCTTGACTGATTTTTTTTTATATGTATTCACAAGTTGCTTAATTTGAGTTAGTTCATTGTTAAAAGAATTTAACTTAATTTTATTTTTCCCTTTTCAATATTTGTGTTATCCAAGCAATGATGACATATGATTTTGACTGAGGCGTGGATGCTATTTTCAATATTATTTGAATCACGAACACTTTCAACACATTTGTATTTTCCTTTTTGGTTAATTCGCTTCTTTCCTTAGTATTTCAATTTTTATAGTCTTTCATATCTCAAAAATTCTAAAATCAATTTTGCAATTAGGTGTAATGCATTTTTTAAATTACAATACATTTGTGTTAATTTCTGATACAAAAGATACATAGACATTAATATTTTTTTTTTTGAGCGTAAAGGTTCGTATCATTGATAATTTGATAATTAAAAATATAATAGGAACAAAAAGAAACAAATAATAGTAACGCATATTCTTATTACCTGATTTTTACATATTTAATACAAAATTATACTAAGAACAATGCAATCTTACAAAAATAAGTGGAATATGTGTATTAGCCTTGCCCCTTTATTACCCTGATTTTACATTACTATGAATTGGATAATAATATATGCATAATCATAGACAACTTTTTCACAAACCCTTGTTATTCCAAGGTAGCCTTGGTTTTTAGCGAGCTTCAACCATAGTCATACTTACCTCGTTTACTGAATAAAGTCCTCCACTAGTTGATGGATCTGAACTGTCATAATTTGTTCTCTTGAAAATAAAAGCTGGGTGTTTTGGAGGAGGAAGAGTTGAGTCATTACCCAACATGGAAACAACCGCTAACATTGATGGCCTGTCTATTGCATAATCTTGTACACACAAGAGCCCTATTTGGATGCATCTTTGGACTTCACAGTCAGAGCACGACTCTCCTAAAGATTGATCAACAATCTCCATGGCTCTGCCTTCTCTCCACTGATCCCAAATCTGCATCAAATAAAGTTACTAGATTAATTAGATAAAATGTATATTCAAATTGGAGCATAGTTTTTCATATACACTCACATGCCCAACTAAATTTGTTGCAGTAATATCATCATATTGACCACTATTCTTCCTCCCTGTAACAATTTCTAGAAGCAAAACTCCAAAGCTATATACATCAGATTTTACTGAAAATTTTCCTTCCATGGCATATTCAGGTGACATATAGCCGCTACAAAATCAAAACACAAAAAAGATGTTTAGTAATCACGTGAAATAGTAAGAGATAAGTGTTATCTAAGTGACTAACTACCGATGCAGGGAAACTGTCGGGGTTTGCATATTGTTGATTACTTACTAGGTACCGACAACACGATTAGTGTTTGCTTCAATTTGATCTCCACCAAATATTCTTGCCATACCAAAATCTGCAATTTTGGGGTTTAATGTAGAATCTAGCAAGACATTACTGGCCTTCAGGTCTCTATGAATAATTCTCAGACGTGAACCTTGATGAAGGTACAACATCCCTCTAGCAACCCCACATATGATCTCGAATCGTTTTCTCCAATCTAGTTGTAACCTTTTTAGTTCATCTGGACCAAAAAATTCAAAGGTATCGTGAGTGAAACATATATGCTGGGTCAATTATTCTGAAATTTTATGTATGAAAATGTCACCATAAATGGTTAAGAAGTGATGGACTGAAAATGCAGCAAAGGTGAGAACATAGGCATTACCAAAAATATAAGAGTCCAAGCTTTTGTTTGGCAAATACTCGTAGATCAACATCTTCTCCTCTCCTTGAATGCAGCAACCTAAGATCCTCACAAGGTTTCTGTGTTGGAGCTTTGAAATCAAAACAACCTCATTTTTAAACTCTTGTATGCCTTGTCCAGAATACTTTGACAATCTCTTCACTGCTATTTCCTTTCCATTACTTAATAGTCCCTGAAGTCATTTTCCAGAGTCAACATCTAAATAGCTATATCCCATGCCTGCCTTTGTGACAAAACTTGTTATATGCTAGGAACTTGGTGTGAAGTTTAAATAAGAAGCATTAGTTTTCAAAGGCGTATGTTCAAATCGAAGCAATGCATCAAAATTGGTGCCAAATGTTATTGAATCTGAGACTTGTTCAAAGAAGAAGAAAAGGCTACCTTGTACACAGAACCAAAACCACCTTCACCGAGCTTGTTATCAGGTGAGAAATTATCTGTTGCAGCAGCAATGGAGCTTAGATCAAAGAACGGTAAATCTGAGTTGTGTGCGCTCTCAAATTCTTGAAGATCCGGAGAGTCCTTAAAGTTAATACGAAAGGAATACTTGCGATCGCTTCTTCTCCCTATCGTCAAACATGCATGGAAACAAGTGAATATATATATATGAAGGAAGACGTTCAAAGTGTTGTTAAGTTTCATCACTAGAATTCTAACTTAACTTACGTTGCCTCCGGGCTTTCGCAAACCAAAACACAAATGTGACCCCCATAAGCAGTAACAAGAAAATAGAAACGGCTAAAATTGCCACCGTCCCCTTCCTGCCAAGAGAGCCATACCGCCTTTTTGCATATTTTGCTGCAGGCAGATGAAATAGAATAGTGACCAAACAAAACAAAGCATCGAAAATAGATTATAAGAAAAAAGAGTACCTAACTCAATTGCATCCACGCGTACGAACAAATTTTGGCCCACTTGCGTGTAAGTCCTGGTGTCCTCCATGTCAGCATGCCAAGTAAGGCAGCCACTCTGCGTGCTCTCGTTGGCGCTCGTATACGCAGCGCACGAGCAATCCCTCAAGCACTTGTCCCTGCACTCCTTCATCCCCACCCCCTCCTCCACGCGCGCCTTCGAAGTGTCCGGCACCTTCACGCGCCCCACCATCACGAACCCCTCCCCGCTCCCACACCTCGAGGCGTTGCGCATCCTCACGCAGCCCCCCGACCCGTCCCTCAGGTACCACTCACGCGCGAACCTGGGCTCGTACCCTGGCAAGCACTCGCACTGAAACGTCTCCTCGTGGTACGGGTCGCAGTTCGCGTTCGACCCGCACCGCCTGTAATTGTCGCACTCCTCCTTCGGCGCGTACCAGATCTCGAACCACCTGCGCTCCTGAGGCTGCCACGTCAGCCTCCTCACGTGACCCGTCTCCTCCAGCACCATCCTGGACAGCACGTTCGGCTCCTTCACCCCGTAAGTTATGGACACCTGGTTCGGATCGTCCACGTAGCTCACGTTGAAGATGAAACTCGGAGTCATCTCCGGCACCCCGCTCCATCTTTGACCCGTCCACGACCCGACCCGCCACATGGGTGCCTTGTTCTTGTAAAGAAACAGCTGCGCGAACCCGGTCGGGTCGATCCTGTAGGTTAGATTCCCGGATCCCGGGTCGTTGGGGGACTTCCAGGAGGTGAGGAAACGGTTCAAGCCGGTTTTGCGGTCCAACCCGAGCTTCATGAAGGGAAGGAGGGTGTTACTTGGATAATCAAAACTCTGCCACGCAACACCGTCGTCATCGTGACTTCCGTTGTGGCTCAGAATAACCAAGTTGCCGGTGTCCAAGAGCTTAGCCGAAGAAGCGTTGCTGCTGGAAACAGAAACGTTTGAGGACCAGAGTGGGTTGAGGCTTGGGCTCTTGGCGTCGTGGAGCACGAGGTTTCCGCGGTTGTTGATGGAGAGGACGCCTGAGGTGCCGCTCAGAGGGGCGTCCCTGTTGGCCACCCACACCACGGTTTGTTCCGAGAGATTGTTGTACCATATCCCAACGTAGCGCCTTCTAGAATTTCCCGGGCTGAAGAAGCCCAGTGCGAAGGTTCCCCGCCCCCTGGAGACCAAAACGTCGCCGTCTCTGATGGCCTTGTTCGGTGTTATGCTGTCTACCAGTGAGTGGCAACAACAGTATGGGTAAAGGAGCAACACCACAAATAACGGACCATAAGACATGCTGCTGTTTGATCAATTCAGATCTTTTTTCCTCTCAAACTTACATGGTAAGATTTTGCCTACATTGGTTGCTGCTATTTATGAGGGTGCTGATATTTTTTCTTCCATGTAAACGGGAGACTGAGACACACAACTGCAAATATTTAATACGCGCTGGTTAGTTGTATGCCATTAAATACTTTCCCACTAGATACAGATACTTTAACTTGTGCTTTAATTGCCTTGTTGAAGAAGAGGGTCTTACACGTCAAAAATAACAACAAGAAGAAGAAGAAGCGGGTCTTACTTGAATCTTCAAATATCCAACTACTGCCTACAGTAAAATTCATTATATATATATACACACACACGCGCAATTTGCCTTGTTATCTCCATCAGTACCTATTGACTAGAGTGGAAGATTTTTGTTTCCTCATCATTATCGGAATTAAGGAACTCGTCACCATGGTCATTCAATCAGCAGGATGTTGTTGCTATCAGATAGTTACCTCATTAGAACCCATCTCTCCTCCTATTTGTTCTCATCAACTTCTCTGTTATTTAATTGAGAAATTATTATATACACCATAGTGTAAATGATTTATACACCATAAGTTCAATCTCTACTATTTTTTCTCTCCAATGATTTCTCTCATTCCACAAAAATTCAATACTCTAGATACATTATAATATGTAAATCTTTTACATCATGATATATATATATATATAAAAGAATTTCTCCATTTATTTGCTATTATGTTTTTCCACGTGTACTCGTTTATGTATAATTGTGAAAACTTTGTTTGTGCTATCGTGTTTTACCAGTAGGAATATATAAATGGCTCCAACTGCCTCACACATGTCACTTCTCATGCATCACGATCATACGTCCTCTATGACAAATACAAACAGATGGCCGTAGTAACCCCACATCGATATATATATATATATATATATATATATATGTCGTTTCAATTAACCTTGGTCTTTGAGGCACGGGTTTCAGGGGCTACTCTTATCCCATTCGAACAATGCAACGCTTCTTGAGGCCATATCGCTTTCACCAACTTGCTTGACGATTGTACGGAACCCCCCCCCTCCCCTCCTTTTTATTTACCTTTCTTTCTAGTATTTATACATAGTGCTAGTAAATCTCATCAAACTTTTTTCTATGCATGCATAATGCCTGGGATGGATATTTATTCAGATCAACTAGCGATCCTTATGTTGCACATACATGGCTTTTACTTACTTCTTCACTAACTAGATAGCTCCATTTCAAGTTTAGACTGTTCCTGATATATTGGGTGGCATAAGAACAGGAAATTACTTGGAAATGAGTAGTTGATGATGTGGATGTATATATATTAATTGAGAAATGGTATTTGTATGGGATCTCACATTGATAGACACTCCGTTTGTCATTGGATCAGATCTCATTCAAATTCAAATAAGATGTAAGTCAGTATGATGTCCAATAACAAATGTGTACACAACTTATATTAATTGAACTTTAATGTTGTTGAAGCTCGAGTCCCCTTGCCTGGGTATGAATTGGAATAGCACTATAGCAGTGTGTTTAACTTCTCGTGGCAAACATAAATTTGGTTGAAGTCGTAAGTATTAAGGCTTTGGATGATCAGCCCAATTTTAAAGCAGGCTAGTTTTGTGCACTTAAGCCCAGAAGCCTAAAGATTTTTGGACCTGCTGGTTGACAATTTATTTTGTAACGAAAACTTCATATCTTTTTATCCCTTTGTAAGAAGAAATTTTAGGGTGGGTATCACTCTTAATAGTAGAGAATTATGGAACATTTTAAGTTTAATCCAGTGACTTGTATCAGCAAACACAATGTATTGTGTGACTATCGAATTAAATGTAATACATGCACTCTCCTTTGGAAGCAAGGTTTGTTGCCTCATCCTATGGTAGCTGTGAGTTCCTAGATAAAGTTTTCATCAAATTACGGTACTCAATTAAAAGATCTAGCAAGAGAATTCGCTTACGGTGTGTTATACCATAAATGCGTCGAGGAAGTTTAAAAGACAAAAGCGTCCACCCCTTAAGAATATTTTAAAAGAAAAGGTTATAATCAAATAATTAAAATAGGTTAAAGCAATCTTCCTGTTAGCAAAAGCTAGTAGAGTTGATCCTGAGAAGATCAATGTTAAAAAGTAAGAGATGATCAGGAGAGAATAATTGTCAACCTATTTAATGATTTTAAAACAAATAGGACTTTACATGAAATGGATAATAAAGGAGTGACCAATCTAACAATATCAAAGAAGCGACCAACCCAACAATGACGAAAGAGGCAACCAACTCATCAGTAATATTTAGAGAATGACCAATTCAAGAACTTGAGATTTTTCAAAGCAAGTAAGGTCAAAATAATAATTTCAAGGATGATCAGTGACTTGATGTAAAAAATAACTGGCAGCGCCATGTTTTAAAATTGAAAATTCAGATGCGTGGGAGTTATTTGGAGTCAAGATGAAGTGGTTAATAATAAAAGAAGGGGTTACTTGGCAGTTTAAAGAAGTTAGGTTGCTTAGTTTACAGAATGAAAGTTACTTAGCGGTTTTGAAGTTGGACGTTCACAACGAGTAGCAAGAATTTTGGACCTCAACTGTTCCAAGTACAAGTGGCGGACATGCACAAGGACTTTCAATTCTATAAATAGGTGTCTTTAGTGCAACATTAAGCCTCAAAATATACACTTGCAACTCTCATAGATATTCATTGTCTCTGGGACGCACGAGTCAAAGAGGAATAAAGTAATTTCCCATTTACTTGCTTTCCATACTAGTAGTTTTTAGGATTGTGATTCTTTTTGCATTTTGTTATATCTTGTACTCAGTGTTCTTCAATCAAGTTCTTTTCTTTACCTTCATTGCTGAGCAATTCTTAGAATCATTTGAGTCCTTGTATTCATTACAATCGTTCTCAAATTTATCTTTCCAAACATGCATTATCACTAAAAGAATCCACTTGTTAGATGAATTATCCTATAATCTCTCTACTTAAAAAGTTTTTAATTGAAGTTTTGTGATGAATGGTTTATGGTTTATAATTCGTTATTGACTAAATTTCGCATAAAACACTGATTGGTGGCAGAGTAGACGTGTATAACATTACGTTCTTCATGAATATGGTTAGAATAGAATAAGATTTGGGATGCGAGTAGTTACAACATTGTAACCACAAACACACACAAAAATGTGTTGGATCAGATATATTGCTCGCACAATTAAGTTGTATTTTATTACTGAGTCATGACAGGAATACAAAGACCTGAAGATAGGGACATAAAAAATAAGAGAATAAATCAGTATTCTGTTTGATGATAGTGCACAATACACACTTATTTGTATCTGTATCTTGTTTGGTTTAATTGAGACAAAACAGAAAATACACTCCAAATGACTTAAAATACCCTTATTACATTAATTTAATAGAAAACAAAAAACAAAAAAAACACATTATCCTTATGTAAAATGTTGTGTCTGTGTCATAACAAAACAGAGATACAGAAAATACACAAATTTTTGTTCTTGTCTCAGTAAACAAACAGGATTTTTTTTCCTTGTCTCAGTAAACAAACGTTGTCAACGCATATAACTTTCGTGTTACATATTTTATTGCACTTACTAATAATTAATATTTAGGAAAATGTTACTTATACAACTCATTTAATTAGACACTCAATTACAATTTTCACAAAGTATGTGATCCACCATGGACACTAAAGACATGAATAGCTAGAGCTGTCAAACAGGATAGCCTGGCCCGTTTAGGCCCAGCCCGGTTAACCCACAAGCCCAAATGGCTGGGCCTAAATGAGCTTTCAGTATTTGCAAGCCGAATTTTATAAGTTCGGTCTGTCCATTTATGTGGGTAAACTGGTTAATTCGCAAGTTATGTCTGTGTTAACACTAAACAGGTCAATTTGGGCTGCAATTGACATAGGTCGGGCCTAAACGGACTTTTGTTATTCACGTGTCAGATTTTATACGTTTGGTCCGTCCATTTGACGAGGTAAACTGATCGAGCTCGCAGGCTGGACTCATTTTGACAACCCTAGACATGAGCATAGTGGGTCCAATGTTTTTGTGGGAATTAGTGTAACGAGTTCCATATTAAGGAGGTTACCTTGAAGGGAAGACCATATAAGGACTTAGACTCTCTCACCCCAATAACTAGCTTTTTAGATGTGGTTCTCCTAATGTTCTTATGCTCGTTACAATGAGACATTGAATGTTTATCCAAATGAATTATATAAATATAAATAGNCCTTTATTTAGTTTGAGGGGAAAAAGGAGGAAAGAAAATAAAGAAAATTTGATATATTTTTTTTGTTTGGTTTACAAGAGAAGAAAAAAAAATCATGTGGGATCGACACACAAAAACCAAATCTCAAAATGAGGAGAAAATCGTACAACTAGGGGAGAGAAATGTGAAAATAGAGAAAAAAAAAGACAAAGAAAGTATGTCATGTATGATGAGTGAATAAAACGGTAAGAAATCAAATATTATTATATTCTTATTAATCAGAGAGAAAAGCCAAACAAATAGAGACCAATCCTATATGATTATTATTTTTGTGTGGGTTCCACATAAAATTTCTTGACACATTATAATGAAAGGAAAGAAAATGATTATTAAGAGATCAATCTTATATGATTATTTGTTCATATAGAAAAAGAAAAGAAGAAAGAGAATTTCTTAACACATTTCTTTTTATAATAATCATTTTCTTTACTTTTATTTTCTCTTGATCCAAACATATAAAGAAAAACACCACTAAGATTAATTTAATAGTGAAAAATTTAAATAATATACATAAGATCATGAGTTTAAACTTTATTAAATATAATTTTTAAAATAAAATAAAAAAAGCATTATTTTTTTTTATTTTCTTTCTTCTCATTTTTTGTTCCAATCCAAACGAAGGGAAGGAAAATGATTTGTAGCAGCATGTCTTTAAAACAAGTTGCATGCAATAAGTGGTAGCAACATGTCTCTAGCTTTAAGAAAAAGATTTAAACATAGTTCTTGAGTTATAAATCTTATAAAAAAATATTTATTTTATTTACACTACCCGTCCAAAGAAAGAATTAAAGAATTAATTCCATAATATATAGTTTATAATGTACATAATTACCCAAAAAACTTTTCAATGCCAGCTCAGACTTCTGTTAATTTCCTGTAAGAACAAAGCCTATATATGTGTAGCTCTCAACATGAAAAGTAAAAAAAATGCGGCATTAATGCAGTGTGAGAGGGGAGAACTCTATATGGGAACATGATGAGAAAAAAGCTTCTATAATGCTATCCCCTCGAAAGCCAATAAAAAAGACCCACCAAAAGACATGTAAGAGCTATGATTGCGGAGTAGAACATTCTAGTGGTCCATCCACTATGATCAGAAATTAGGGTAAATATATAAAAAGGGAAAAAAGAAAAGAAAAGAAAGATCTAGAAGATTATGAAAGGGGCATATCATATCTGATCACAAAGACTTTGGTTATTCCCTTCCAAGCAAGCAATACTCTATTAGATATATGATGAGGAGAGGGGGACATGACATGGCATTCGTGGAGCTAAAGCCATTAGCTATTTCTAGCTTTCCTTATGTGATTGTGGGTCCATGCCCCTCATGAGAGATATGAAGAGGAGTGTGGAAACCTTGCTTTGCTTGTTTTACCCTCAAACTCTCGATCTATCAAACTTGCATTGTCGTGGGTAAATGATTTCTTCCTATGGCATGCCATTGCCATGAATCAGATTAAGAATTAAGCTTCGTGTATTTTTTTTTAAAATTTGGAAATAGATAATTCTTCAAATAAGTGTATCTTCTTTTTAGAATTATTTAAATGTGATTTCTTAATTACCTCATAAGGTAAATATTCATGTTACTTAATTTATCTATTTTTGTTAATTTTTACAATTAAATTCATCGAATTTTGTTATCATTTTATCTTCTAATATGACATATTGATGGATAATGTGNGGAAAAAAATTGAAATGTGAATTATTTTGTTTGATGATTTATTGACAAATTGGTTAAATTTTGGTTTACTTTGGTTAATTAAACAATTGTTGTTTCATCTGAAAGTTTGGTCTAGTTTTATGTAGGCTATAGTATTTGGTTCTTGTGCTAGTAGTGCTAGTGTATTTCTTACGTATCAAATACAATGAAAGATAAACATGAATAAAAATTTCTTACATGTTTGCAGGCTGATGATGACTGCGAATTCTTCATGCGGACTGATATGAATAGAAATTCCAACATGGCACATCCTGATGCAGATGAAGTGTCGTAGCCCTTAATTGCAGCAGAACAATTAGTTGAGGAATTGAGGAGGAAGAATATTAGGTGCAAGCAAAAGATAAGTGCGGAGAGGAGAAAGACGAACATACTCGTTGTGATTGTTGCATGTAGTGTCTATGGCAATCAATATTTTAGTTCTAAAATTCCTCTGTATTATTGTTAAGGGATGAAATATGTAAGATTAGCACAATGACGTAGTAAGGAATGAAACACATTTTCATTTTGCACTATCTCAATTTGTCTTTAATTGCATAACTCCAACTTTAAAATATGCGACAGGAAAAAGAGTACAATAAAAACATTAATAATAAGGCATACCATTTATTTGAGTGAACATAATTTTGTTCAAGTCACAGATACAGTGTCATTCAATTAAAAGACCCTCTTTATTCGAATGAAGCTAATATTTTGAGTTCATTGAATCCTCAAAATATTGCTTATTTTGAATACATAGTTCGTACCTTATTCGAATGAATTTTGGAATTGACTTATTCAAATGAATGTTCATCCTTCATCCGAATAAGGTTTTGATAAAGACTTATCTGAATACTTTGCACTATTTATTCGAAAGAACTAGTTCTATTAGGCCAAAAATATCATTTTTCTAGTTCTTTTGATGCTTAATATTGTTTCCACTTGTTATCAATTCTTAGAATCGAAAGATCACTTTTAAGAGCATGATTAAATATGAGATCATATAAGAGATACCATATAAATATGCACATCATGTAAATATGTAAATATGTAAACATGTAAACATGAGCACATGTCTTACTAACTTTATTTAAAATAGATATTCTTGTGTGAGCATGTGTTTAAGAATATTTTCTTAGACACACATAAAAAATATATTAAGTTTCACGTGTATATAATATATCTTTAATAATATTGTGAGTTTCACATTTTTTATATGTGCGCTTAAAAAATAAATTCTTAAACACATACGTCAAAAATATCTCTATTTAAAATCGAGTCTCCCTTATTCTTAACACAATCTCATCAACTTCGATGTGTAAACCTAAGGACAACATGTTATATTTGTGTCTATTAAAAAAATTTACGGCCATCTAGATTAAAGAGCTTTTGATTTTTTTTATTAACTTTTTAATAGTAAAAAGTTAAATGTAATTGATTGGATTAAATTAATTGCACTCAGTTACACCCTTCGACTATGACGGATGAAGGNAAAAAAAATAAATTAAAGGGGCTGAAATCGGCCCAGGGACAGCTGATTTCAGTCCCAGCTCCCACACATCCGTAATATTTCTCCCAGGACCACATTTTCGCAAATAAAAGTGAAAGGGGCAATATATAGGTAAAAAAACCTGTTGCTTGAGTAGTTTCTTGGATCCTTAAAATAGTGTTCTTGGGCTTTCCATTTTCTTGTTTTTTAATCTGTTGCATTGTCAATGATAAGGACTTGTTAAGTTATTATGACTTGTTAACTTATGTGCTTCCTTTAATGTTTTGTTTGCCATTTGCTGCCTTTAATTCACGTGTTTGCTTCTTCTTTTTTTTTATGTTGTTTGTTGCTTTTTAATTTTCTGTTGTTGTTAGTTGTTTAAGGAATGAGGTTGTTTTCTATTTTTTATGTTGATTGTTGCTTTTTTCTGTTGTTTTTTGCTGTTTTAAGGAATGATGTTGTTTGATTTTATTTTTTTTTAATGTTGTTTGTTGCTTTTTGTGTTGCTGTTTGCTGTTTTAAGGAATGATATTGTTTGCTGTTTTTTATGCTGTTTGTTGCCTTTTTGTGTTGCTGTTCGCTGCTTTTTTTCCATTGTTGTTTGTTGGTTTGACATCTCAAATCGTCATCCTCAACACTTTCGAGCGGACAACAATTATGTAAGTGTGGAAAGAAACTGATTGTACTCATATTTGGCCGCAAAAAAAGGTATGGGAGAAAGTTTTGGAGGTTCCCTAATTGGAATGTAAGTAGTCTTTGTTGGTCAAATGAGGAAAAAAATTGAAATGTGAATTATTTTGTTTGATGATTTATTGACAAATTGGTTAAATTTTGGTTTACTTTGGTTAATTAAACAATTGTTGTTTCATCTGAAAGTTTGGTCTAGTTTTATGTAGGCTATAGTATTTGGTTCTTGTGCTAGTAGTGCTAGTGTATTTCTTACGTATCAAATACAATGAAAGATAAACATGAATAAAAATTTCTTACATGTTTGCAGGCTGATGATGACTGCGAATTCTTCATGCGGACTGATATGAATAGAAATTCCAACATGGCACATCCTGATGCAGATGAAGTGTCGTAGCCCTTAATTGCAGCAGAACAATTAGTTGAGGAATTGAGGAGGAAGAATATTAGGTGCAAGCAAAAGATAAGTGCGGAGAGGAGAAAGACGAACATACTCGTTGTGATTGTTGCATGTAGTGTCTATGGCAATCAATATTTTAGTTCTAAAATTCCTCTGTATTATTGTTAAGGGATGAAATATGTAAGATTAGCACAATGACGTAGTAAGGAATGAAACACATTTTCATTTTGCACTATCTCAATTTGTCTTTAATTGCATAACTCCAACTTTAAAATATGCGACAGGAAAAAGAGTACAATAAAAACATTAATAATAAGGCATACCATTTATTTGAGTGAACATAATTTTGTTCAAGTCACAGATACAGTGTCATTCAATTAAAAGACCCTCTTTATTCGAATGAAGCTAATATTTTGAGTTCATTGAATCCTCAAAATATTGCTTATTTTGAATACATAGTTCGTACCTTATTCGAATGAATTTTGGAATTGACTTATTCAAATGAATGTTCATCCTTCATCCGAATAAGGTTTTGATAAAGACTTATCTGAATACTTTGCACTATTTATTCGAAAGAACTAGTTCTATTAGGCCAAAAATATCATTTTTCTAGTTCTTTTGATGCTTAATATTGTTTCCACTTGTTATCAATTCTTAGAATCGAAAGATCACTTTTAAGAGCATGATTAAATATGAGATCATATAAGAGATACCATATAAATATGCACATCATGTAAATATGTAAATATGTAAACATGTAAACATGAGCACATGTCTTACTAACTTTATTTAAAATAGATATTCTTGTGTGAGCATGTGTTTAAGAATATTTTCTTAGACACACATAAAAAATATATTAAGTTTCACGTGTATATAATATATCTTTAATAATATTGTGAGTTTCACATTTTTTATATGTGCGCTTAAAAAATAAATTCTTAAACACATACGTCAAAAATATCTCTATTTAAAATCGAGTCTCCCTTATTCTTAACACAATCTCATCAACTTCGATGTGTAAACCTAAGGACAACATGTTATATTTGTGTCTATTAAAAAAATTTACGGCCATCTAGATTAAAGAGCTTTTGATTTTTTTTTATTAACTTTTTAATAGTAAAAAGTTAAATGTAATTGATTGGATTAAATTAATTGCACTCAGTTACACCCTTCGACTATGACGGATGAAGGGGTTTTTTTTTTTTTAAACAATAAAATAAGGTGTTACTTATGAGTTTTTTTTTAAAACAATAAATAAGGTGTTACTTATGAGTTATGACATATAAAGTTACAAGAGCTCAATAATAATTTTCTTAGGGGTACCATGCCTTCAAGATTATCAAGTAATTTGAATTACCTTTAAAAAGATTATTAGTTGTTAAATTGTTAGTAATATTATATTATTGTGTTTGGTATATACACGTCATTGAGAATTTACATTACCTTATTTATCATATAAAAAAGTTTACGATATGATATAAATTAATTATTATTATTTTTACTATTATTATTATTTCTATTTTATTATTATTATTATTTTCATTTTTATTTTATAATAATAATTATTATTATACTTATTTAAGATTATCTAGAGGTGGTAATCTAGATAACCCACATTACCACTTTGAAGACAATGTAAATTATCTGAATAATCTAGACTATCAAAAATCATATCACACCAAACATATCAATGTAAATTATCAAATAATTTAAAAGTCAATTTATCGATAATCTAAAACGCCTTCTATAAGTCAAAGAAAGAAGGACCATGCAAGAGAGCGATGGTGGTGCACAATAACCATCCCCAATTAAAGTCAAATTCTTTATTTGAATTTTTCAAAACGTAATTCAAGAAGTTCTTGGTTGAAACATACACACCACGCCATAAGTGCTTTGGTCATTCACAATTTTGTGGAAAAATTACTTTTATAGAAATTCATATGAAATATTTGCTTGTAATATGGGTCTTGGAAAAAGACTTATAAACATATGGGTGGAGGTTAAAAGATCGTTGGGGCAGGTGGCGATTTCATATAAAAAGCAAAAATAAAAATGCTACCGAGGCAGGTGCTTAGAATTGTTGGAGCAAGTGGCGATTTCATCACTTGCCACAAAGTGAATTGGCTATGGGAATGGTGATTGAAATCGCCAAAGCATATATGTGGCAATTTCAGCACCTCTCAGGAATTAAAAAAGTAAAAAAAGGGTGTTGTTGGTCCTAGGTTCTGGCTATAAATACCAAGCAGTGGAGAAAAATTACACACCATTCATCTTCTCCTCTTTTCCATTTTCTCTCATTCTTAAGAATCCAAGGTGTTATTTGTTTCTTGTTTATTTTCTTTATCTGTTTTGAAAAAAAATGGGTAGGAAAGGTGTTGCCATGTTTATTTTTTTATAATCGTTCTGTGCAAAAGTTCAATATTGAGGGTGTTGAGCGTATTAGTGAAAATGATGCAGAGTTTATTGTAATTTGATCAGCTATGTCATTCTCAAATTTGTGTGGTGCAATTTCTTCTCATTCTCAAAATAGCATAGCAATAATAAGATATAAGGCTCCAGTGTCTTTTATGGATGAGTTGATTAAATATCGATTTGTTGCGACATCGAATGACCCCCAAGTGCAGCAGATATTTTCTTTGTACAAAAATTATAAGATACGTCTGAGTGATATTGATAATATGTTTGTGAACTTCGAGGAGGTTGGTCTTAATGTTCATTTAAATTTTGGTACAAGTTTGAATGAAGTGTGCCAACTAGACATTGAATCAGCATTACTGTCAAATGATGAGATGTTCGCAGATGAAAATGACGATGTGAGCTAGAGTGTGCATGAAAGTGACATGTTTGAATAAGATGGTACTTACGACGATTCAAGTACTCTTAATATCCACGTTGTAAGAAAATTTGATTATCTTAATTTTCAATAATTATAATTTTAAACTAATTATTCTATAATTGGGTAGACTAATAGAGATACAAATTATTCTCTATACTCGTCTCGTCAAGAGGTTCTTGTGTATCGTAACCGCATATTTGTTAACTAGTAATTATTGTTTATTTGCTTAATAAAATTAAATTATAATTAAATTCCTTAAGTATAGAGCTGGAGACCACCCCTTCTAGATAACATTTCCGATGTGGGACTTGGTTCCTACATTGCTACAATACCCCCTAGGCACTGCAACGCCCTTTCCTCTTCATGCCGCCATTGTGCGCCTGTGGCGCTACAGTGCATGAGCGTTTCCTTTTTTATTCCTTCTTTTCTTCTAAGGGTCATCACAAAATATGTTTGCCAAACATCATGTAGTTGTTGATGATCATGTATTTGCTTAAGAAATCTTTGATCATTCTCGATATACTAATGCTAATATTGCATGGTTGGTCTATAAGTTATAAGCTACTCGGTAACCAGTCCTACGCGATTCACCCACATCTGAATCCACTAATAATGTCTTTGCACCCAATTTATCAATGCTTCTGCATGAGGATTTTCTCTTAAATCATAATTATACATGTTACCCAAAATACTGCAGCTAGGCCCACCCTAAATAGACATTGTCTTAACAAGACCAAATTGCCATATAACTTAGTCAACTGCATGCCACTCAACAATCTCAAAGAAAATGAGTGGACATACTACTGACTAGGGGTGTTCATAACCCAGTCCGGCCCGCTAACCCAGACCTACCCGAAGCATTCGGGCTGAATTTGGCCTGATTTTAATTAAACCCGATTTTAAACAACTCTAAAAAAAACTTGATTTTAATTCATATCGGGTTCAAGTTTACTCTCGGGTCACTGGCCCGGCCCACATACACTACTATACTATGCATTTCTTATTTTCTTTCCTTCTCATCCCATATTGTAGTGCACTATGTCTACTTCGGTGAGTAGAAATCTATTGTAGTGTACTTATTATTGTTTTGTTATTTATGTTCCACTAAAACTATGGAAGTTTGAATGAGAATGCTAAGATTATAAATTTTATGTCATGTTGTTGTAGTGTTTGAAATTAATGAGTGTTTAGTTCGGAAATATAATGTTTACTTTGCAATTTTTTCAACTTTATTTTTTAATGGATGTTATTTTTTATTTTGAAGTTTGACATAATTTCGACTCGTTTTTTGCCCGGTCCAAACCTGGGTTTTAACTCGGCCCAAAGATGATCGGGTCTATCGAGTTTAGGATCGGGTCTGAGTTCTCAAAATTGGCCCGATCTAAATATAGGGCCTGGTTCGGATAAAGGCCAATCTGGACCAACCCGACCCATGAATACCCTTACTACTGATCACGTAGATCATTTATTCCTTATGTTTATTGAGATGACTATAGTAACCTACGGTTGTCGATATGGCTACCATGTAAATTGCATAAAAATAATAAGTTAGACACAAATATTAACACAGTTGTTTATAATATTTTAATTAATCACTACCTCATCTGGCGATTCTTATTTCTTTGATCTTTCAAGGATGGACATTAGCAACATACACATGATTAGCTCATCTACAAATTATTATATTATTTAAATCAACAATATAAAAAACAATATCTATTAAAGTAAATTAAATATTGTTCCTATCATGCAAATAAACTTTTACCTTGGCGCAATGGAAAATTGGTATTAGTATGGGTTTTACGATGTGGGAGCAAGTTTGGGAAATCTATAGAATGCTTACGTTTGAAGGTGCACCATGCTATCACTGATTCCTTTACCTGTGGCGCGTGTAGCGCATCATAAAGATCTATCAAGTATAGTAAGGACAGCTAAAGCCCCAACTATACAACCTGATGGCGTCCAAATCTCGAAGCATCGCCAAGTACTTTGCATGGACCCAATTACCATGCTTGTCACAAAATAAAAAATTGTCAATCAACCATAATATATATTCGCGGGCATGTCATTGTACTATCTGTTGCACATCATGTTCATCAATATCATCACGAATATCGAGGCCAAAATAATTGTGTAGCCATATCAAATAGATGAAAGATCCACTTATATTAGCAAGAACAGGTATTCTTCCAAGTGCATCTTGACACAGATTTACGAGAGATGAACTCACAAATATTACCTCAAGCGTGATTAAGGCTTCACCATAAGTACGGATCCTAGGTAACATCATCATACCTTTCAATGCCGCACACTCGCCATGTGGTAGAGGAAATTTATGAGTCTCTGGCCTCCATCTCTCAACAAGCTCAACAATAAGTTCTTGGTTCACTCTAACTTGAGGCAACAAAGCTGTCTGTAACAAACTGTCATTTTCTAGATACGGTCATATAAGGGGATTTGGTGGCTTAATAACCTCGTGTCTAGTTCGCAATAGACGCGCATACTATAATAATAAAATTAACATTATAAAAAACAAACTTATGAATAAGTTTTTGTAACTGCCAAAGTAATCACACATTTTCGGTACACAAGATCCTAATAGTAGGACAAATGTAGAGCATACTTTGTGTTTCACTTTTTTAATGACACACTTAAAAAAATAAACAAATAACAAGTACTTTTTGCTACATTTTTTTATATGCCAGTGTACACACACATTTCTGATACACAAGATCATGATATAAGGCAAGTGTAGAGCATACTTTGTATCTCATTTTTTACTGACATACTTAAAAAAAATAAACAAATAGCAAGTATTTTGTACTGCATTTTTTAAATGCTAGTGTACACACACATTTTTCATACACAGGATCATGATAGTAAGGCAAGTGTAGAGCATACTTTGTGTCTCACTTTTTAACAAAATACTTAAAAAAATGAAGAATAAAATATAACATGAGTAATGGATAAGTTTGAATATAAACCTAATCATTTTCAAGCACTTGTACTGAGACGTGTAACAAGGGATCCATAGTATCATTATCC
This sequence comes from Nissolia schottii, assembly GCA_003254905.1. Classification (NCBI taxonomy): domain Eukaryota; kingdom Viridiplantae; phylum Streptophyta; class Magnoliopsida; order Fabales; family Fabaceae; genus Nissolia; species Nissolia schottii. The sequence continues at coordinate 151,829 of QANU01075165.1, read as the reverse complement.
TTCGGAAGCCTCATCATCCTAACACTATTTTAAACTAAAATTATAGATGAATTGTTCCTAACACTATTGTTCCTTCGGATTTCTTTTTATAATTTGCAAATGAATTGTGAATGAATGGATCTGTTAGAAACCATATTTATAGAAAGCCATGGAGGCACGAAGCTCTTCCTCACTTCACTGATTTCGCATACTGCAAATGTATGTCTCCGAGAAGCGCTGGGTCAAGGACTGAAATAGCCATTGACCGAGGCGATTTCTATACTATGTCTCCCACTTACTTGCACTTGCTGATATCTCAGAAAACATCTCTGCGAAACCTAAAATCGCTAGAGTAGGTGACAATTTTAGGGAAAGCATAATCATTTTTTTAAAATTTTTTATATTTCTAAAACTGCTCTTGGTTTTAGCAATTTTAGAATTTCCACCCATACAATTGTAAATACTTTCCACCATCCCATATTATAGAAAACTCCCCGGTTTCACAATAATATTAATGTTATTACCCCCAATTTTATATCTTTTGATTAAAGTTTGTACTATAAATTTCTAAATAAAAGTAAATAAATTTATCAAATAAGATTAATAAATAATTAATTAAATATTTTAACTTAAAACTTTAAAAAAATTAATAAAATAAATATTTAATTATATTACTTTAAATTACTTTTTATAAAAAAAGCACTTCTTGAATTATGTAATCAAACATTACACCACATACATAAGTTCTTTTGTTCTTCTTATGCATTCAAATATATTATAACTTTTTTATAAGTTACTTTGTCATAAACTCATTTCTGTAAATCCTTAATTATGTTATATACTCAAAAGTACCCTTAATCCGATAGAAAAATCAGCAGCTAAAGTTGGTTTTGGGCTTCGGACTTCTACGTTTAAAAACCAAAGGCTATTTTGGGTTTGTTTTCTGTTTTTTGTTCTAACCTTTTTCTTTTTCATATTAAAAGAAGTTAAACCGCACTAAAATGGTTGAGAGCACGAACAAAGGGATCTAACAAAAGCAAAGCAGTCCATACAAAACAGTCCATCGATGTTCACATTTTCTGGGAGTTTTGGCAGTCTTCTCTGTGGGGGAATTATTTGATTTTTGACCAAAAATGAGTCTAAAGTATCACAAAATTATTCGCTGGCCACCTACATATATCCATCGTTACCAGAAAGGAAAGAAAAAGAAAAATACATGTTTTAAAAGGTATGACTTCAGTTTAGTAGACACGCATAATTACCCCCATTTATAAACAAAGAGTGCATTAGACGTTAGAAACGTCCACATTGCCAAACCTAAAATATATACTTTAACATATACTTGTATAAAAAAGTTTCCGGAGCCCTCGTAGCAAGAAATAAGCATCTTGGTTTATCATTCATATACAGTAGATGATGGACAGCTAGAATGTTTTACCCTACAATTAACTACCTCTAAACCTTAGCTTGGTCTGGCTGAGTTAATTGTTTATCATTTGCCACTTTAGTAAATAATTTTTTTAAATATTATTATCAATCATTCGATATTTGTTTTAAAAATAATAATAAGATAAAATTATACTAAATACATTTTATTACTTATTTTAGAATTCAAAGATGAAAAAGCTTTAAATATTGTTATTTTTTAAAATATTTTATACATTTTCACGATATTTTTTAAATAGCTAGTTTCTTCAAGATTTCAACTTCAAATTAATTAAATTATATAAAGATTTTAATTGTATAATTTTTCTTTTAAAATTTTTATATATCCACTCAAATCTTTATCACATTCATTGTCCACATGCTTCTTTAAAATTCATGCCTATATGAAGATTTGGTTAGATGATAATGATAATGTTATTATTTGTTTATATAGCCTAAACTCTAATTTAAAATAGTAAAATGAGTCCAAATAATTGTATTATTAATTTATCCTTATGCATACGGTGTTTAATATCAATTAATTAATTAAGAAAACTTGTTGAATAAAAAAAAATATATTTGAAAACTTCTTTAAAACTTACAAAAGAAGATGGCTGCACCCTGCACGCCAGATATACTACCTTATTGTATGATTAGTCTTATTCAATTTTAGAGCATTAAAGAAATATGCATAATTGTAAAAGATTTTATAAACCAGTTTCTTTTTTGGTTTTTTTTTTCAGTTTAACAATGACTGGTCATCGACGTGATTTCAACTACTCCACTTACTATACGATGCGATATTTTTTTTTCTTAAGAATTGGCCCATTAATCATGGATCGTTCACCATCTACTTTTATTTATTTTTTCTAAGATAGTCGGGAACTTTTTATCTATTCTATGATTTATTTAAACTAGAGTGTCTCCAATTCACCAGCCGCATAAGTGATCAGTAGATTGTGTGCTCAATTGCGTTTACCATCTATTTTCAGTAATCAAAAGATAAAATTGTATTTAATAAAACGTTAAATTGCACAAGTTCGTGAAATTACACTTTTCTCTGATATATGCAAAATTCCTTTTCACTCTAATTTTTTATTTAGACTGATCACTGAAAATCTGTTAGATTTCTATCTTAGTTTCATGTATTTTCTTTGTGAAAAAAATAGTAAAAATAATAAAATCTTATTTTTAGTTTTATGATTTTGTGAAAGAAATAGTGAATACAAAAAATATAAATAAGATACAAAAATTTATTATTTTTTGCTATTTTTATTAACCTAACAAAAAACACAGAAAAAACAAATGAAAACATGAATTAACTTAATTGATCATTATTGATCATAGTTGCAAAAAAAAGGGTGAAATGCAATTTTGCACATAGTTTAGGGAGTAAAGTGTAATTTTGACAAACATCAAAATTGTACCTTAATAAAAATATGGAAACTTTACTCTTTTTTTTCAATACAAAATTATCATTTTTATTTTCTTAACAAGTGGAGCACCTGTTATCAAAATTCTAAACAAATAATAATAATATTTAAAATTTTATATATAATAATGCATTATGGAGAATGATTTTTTTTATTTATAATTTTTTATCAGTGGAGAATGAATCTATACACTAATATAAAGGGATACAAGAAAATAATTATTTTTGGTGTAGAACTTTATGTACCAATTTTACCATTATCTATAATTAGTTTTAAAAAAATTTCTTGCATTAAAAAGTAAGTTCTTTTTGTCACTTTTCCACCATCCATTGTCACATCTCTCTTCATTTTTTTCCTTCATATTTCTATAAGTGAGCTTTTCACTGCAAATGAGTTTGTTTTATTTACATTTATCAAAGAATATTTGTATATTTAAAACATTTACGAAGTGTTTGTCAAAGTCACATTAATATTAATTAAGTGAGGAAAAAAGACAAGATTAATGAGGTGACAAAATTATAAACTTACTCATAATTATGAATTGATTTAGTGAGAATAAGTGGAGATTTTGGTTTAAATCAAATTGTGAAACTAACTAACGTAAATGAAGGTATGGAGGTTATAATTAAATAACATATACTTTATCCGTCCAACTTTTGTTATCAAATTTTATATAAAAAAAATTTCAAAAATTATTTTTTATTTAGTTAAATAAAAAATTTATTTTATTTTATTATTATACTTTTACCATCTCTATTTTTTCAATAATATCTAATAACTACTCCCTTTTCATATTAAATATGAGGACCATATATAAAGCCCAAAAGTTAGCAGCCTCCTATTTATTGTGATTTCTTTTTTTAAATACAAAGCAGCTATAGGAAAAATTCTCATAATAAAACATCAAAAATATCCTATTTCTTAAAAATATCTTATTTTTCTATCTTATATTTTATATAGTTAATTCATAAATAATTTTTAGCTATGGTGAGGAGTTACTATTGTGTCCAAAATTAGATCTATAAATAGAGATGCGTACTCATTTGTAGTGTGCACCAAAGTTAAAATTTTTTGTGTGAGTTAGAGAGAAAAAAAAATGAGTGAGAAAAAAAAGTAATTTGATCTTGTGTATTTTTTTCTCATTATTATAATACACTAAAATGTCTACTCACTATACTTTATATACATATGTATTATGTACATGTATATGCATGTATATTCTGTATTAAAAATAAATAAATTAAAAGTCTATTTGAATTGACTTTAAAAATAAAACAAAATAAAAAATAAATCAATTTAGGGTTACAACAAAGCCGATTTAAATCGATTCTCTTTATAAGAAAAATAATTTATTTTAAAAATAGTTTTAAATTAATTTATTTGAAGAATATGGTACTTTTGATGTTTTATTATGAAAACATTTTCACAATTACAATAGAAAAATAAAAAGATGATAACTATTAAAAATAATTTTATGATCATAATTAGATTGGACTTTCGTACGTATGTGAATGTAATTGTTTTAAATTATTTCAAATAATTTTTACCGTAATAATATATTCACAACAATAATGACCAATTAAAAAGAAGGAAATTTAATTTTAGGTTATTATATATATCTGCTCCAAACGGCATGGCATTATATAAGCACAGGTACTCCCCCGTCAACGAAACCAAATATCAGCAACAAGATCTCCCTCTTCTTTTTTGCTTCCTTACCCAGAGAGATCGCAACATCAATGGCTGCCACTACTAAAGTTTACATTGTGTAAGTCTTCTTCTTCTTCTTCTTTTCCATTTTCCCCTTCTATCATATATGCTTTTGATAGGCCTAGTTTTGAAAATCACTGTTTTCATCATCCTTTCCCTTAGTTTTCACTTTTATGTAGTAAAGTTCGTTAATTTCTCAGTCGTTGACCTCATCTGAATTCTGGGTTTGCTTCATTTTCTCAATATATCTATAAATTTACTCAATCATTCCCCTTCTGGGCATTTTGCATGCATCAAGTTATTGTCTTTGATTGTAGCAGCTCTCAGAATTTCATGCTGTTTTTTTTTTCCCTTTCACTTTTTCATGAAATTTGAAATTTTGGGATGTTTGCTGTTTGTCTTGTCATCAATTACACTTTAGCAATGAATTTCTTATCTCAGCTGGAGTTATGTAGAATCCAGCGAAGCCAAATTAGAGAACCAAATGCACTGCATAACCCGAAAATCAAATCTGTTTGAGCATGAGGATCATAAATTAATGCACTGTTCAGTTCAAGAGGGAGAAATTTTGACACAGATCTGTTATCTGCTTCTCGGTTGATTGAAGGGGAAGGGGGTGATATTGAGGATTTTTTGTTTTTGTTTTTTTGTTTTTTTATTTATCTGTGAAGAAAGTGGAGTGGGGATGCTGCATCTCCAAGAAAGAAAAAACATGATGGTGAAACCCCTCCTTACCTAACCCTTTTTTCACAAGAAGGTTGTAAAGGGGCAATATAGACTTGGAGAGAAAAGAGTACAAGTCCCACACACTTTTTTGATAGAGTGTGGTCCTTGCATTCATCATTATTGGTGACTGTTTCAGCTAAATACTCCCTAAAGATAAATTTATAGGCTTGGTCTTTACTAGTCTTGAAATTCTTATAAAGCTTTATTTCTTTTTGAAAAAATGTTTCTTTAACCCCCAACCATATCTACCTGTTCTTATGCAATTGAGGGAGGCTTTTAATTGAATGGGGTCCTTACTCCTTGTACTACTGTAGAGAGTGAGTGTGTGTGTGTGTGTGTGTAGTGTTGTCAATGTCATCCTGTCTTGTCTGTTACTAACATGCTTATAATTTTTTCTTGGTGGTGATAGCATAGTGCCACCACAATACTCTGTTCATGCATTAGTGGTAGTATTATAATCTTTTCCTGGATTGGTGGATCACACTTTATTTTGGGTTTGACTTTTTAGCTCTGGTATTATTCACCCAAAGTTCAACATTTACTGCACAGTTCAATGCTCATTATCCATGCCTGCATCTTAATTCTTAACCCCCTTTTTTGGGGGCTTCCTTTGTTGATTTGATAACTAGTAAATTAGTACATTGTCATAGAAAATGTCTATTATTATGATCTGGCACTGGCTTGAATCTGATTCCAATTATATTGCTTGTTTAGTTATTATTCTATGTACGGACATGTTGAGAAGTTAGCTGAAGAGATTAAAAAAGGAGCTGCTTCTGTGGAAGGAGTTGAAGCAAAACTCTGGCAGGTTTGTGATGAAAAGTCTTTCTAGTTATACATATCCTTTTATTTCTTCATTCATAAGATGTGTACTATATTTCTACCTTTATTTTATTATATTTTTTGCTTGCTTGAGGGATGGAAAGGAAAAAAACCACTCACTTGTGCTGAGTACTCTTTGAAATATGGGCTTCTAGTCACCATAGTGTTCAAATAATCATAGGAATATCTTTAAGATGCTTTAACCAAGTTATACCCTTCTTCATGATCCTTAGAACTAATAACTCTGAAAATACTGTTAATTTTATTCTGCACTTATAGTATTCTTACCCATGCAGGTGCCTGAAACATTAGCTGAAGAGGTGCTTGGGAAGATGGGAGCACCTCCAAAGAGTGATGTGCCGATTATCACACCAAATGAGCTACCTGAGGCTGATGGTTTACTGTTTGGTTTCCCCACAAGGTTTGGACTAATGGCTGCTCAATTCAAAGCATTCATGGATGCAACCGGAGGCCTATGGCGTACACAGGCACTAGCAGGAAAGCCTGCCGGAATCTTTTACAGCACTGGCTCTCAAGGAGGTGGACAGGAGACCACCCCGTGAGTTGCTAAACCCCGCCACACTCAGTTTTATTACTTTCTTTTATTCATTCATTCTTTTGTTTTCAGCGGTATACCTCATTCAACAATGCTGACTAAACACACTTATACTCGCATCACCCTTACATCTCAACACATAAATCTAATCTATGAAAATCCACCCCATTTTTAACCATATATTTTCTGCATACTTACACTCTGACTTTACCATATATTCATATAATGTGAGTGAGAGAGAGATACGTGTATACAATTGATGTGTCTCAAGCATTTTTCTATCCCATTCATTCATCCGGGGATATCAACCTAAACATAAGTTCGAACAAACTTGACCATTTGGTTATTTTTTCTGATTGTGAAAATTCTACAGGTTGACATCCATTACTCAGCTTGTTCACCATGGGATGATTTTCGTGCCAATTGGATACACATTTGGTGCTGGCATGTTTGAGATGGAGAAGGTGAAGGGTGGCTCCCCTTACGGCGCCGGTACCTTTGCAGGGGACGGCTCCAGGGAGCCAACTGAGTTGGAATTGGCTCAAGCTTTCCATCAGGGGAAGTACTTTGCTGCCATTGCCAAGAAGCTGAAGGACTCTCAGTGATTCTTATTCTCTATTCATCTCCCAATTTGAGGTTTCTATACTTGAGCAAAAGAGTGTTGTGCATCACTATATTCATTATCCAGAATGTTATGCATAGAATAAGATGTTTAGTGCAAAGAAGGGGAAAAAAAGGGAGAGGAAAAAATTAATACTTATATTTTTAATACAATTGTTCTTGTTATATTACATCCCTTAATACGGTGTTATTGTCAATAACAACAATTTGGCAATTGTTACTATTTTCATTGAGAATTGAGATCAAAGTGTTTTGCATAATGTTGTTAGGTAGGACAGTGCAATCATTGACATGAGATCATATTCTGTCTTTTCAATACCACAAAGTTGATAAGCCATAAGTCTATGACCTTGATTATCTAACCAATTTGACACTGACATTCCCATTCACTTCAATCCAAAAGAACATTCTTATTTAAATGCATTCCACATATCTGCCCTTATCCTTGGTGAGAATTAGTAGTAGTGTTAGTAGCAGCCTAGCTAGCTTTACTGCATTATCAAATCAAGCAAGAATTCGTCTTCATTATATAGTTGTCGATAAATTGGTTGAATTGTCTTTTCCTGCTCTCATTCCTAGCTAATGGAAATTTGTCCATCAAATCAATTTGTTCTGGAAAGCTGCAAAAGAAAGTAGGTTCAAATGATTTCACATGAAAATAAGACAATATACTTCCACCATGTATAATACCATGTCCTTACCTTACCCTACCCTACAAGTTACTATAGCATGCAAATTGTCACTTGATTACACAAACGATGAGCCAACATCTCTTGGTTTTTGTTCTTGTTTATCCATCTTACTACCAATTGAAAGTTGATGGTATTGCTTCCAAACATCACCGTTAGAATATAAAATTATTTAATTACATTTACCTGTTAGTTTAAGTCTTTTAGAGAAATAGTTCTTCACAATTACTTTCCGGTGCGTCAATCATTTTATTGTTGGAGTTTCTAAGGGAACTTGATATCCGTTTGATAATATGGCTAAACTTTTAAAGAAATGCCATTCTACCTTTATTTTTTTTATTAATGAATAAAATGTATTTTGGAGGAGCAGATGTTGCTTTATTTCAATCATGTCATTGAGGCCGGTTGTTACCAAAAAAAATCTTGTCATTGCCAACAACAATGACTCAAAGTAGTATTTATAAAGAGTTCTGTAACACGTACACCAAAAATCATACATTATACATACACTCCGTACTTATATACATAAAGTTTATATTTTAACTCATGTAATGTTTGTGCACTCATGAGGATTAAGTTTGTGCATTATTAATGGTGTATGTATGAGTGTATGAAATTGGGTGTATATATAACATTTTTGATTTATAAATGACCTACTAACAGAAGTTTACTCCAAAAATGAAACACACTTTTAATCAATACTTGTTTAGTAAGTGGTGGCTCAAAAGAATATTTGTTCATTATTGTCATTTTATATATCTTCATTATATATAGAACATGTACAAAAAAGAGAAAAACAGCCGCATGACAATTATCTTTGATTAAAAATGAAGGATTCTTTGTATTTTGACCTAGCCCAATCATGAGAATACTACACAGTATAGAATGGCGAAAAGGATTTAAAAGAAAAATGATATTTTGTTCAAATTAAATTGACAACCCGTCTCTATCTCTCGTTTCACTCTCACTCTTGCTTTTTATTTATCTTTTTCTGCTTTACATTTTTATTTTACACCCTTGTCTCTTGGTTATGCAAGAATTGTTAAAGTTGGTTTGTACAAATAACACCTCTCTTAAAAACACCCTTAAAATACATCATAGATAAGGATGCTCAATAGTGAGTCACGTGTCCACATTGATTAAGGACCAATATTTTGAAGTGAAATATAATAAAATCATCGTACAAAGAAATATTTGAAACTTTTATCATTTTATATACCTTCATTGTATACTACATGTGAAAATAAGCAGCCATGATAAAATAAATAAATAAATAAAACCCGCATCTGTTAATATATTTATTTTTAAAAAAAATTCTTTCTCTTAACTCTCTTACACAATAAAAAAAAAAATCAAGTTCAGGTGAGTCCAATAACATAAGCTCTGAACAATTTATTAAAAAATAAGTGTTTTTGTATTGAGGAGGGCCCGTAATGCGCAATAATGACATGTTTTAAAGTTCAAGGGCAATAACCAACGTGTAGGCTCTTTTATTTTTTGGTTTGACCCGTAGTTGATATTTTTGCTAGTCCGTTTATAAATGATGCCTAAACTTGATCAGCCCATTTATTTTCAACCCATTAGACTGGGCTACTACGGACTGGGCCAGCCTCTACCAACCCATTAATTTTTAATTGTTGAACTAACTCAACAGGTCAGACCAAAAATTAGAGAATAACTAACTCAATAGTCAATACCTCAGCACCAAAACAAAAATCTAACTCAATACTATGTGAAAAATGCTACTTGAACATATTAAAAAGTGTAGACACATTGAAATCTCTCTCACACACATTATGCGCTCCAGCATCACATTATGGTTAGTATCATAATGTGTAAGGGATGTGATAAGGTGTCAACATTTATTTAATAAAAATACTACATGTACACTTAATTTTATACACTCATACATACACCATTAACAATGCACAAACTTTATTCTCACGAGTGCACAAACATTATAAACTTGTAAATGATACTCTCAACTATACTTAATTAAGTGCACAAACATTACATGAGTTAAAACACAAACTTTATGTATATAAGTACGAGGTGTATGTATGGTGTATGATTTTTAGTGTACGTGTAACAGAACTCTTTATTTAATATGTTCAAGTAGTACAACTTTTCTTTTATGGGAATAAATTTGGTTAGGTTAATTGACAAAAAAACTGGTATAGGACAAAGACAAGTTAAGCAAACTACTAGCATTTATACACACAGAAAATGCTCTTTTTCCGGAACTCAGAAAATGCTCACACAGTTTTCACTTTGTTTTTAGCCCCAAGTTTGGCCACAACGACATCAATATTCTAACTTATTCGCCCTATTATTAAAACTTTAGGAATAATCGATGTCAAGTAGCATTATGCTTAACTCAGTATCTGTACGTCTTTCACCCTAAAATCCTTTTTGTCTTCTTCTCAAATGAGAACATTTCATTTATGTCACACACGCATGCATGTTGACAACACTAGGGTATATATGTTTGGATGGAACACGATGAAGTAAAAGGGACATTTCATATAGTTCCCCTTATAATTTTGGAAGATTTAATTTCTACTTTCAAAATGAAAGAAAAATTAAAAATATAGTTTGGCTATTTGTATACTTAAAAAACAACAACCAAAATAGAACACACATTATAAAATAAAGAAATAAATAGTACATAATAAAGAAACTATCATTATCGCCGAATATTTTCTACTTGTCTCGTGCACGTGTGAGTTTAATATTGTTACAAAACAAATAAATAAACATTATCACAGAACATTTTTGCATGCTCATGCACACACGTGTTTAATATTGTTCACTTTCTGTGCTTGATTTATAATGTTTGTTTTTCTATTAAATAACGTTTATTTTTCTATTCGGAATGACTGTTAAGTGATTTTTTTAAGATATATAAATAGTACTTTTTAAAAAAAAAATATTACTTACACACTTTTGTTTTCCACCTTCCACTTTCTTCTTTTTTTCATTTAATTTCCTATCCTAACATTGTTTCAACTATAATTTATCCTCCAAGCATTCAAAACATCACTCAACTACAAGTTATTTTCAAGGGAGGTGCTGCTTTCCAAGCCATGGAAGAATCTAATATTGCCACATCAATGTTCTTTCACATATATGGCTGGTCGAGGTGATAGGCGTTTCAATCTTTTTATAATAGGTCTCGAGTTCTAGCTCACGAAATGAAAAAAGATTTCAATTAGTTTAATTGGAGCGGATTAGTCTCGACAAAAGTTCATTGAAAGCTATTAGGCGCCAAATTGTTGTGCGAATGGTTTGTAAGATCGGATTCAAAGGTACCAAAAAAAGAAGGAACCCTTTTCAAGCTGGAAGAAAACTTGTATGAGAAGATATAGAAACAGAGATTGTCATTGATTAGCCAAAACAAGGGTAAAAAGAAAGTTTTGTTTCAAAGGAAGATGTGTGAGAGGAGTCATAATACGCATACTTTAATAATACCACAATGATGCCTCATTCCTTTCCGTTCCCCGGCTTTAAAAAATTCTTTTGTGCATCTTCTTTAACATGTATTAAGTAATCAACCATAACTTTTTAAAAGAAACCAAAGATTTTATATCCATGGATTACTCCAGATCGAGAGAGAATGGTAATGATCCTGATATGCTCCAAGGTATGTTCATTTAATTTGGTTCAATACCTATCGTCCGATCAGTTCGAAAGTCATAAATAAAAGTGCCAAGAGATACCTATCAATTAGATTTTTTAATTAATAGAGCGGTAACTTTTTCATGATTAGTCTCTTCTCATAAAGGAATTCTTCAGCTTTAAGCTTATTTCTGTTTTGTTTGTGATTATTGAGTCCTCTCAAATCGGTCCACCGTTATCATATAAGCTTCTTGTAAATTTTAAGTGCTCCGTTTTTCTGATACATTTGTGAGCACTCCGTTGATGTATAACTATGTGTTTATTACTAATCAAAATTAAAATATACATAAAGTTATATGGACTGAACTAATGTACTTGGGTCAAGACCTCAGCCCACTGCACTAGAAACTTGGGGCTCGCAAGAAGCCCCCATTACCACTCACCAAGGATGAATTTGGACGCAACAATTAACTAATAAAGTTACTAACGTGAAGCTAATCAAGGCGATAGGAAACTTGATTCTTTAAATAAAAAAAATTCTTGTTGGAAGATCCTTATCCTGTTTAAGGGACTTCAGTCAAGTCAGACTAAGTTAGTTAAATTTCTAATAATAAGACTTGTGAGAGTGAAAGTTCCTTTATGTCTACGCTATTTTTTTCCCTCTATCTTTTATACTTGTATACATTCTTTGAACTGGAATTTCTCACAGTGGTTCATACTTTAATGGCAGCAATTAATCCTCCTAGTTCTTGCCTAGGTGTTTCTAGTTATGTGATTGGTTTATTTATTTATGATTTTTTAGGAGGGGGCAATTGAATCATAATGAGATGAGGAGAAGAGTCTATTTTTTAAAAAAAATATGAAACAAAATTATTTATATTTAAAAAGTGCAGTTAAATGAGTTTTATGTCAAAAATTTTGCATGGGAAGTTGCGACAAACTGATGTTCCATGTTAAACTTAGGTTTTTGTGGCAGAAATGTTATTTTGCGAAGAAGCCCAAGTCTCCCACAAAGTCATGTTCGACGAGCACTTATCTAACAACCCAATTTTTGTCACAAACAGGGGCGGAGCTAGAGCATTTTCTTAGGGAGGCCAATGCTAAAAAAGACATTTTTATAATTTAAGCTTGTAGTTTTTGTATCATAAGAAATCATAAAATGTCATACTTAACTAAAGATTTATATAAGTAACATTGAAAATAGTGTTTTAATTCAATCTAAGACCTTTATAAATTATAAAATAAATATGCAATGTATGTCATAAATTTTTCATGTTACTCACAACTATGTTGAAAAAATAAATAAATTGAGAGCACACATTTTTTCTCTACCATTAACAAAATAATAGTAAGGTAGAAAAATAAAAGAGAGAGTGATAAAATTAAGTTATTGAACTAAACTAAATTCTTGGTTTTTTTTTTAGTTTAGATATACAAAATTTTTAGGAGACCAAATAAGAAAAAAATACAATTTTTATAGGAAAAAATTAAAATTTTAAGGGTGACAATGAACCCCCCTTAGCCATGAGAGGAGTCGTCCCTAATCGTAAAACGCTATTTTTCTTATAGTAAAACCCAAAGAGTTATCTGAACTACTCCCATAATTAACACAATATAATTGAGTTTAAGAGAAGTCAAAAATTTTGGAGAATTTTCTTCTCAAATAAAAAACTATGAGTTTAGGAGAAGATCCTCCAAGATTTTTGAGAATTTAACAAGAATTGCTGAATAATACAGGCTAACCATAGTCCCAATAATATAAATAGGAGATGATCTCGACATACACGACGCCTCTTGTTAATCTTTCTTCACTAATTCTAATTCAAATTATGACTTGTTGAAGTCCCATGCAAGTCCACACCAGCACACAGGCCAGAGGACTTTTATGGCAGATTTTATTGTTGATTTATTTCACAATGTTATATATTTAATTATTAGACTAATATTTAATGTACTCATATTAAAAGTATGAATGAGCAGAAACAGTATTTGATCCTTAGCTACTTTTTCTAATCCAAATAATTCAAATACTATCTCCCTCCCCTTATAGTGTTGTTTTTTTTTTTTTTTTTACTTTTAATATATGGTTGATTTGATGTATTTATATGTAATTTGTATTTAGATGTATTGAGCCAACAATGTATCAAAAGTAAAATAAAACAAAAAATAAAAAACAACAACACTATAATAGTGGATGGAGATAATATTTAAATTATTAGGATAAGAAAAAAAAGGTAAAAAAATATACTTAGTTGTGGAGAGACGGAGTAGTTTAAAATGGAAATAATAATCAAGTAAAACGATTTTTAAATTAATAAATTTATTTTTAAAAAAAATTACATTCTTAGTATTAACAAATAGAGTTATTTATTATTGTTATAATTAATTCCATTGCGCCATTATATGCAAATTATAGACTAAAATTGAGTTAAATGAAAATCAAACTAATTAACAGTATAATATATAAAAATATTAATTTGTCAAACAAAATTTCATTACCACAAATTTTGACACAATAACTTAACATTTTTTATTTAAAAAAATTGACATATAATGATACTTATATAAATTTATTCAATACATAATCCTCTATTTTTTTTTATTAGAACATATATAATCCTATATTTTATTCATTTCTTGAAAATTTGGTGTCATGCAAACCCTTAATGATACAAAATATTTATCATCGGTACAAAGCATAATACTATATTAATTAACGAATTAATCAGCAGGAACAAAAGGCATTTTATTAGCCCCATCTGCTAAATTCTGCCATGTATATGTTCTCTCTAACAACAAGAGAAACAAATGATCTATAAATCTAAATGTCAAATGTAGCTGAATTTAGCACTTGTTCCTCCCCTGGCCCCTCACCGACCTTAAATTACTATCACTTGTGGTTATTATCAATCTTACAGCACCTAGATATAACAACCTATATATATATACTATACTCTATACATGCATGATATATTTTGTGTCTATTAATTCCAGTGGTTACTAATCATTTGCCAGCCTACATGATATTCTGCTTGTGTCTGTCCGGGCCCAGCATTTCCCTGTCCATCTTTGAAGGGTCACTACCTTTAATTTTGTATCTTTTCTCACCTTTATTTTTTTGGCCTTCTTTTTCTCTTTTGTTCTCTTCAGCTTTTTTCTCTCTTCACCAACTCTGTGCGGCTAGTTTCACACTTGCTTATCTTCCGCTCCTTTTGCACATGCAATATTATTAATTAGTTTAATATCTACTATATATATATATATATATATAATATTGTCATCATCAATATTTGTTTCTCCACTGGCAGAGTCTGTTTGGCAACATGCATGTATGTATTCGTCATCTCTCTCTCTACCTTAAGAGTGCGCCTCCGAATGACAATGTAGGAGTCCATAAATCAGCGGCGGTTTCATTAGCCACCGGGAATGTGCTTGAAATCGGTACCAAACACAGCCCTCGGCTTCTTAAATCTTTTTTTGGCACTTCTGTCTCCTTCACTTCATCACCACACCCCTTCAAACAAACACATCGTATATAAACTTTTTGATACAAAATACACTCCTGAGATCTTCGCATAAATTTTGACATCAAAATATTTTCAAAATTAATTTAGTTCTAGCACTTTAACTTTTGACATTAATTTACTTCTATACCAATGATTTAGCTGATGTCAAAATTATAAATACTATAGAACTTATAAATTTATGTGAAATAAAATTGACAATAATTAAAATATCAAATTAATGTTAAAATTAAAAAAATTAAAATTAAAATTAAATTAAATTGATGTCATCATTTTTATGATCAAATTAATGCCAACTATAAAATATTAAGACTAACTAGAATCTCATGTACGTATAGTGATATATATATGTAAGCATTTTGGAAAGAGTACGTACCTGTTGGCGTTGAATGGGAGCTCCACTTTTCATATACGGAGTACTCAAAACCTGAGATCCAAGTCATGGAGAATTAAAGCCTTACACTAAAAAGTTTTTCTTTCTGAAGAATTAATATCTGTTTAACCCAATAATTATTATTGGGGTTTTTCTTTATTTATTCAAAACATCGTTAATTAGATGAAAGTTGGGAAGAACACATACACTGACTTGATCGTGAAGAAACTTGATGTACTCAATGGCTTCGTGGAGAACGGATGCTGTGTCGGTCTGTTAGTTAAAATCAACAACAATATCAAATATCAAGTTATTAACGCCCGCCTAGGAAATTAAGTAAAGGTTTCAATTCTATTCCATCATAGTCGTAGCTGCTGTTAAAAAAAAAAAAGATAGGAAAAAAGGTGAAAGAGACATGCGAGAAATTCACCTTTCCGAAAGGTGAAACCAGTTGCTGAAGAGCGGTGACGCGGTCCCCTAGCTTCTCTTTCCGAACCTGTATGTCCTCACATATATATCATCAACTTGATTATAATCTAAAGTATAATCATTACCTACCTAGGTTGCGTAGTCAAAAAGGTTGTTTGAGATTATGTAGGTATAAATGTACGTATGGTACGTACGTACGTAGTTATACCTTAAAAGTTGGTAAAGGGGATTGAGTTTCAATTCTCGGCCTCTTCAATGAAGGCTCGCAAACACTTTTCTTTGCCACTGATGCCGACTCCAGAGATTCTTCACTCTTAATCTGCACCACTTTCAATACATCAATATTCCCCCTACAAAGCCCTAGCTACCCATGTAGTAGTATACTTTTTCTTTTAAAAAAAATAAAAATAAAAACAAACTAGTCATGGAGTATAATTTAGGTAATTTACCTTTAAATAAACTGAAACTAAAATTAAATTTTAGCTAAAGTGACTCTCACATTGACAATAGAATCAAATTCAGTTTCTTTTGGGATACGAGCTCGTTTATTAACAAGCATTATACTATTAATTCACACTTCATCCAATGATAAATAAGATGAGAGTCAACATAGTGTTCCATGTAAAATATGTACACTAAACAATATTTCTCCAAAGTTAAAAGGTATGTATTGGGTAGCAGCAAAACATTTGAGTATCAGACACAAGTCCAATTAACCTTGTATAAGTTTAAACAACATCAGTATCACTGACATTAAAATAAAATAAAATAAAATAAAAAAGGGGAAAAAAGACTAGACTATGATAATCTATATATCTTATAATTAATTAATTTACCTTGTTTAATAGAAGAGGACTTGAGCAATTGGGGTTGTCTTGATGAAAAGTAGTTGGCGTTTTATATTGCGAGTGTACTGATGATGCAATTAAGGCACCTGCTCTCATGTCGTGAAGTGAGTCTGCGGAAGCATTCCAGAAAGGAGTATTGTTGGAAAAGTGAAGCCCAATGCTAGGGTGCTGGTGCTGCTTTGCCATTGATGATGATGATGATGATGATGATGATGATGAGGGCTTCAAAAAAGAAGAGATCACTTTATTAGACCATATTGGCGACACTTGATGGGTGGGTGCCCCATAGTTTCCTGTACATGAATATGACAAGGCGCGGTTGGTCATGAAAAGTGAGTGCTGTGGATCGTTTATGCAGCTTGAAGGGCAGCCGTATGAGCCTGCTGATCCATAATTAACTGATGATGGTATTGAAGAATTCAGGCTCTGTCGTTGATCCGAGGGAAATTCTAATTGCTTGTTCATAATAATAGATGACAAGTACTTCTTTTGGATTTGTGAATTGGAAGAATCTATGCCCGTTTCTTCTTCAATCATGGGTTGGAAATTGCTCTCACCTGCCCTTTCATTACAACGACTGCAGCAAAAACAAAAAGAAACTATAATAATACATATGGATCGATGGTAAAGGAGAATTAATCCAGTAGGCAAATTAATTAAGAAGAAACAGTGCGAAGATCTAAAAACTAGCTAGCTAGTATATATATGCTTTTGACGAGCTGGTGAAGTAGTTGTCTTTTTCAAAAGAAATCAAGGAGAAAAAGTTTATAAGAAACGGCAAACTTAATTTTTCTTCCATAGTGGAAGAAGCTTGCTTTAATTTGGAGGACTGTGCTAGCTAGCTAGGTATTTACATACACATACTTACTTGAAAATTGTAGCAGAAGACAAGAATTAAACGTACGGTATAAGTATATCATAATAATATTTTAATTAATTATAATTAAAAACTTACAATAGGGAGTGATCCCAATTGGATGGAATTGAATTAGTGGTTTGCAAGGTGGAATCGGTGAAGATGCCGTCTGATGATTCAATACTACTGATCTTGTGTTGCCTTATGATCTGGGGATGATGAGGAAAACCACCCAGGTGGTAATTACTATGATCAGAAACCAAATTATTATTATTATTATTATTATTAGTGTCCTCACCGCCGCAAGACCTGCTGGATGACTTCAAATCCATGAAACCGGATGAGGTTATAGGAGGAGGAGCTGCTGTATGGAGCACGGTTCTTGTTGAATCTATGCTCCACCAGTTTCCACCGCAAATCCCTGCACCTGCTTCAAACTCCTCATCGGCCATATCAACACTATCTATCTATCTATGTTATTCTCTTAATTTCTTATGTTTAATTAGGTGCTCTGTGAAATTGGTGACACACACGTACAGCTAGCAATATAGCCTTACTGAGAGAAGAAAGGGTATTGCGGGTTAGAGAGATTTTATATATGAAACGGTTAGAAGAAGGGTACGGAAAAAATATTGGAGATTACCGGAATCCGGCCGGTTGACATTACAAGGGGATGATTGGACAAATGAGAGAGAGAGAGAGAGAGAGAATTTTGAATCCAATTCTAATTCTCTCTTTTTTATTTATTTTTTTATATATACATATGCACATGTGTGTATATTATTTGTGTGATTAATAAGTTTGTTAAAATATGATATCCCAGGAATTATAATTATGAATTATATAATACATGTGGATAACTAATTGTGTTCCTTATGTGTGAAGGGATATTGTGGGTATGATCATAATAATATGATGTGATGAGGATTGATCTATATATATGCCAGCCATGTCATGATTTTGTATATATATAGGATCATAGGGTGGAAATAATTTGGATCTATATACAATTGAAAAATTAATGATCAAAATTGTGAAATCAAAATAATTTATGTAGAGAAGTGACTTTTTTAAGTTGTTTTTTTTTCTCACTAAAATAATTATTCAAAAAATTGGGTGTTCCCATCTTTCTTCTTTTTTCTTACGAGTCTCCTCCTCATTTGAAACTCCACAAAAAATGGAATAATAAAAAGTAATTTACCAAAAATTAATTAAATTATTAATTGATTAAACTATATTTATTTGTTATGGTTCTGAATTTTGACTCTTACCTAAGCACTCGCCCGTTTTCTTTTCATAAATTGTTGACACGATAAACGATTATTATAATCCAAAAATGCGTAGCCATAGAGAAAACGGAGGACCATTTTTAATGGTCCAAATGGTTATCATTGCAGACAATGTAGTACTAGGACTCCAAGCAGGGCCAATAACCTAGTTGGTAATGTATTAATGTTTCAATTTTTCTTTAAAAATAATGGAATTAATTGGCCAAAGCGCAGTGGGAAGGCGCGTGTAAACCACGTCGGTTAGCCAAACTAAAACCCAAAAACTCGAACGTAACAAATAAATGACCTAACACAATACTATTTTAGTATCAATTCAATATTATACTGTTAAATATTATAGTATTAGTAGATGTGATTTCATTTATTCAAAAATTTTGTAACACTGGCAACAACATTTATTTATTTTTCATGAATTATTGTGCTAATATAAAAGTAGAAAATTAAATTAATATTGAGTGAGTAAAAAACAATTGCTCTTGTTATTTCTTAATATTAGTCTTTTTCACTTTTTTAAGTTCATTCATATATCAATATATTTAGATGCAAAATATTTTTAGATATATTTAATTATATAAATGACTTAAAAAAATGAAAATGACTAATAAAATAATAGAGGAAGTATCTTGTTAATTTTAAAGGTTTGAATGTATTTAGTGCATTATTTATTTAATTTTTAAATCAAAATTATTTCTCGTGATTTTACTGATCAATGCCCTAAAAAGATTAATGCAGAGCATGGATTAAAAAAGGTAAATCAATAACTTTTAAACTTTTCAAATATTTAATACCAGTAAAAATATACTAATTATACATTTTTTCAATATAAAGTTATTTTGTTTTTTAATTAGTGTTGTTAAGAACTTGTTAACAAAATCATTTTTCTTGTTTTAATTCTTTGTAAAAGCTTTGAATTAAAGTTGACGAAATAAATTTTCATGGGAAATCTAGTGTACTAATTTTGACCTTGAGAAGACGAGTATAGTCCTCAAACGTGGAAACTCATGGGCAAGAAGAGTCAACAGAGGACCCACATCAAGCATGCGCGCGTGCAATATACACGTGGGACCTCTTCTTTCTCAACAGGTGCTGTAGATGTAGTCCATGGGTTAATTAAGTGTTTTCTTGGTGGAAGGGTTAATTAAATCTGGGTACTCTTCCTCTTTTTACACTTTTTTTAAGTGTGGACTCAACCCTCTCCCATCTGTGTGAATTCTCACTTCTCACTTCTCAATATGGTAGCCACAAACCTCAATTAGTACGTAATCACTAGTGTCAATAGTAGTTTGCCTTTAATTAAACCAAAAAAGGCTAATTAATCAAGACTTGTATAAATGTATATTGAAACAGTGCTTGATCATATATAAAGAGCAATTGCATTCAATCATACATTTTGTTACGGTCTAGATATTGAGGTCAATTATGTCGAATATTCTACCTTCTATGATGTCTAATACAAACCCATGAGGTCCAACTCCGTGAGGTCCAAAACCATAAGGTCCCACTTGGACTTGAGGACCTCACAACATTGGGTTGGGTTGACTAAGTTTACTATAGACATGATTTGCTCAATATGCTGTTAAACTTATTAGACAGAGAAATAGTAACTATCTTAGAAACCTCTGAATCCGTTACAGCAACTCTAACTTGAGATAAGAGGAACTACCTCCCCGAGATATGAGAAGCTAGTGTTTAAACACTCCAATCTTTCTCCACACGTTCATCTATATAACCACATAACTCTCACACTATCATGTATGATTCATTCACTTTCGAGAATTATCACTTAATCCTTATGTTTACTTGAGCGTGAACCTCGCATTGGAGCTTCCGTCAAGGCCTCTCGTTAACCATCTACTGTTGTGTTTAGGTAACTTCGTTCCCTATACAAATTACCCTAGAACACAATTAATTACCATACTAAAACACATATACAATTTATTTTAATAATATAAAAGAAAAGCTAATTAAGAGCACTTGTTAAGGAGTTTAAAGTGTGCGTGTGTGTGTATATTATTAAAAATGTAAGCTTTTAAAATTTTTAATGCATTTAATACATTAAAAACATTTGGATCTTTCTATTTTAGGTTTCTTAACAAGTTTCATTAGGACTGAATACTTGTTAACAAAATTCATAACATAAAAACATACCTATACAAAAGCTACCCATGATGCATTATAATTAGTTGTTTTTTATTGATTGAGAAATGCTTACTAATTCATCTTCCAAAAATTTCTCTTAATTATTAAATGAGGTAAAAATAAATGTTTTATTTATTTTAAGACATTAAATGTATCAAATTTTATAATCCATTTAGTAGTAAGAGAAAATTAAAGATGATGAATTAAGAGGTCTAACTGTCTAAGTATTGCTCCATTTGATATAATTACGTCTCCGTCCAGCCCTTTTTGGAGCTTCTACTTTGTCTTCTTTTGCACCCAAAATGTTCCACCTTTTCAACCAAAGCTTTTTGGACCATGGTTGTTCCTCTCATGCCTGATCCCTGCACAAGCTAATTAAGGTCTTTAATTTTTTATATGCATGAAGCCTGAAATTATTTCTTCCGTAGTTGTCGTTTTTTATTTGTTAGATATATTTTCAGTTAACAATATATAAAAAAATAAAAAATGATAACTAAATCTGGCCAGAAGGAGCATAAGATTAGAGGAGGCATATATGATATACCATTGTGATGTCGTGCTTTTGTATATGTGACAAATAGATGGAATTTAATTAGGGCGGAAACTGAAAAGTAGAACGGTATGATTAGGAGAGGCAAATTGTATAACAAGCAATTCACGTGTCTATAAGATGCAGAGGATGGGTTCGGCTGTAAAAAGACATGTATTATGAATGATCCACATGTCAAGTTTAATTCATGATAACGGCAAAGAAGAAAAAAATGATAAATTAATTAAAAAGGAACCAAAGGGCTAAAGAGGATGTAGGTATGGATGGAGGAACGAAAAAGAGAGACGATTTTGTGGCCACTCGTTTGAGTTTTGGAGTATGACTAATTTGTGTTTTTAATTTTTAATAAGTCAAGGTGCGTCTGTGTATGTTTATTGTGTTGTTGGTAAGCTTTATGAGTCAACCCACGCACAAACAACACTAAACTTTGTTTGACATTAAAATTGGAAAAACATTTTGAATGAGATGTTATCCTGACTCATTCATTATTTATTATTTAATGACATATAGGTAAAATCTCATTTAACGATAAATAATAAATAAATTATCAGAATGACTAACTTATAATAAGTTTAAATAATACAACTCTTAAAATTATAAGCTAAGGACTAGGGGGGAAAATGAATACAAGGCCATATTATTCTCATGTTTTATGAGGTAGCATAACACATATTTCCAGTCAAAGCCCAATCCACACCTCCTAACACTTCAGCCGAGCCCACTCTGTCTCACCCCACATCCTCACCTCCCTACCCATCCCCATCCATAGCCCAATCTAACCCCCCCCACAACCAAGCCCCCATTACTCGGCCCAACTGGACAAAAACGAGCCCCACCAGGCTGCATAATTACCGGGACAAAACAAAAATAGACTACATGATTACCTACCACTGTTACGATGCATTTTGTGAGATCCCATGAAAAAAAATGAAAAAGATTACATGATTTGTTGTCAATTATTGTTAAGTATAATATTTTACCATTAATTTTATTATTGTTTATGTTATATATGAATCCTACCAACTTGACTAAAGGTTAGAAATTAAACTTAATAGTTAATAACAATTGAACACAAATCAAACTAAGAGGCCAATTAAACCTGAGTGGGTCTTCCACTTAACCTATTTTTTTATTGGAAAAAAATCCCATTTATTATCACTTGTTGATCAAACTGGCCCATTTAAATAAATCTCAACATTCACACATCAATTATCGTAATCGTGCAATAGGCGGGCATACGCGGTTTTTTAATTAACTTCTAGATTTTTTATTAGTTATTGATCATCAATGTTTAAGATATTCAATTAACTGCCATGTACCAAAAAGGTTTAATCAACGGCCAATAAAAAGTTTGACTATTAATTTCCAAAGAAATAGTTTGGGAACTAAAATAACTTCCGATAAAATATTATAATGGTATTCTTTAACAAAATTATAAATTATTGTTGTTGTTATCATTACTGATAATTTGTGTTTGTCAAGTATTAAATTATCATTGTGTCGGTTAAGTCCATTTTTTATATTTTGATAATAACATAAGTGTATATATATATATATATATATATATATAAATTAATATTTTGTTTAATAAATAAATAAGGCAACTGCATTTTTGGGTAGTTATTTAAGTAGGTTAAGGAAGGGCACGGTGGGTAGTGAAATTATACATAAGTATCCTTAATATATATGATCAATGAGTGTGTAAGAAATAAATTAAGAGTAAATATAAAAAAAAAGTAAATTGGATATTGTTTTGACTTGCTCGGATGAGTGTGTCCCTGAGAAAGGTTGTTGCTGTCTGGTCTTAAATGATTTCCGACGACAATAGGGATGCCTGGGAGGAGAATCTACAAGGGACTCAGATGACTAAATCAATAACTATTTTAAGTGAGTTATGGGTGAAAAGTAATGTATCTGGTCTCTAGTTTGAGTTCCTATCTTATAGGCTCACCTAAGCTCTTTGGTCGGGTGACTCCTCACGTCGTGCCTGAGCTTTGCGAGAACGTGGCAAAATCCTTCATTCACAACGGTTATCTGCCGATGTGGGGATTGTACCGCATTCTCAGTTCGATCGGGCGTCTAACCCATGGGTAGTGCCATGAGTTTATTCTCAGCCAAATTCAAATATAAAAAAACACAACGGAGAATTTCTGTTATAGAATATAATAAATTATTATTATATATCACTTATTCAATATTTAAATTTTTTTTAATGATTTACGACCACTTTGAGATATGTCAATCATTGCATAACCTAGTATAGTTCATAAATAATTCTAACTAAAACAAGCAAAAAAAAGGTGTGATATGTCCTTGTTGCGCCGATTAATTAAGATAAAGGTAGAAAATATGATAGTTGGTTTAAAGTTATATCATATTTATAACTTTATAAATAAGTCATTAAAAAAATCACTAGCAATTGTTAAGGCTCCGTTAATTACATTATATAGTTTTATTAAGCATAATTGTTTTCAAGTGTTAAAACTGTGTTAATTCAATTTTAGAGTACATCATCAACATCTACCGGACTCTTTTAGTAAAGAATTGATTAAAATGGAGACTAGTCCATTTATATTTACTAACACTTTTAAAATATGGTCAAATAAATTTTAAAAGTGTAACCAAACGCATTTTCAATTTTAACCTTCATTTTCCCTTCCACCACCATTTTCCCCTCCTTTCTCCCTTCCAAATCTTTCCACCCTCCATGCCATCTTCCTCCCGCTCGAACATAACCATGAAAGAAAGTCCCTGTAATTGTGTGAAAGACTGTGACCACTAGTAATTGTAAGCAAGAGACTTACACATATATCATTACGTCGCAAGTGTGAACACAATATAAATCACAGTCTCGTGTAGTTCATGTCATCGATTGCTTCGAGGCAAAGGTCACAAATTTGAAGCCCTTGGACCTGTATACATCACGACTTCCATTATATCTGAACCAAAACGGATTAAAAAAATGTAAGAAGATGAGATCTGAAAAATAAAAAAACTTTCCATTAAACAATCTCATTGTAGGGGGGAAAAAGACTTGCGAGAGCGTTGTTGTCGCTGGCCCAGGCGAGCGGAGTACCAGGGAAATGAAAGGGGATCGGCAACGATTGTGTCAGATTTGGACGCATGGTCACTGGCGTTTCACAGCGGGAGAGAACAGTGCGGTGGCAACATCTAATTCTGTGTGTGTGGTGACTGTTGTCAAGAGTTTGACAGAAGAAAGTGAAAGAAATTAAGGAGAAAAGATCAAATTACTTTAATTTTGTTAACTTGTACTGCATCATGCACTAGATATCCTAATAAGGAGCATTTAAGCTTTTGCTTAATAGACCGAGAATGTTAACTTACTTTCTTCAACTTCATATTCTATTGCCTTGATTCAATTTAAGTTCTTCAAAAATACGTTAATTTTAAATTTGATTTATGAGCGACCTTATAAAAACATCATTAAAAAAAAGTTCTCAATGCATGCCCACAAAACTTCAATCCTATATTATATACTTCAAAATAAACGTGAGCCAGCTGTGCTGCTTGAATGCATTTCCTCAGTTGAATCTGATCATCTGAGTTAGAAAAATCAAGAATTAATTGTGAAGTTATAAAAATGAAAGAAATTCACTACTAAACAGTAGTATTAGTACAAGGGAAGGGTAGTATTGTCATCTCAGTCCTGCCAGGTCAGACCGACTCAGTGTCCTCTGGCACTCGCATTCCAATCACATCCCGCCGTACAAAGGTCCAAAACACTCAAACCTTAAAAACCTCAGAGAAACCGCTGTCTCGTCCTCAAAAACCGGTCCCACACCATCATGTCTCTGACGCCACCCACATCTTCTTCTTCTTCCTCCCTTCCCATGTTTCTCCTCTTCCTCCTCGTCCTCGTCCTTGTCCCTCGAACGGTAACATCCGAACACCCTTCGTCCGTTCATGAGGTCCTCCGGAACTACGGCCTGCCAGCGGGGCTGTTCCCGGACGGCGTGAAGTCGTACAGTTTGGACCATACGGGCCTTCTCGAGGTCCACATGGATCGGCCCTGTTTGGCCCAATACGAGACCAGAGTGTTCTTCGACAGCGTTGTGAGGGCTAACCTCAGTTTCGGGCAGCTTAAGGTGTTGGAAGGCATGTCCCAGGAGGAGCTCTTCCTGTGGCTACCTGTGAGGTATATCATTGTCACAGATCCCTCGTCTGGTCTCATTACCATTGATATTGGTCTTGCCTACAAACACCTATCTTTGTCTCGGTTTGATTGCCCTCAGATTTGCCGATCTCAAGGTATATGCCGCGTGTTAATTTGGTTTTGCAAAATTCATTTTGTTGTACAATTATTTATGTTACATAATTCTTTTTCAACTTATTTTTTTTAGTACTTTCACCTCTTTTAATATTGATTTTAGAGCCAGTATCGATTTTAACAAATGGTAAACCAAACATGTTGAAATCAAAATCAATTCTATGCTCCCTCTAGAAATGATTTTGGAGGTCTCAAACATTTTTTTAAAGGTGATAATAGTATAATTTATACTATTCGGAGTTAATGACGACTTACGATCCGTTATCACTATAAATTGAATTTGGGGTCTCAAACAATTTGAGATTATAATAAAAGTCACAACTTGTTAAGATATGTGATGTGAGTTGATAGTGTTCTATCACGATTGACTACAAATAATTTTTTTTTTTTTCTAATAGTATATGCCTACTCTCTTTTATTGATTGATGACTTGCTTGGAGCCCTTTAATTTTTGGGTTTTGAATGTAAATGCATCTTCTTCTTTTTTTTCAGAATACGACAAAGAGTGACTATTGTTGTGCTTTGGTCTCCATACATTTTTCTCTTTATTTCCCGATTTCATAATGTATACAGGGTTTTGATTTTGAAATTGGATCTGGATTGCAGGTCTTTTGCTTCGGTTTGGTGGACGGAAGGGTCTTGGATTCCTCCTACAACTGATGTAAAATGTTGTTCGTCTATCTCAAAGGGATGGCTTCTTCTTTTGTGGTCCGTTTCAATTTTGGTTTATCTTTTTTGGGGGGTTTTCGGCCCCTTAAGAAGGAACTATGTGGAGAAATGTGGAGCCAACAAATAAAATGCCATCCTATAATTACATGAATATCCAAAGATAATCAAATGTTGCCTGCATTATAAAAAATGCACTTATTATGTAGATTCTATATCAAGTTGAAGCCACTAGAAATGCACAAGAGGCTTGAGTAGTTTCTATGAAGTCAAAGATTCAAATATTAGTGTTATCAATGTACAAAAAGAAAAATTATATCAAGTTGATTCTTCAAATGTTCAAAATTTTAAGACGATTTTGTGAAGGGAAAAAAAATACAGTAAGAGTGTCTCTCTCCACCCAACCCAACATGTGTAGTTTACTAATAGCAGCACAAGCACATCATATCTCATTCTAAATTCACTTAATTAGAAGAAACCCCCTACAAAATTTCTTTGGCCATTTAACTCAAAATGAGTATAAAATCTGTTATGTGATCGGGTCTCATTTGGCTCTATGAAAGTTTACTAACTTTATTTTTATTAATAGGCTTTGTCTAAAGTCTAAGCGACACTGTTCTAGTTTTGGGTCATCTTTTCAATGGTTTAAAGTGAAAGCTTTTCCCTTATCTAGTGAACATATATTCCTCCGACTAATACCAGCGTCCAATTTTGGTTCATTTTTTATTGATACATGGAATGCAGGGTTATGTTTGGACTTTGGATGTAAAAGACTGAAAATTTTGTCCGGCTGTTTTCTTTTTGTTATTCTTTTTATTTTTCTTTTACTATTTTTATTTTCTCCCTTTCTTTCCATTTTTTTAATCTGATCCAAAAAAATTCTTGTTGGCCCAGTTTGTCACTCTTTTTTGGCCCAAACAGAACAAAAAAATTGAAAAAGGAAAAAAGAAACAAAGCCCAAACAGAAACAAAAAGTCAAAAAACTAAAAAAAAAAAAAAGATATCTGCCTTCTAAGTTCTACCCCAAACTCCCTATTCTCCAACAGACATATTTTCCCCTCCTTTTGCAGAATTTCTGCCAGCAAGCAACATCCAAAATTTGGTTTTCTTGCAAGTGTTCACGCAAGCAATGCACATAAATGGAATAACACAAACAGCATCAAGAATTTTTGAACACTCAAACTGAATGTGTTTTTGAGGTATAAGTAGAGCCTAGAAGAAAGAGGAAAAGGGGGGCTTTTTGGCTAAAAAAATCCATTCACCATCACAAAAATATAAGAGGAAAAGAAAAGGAATCTGAGAGAGGTATGCATTTTTTTTTTTTGTGTGTCAATCTATTCATAAAAAAAATAAATAAGAAATAAAAAGTTCAAGAGAAAAAAAAGAAGGAAGAATCAGTGCCATCTTCTTCTTCCACCATTCTCTCTCGCCACTCTAAACCACCACAGCCATCGCGACCAAACCCCCCTCAATCTTTCTTTCACACACCCATACCTGCAGAAAAATCAATCCAAAACAACACAACACATACATACCAGAAACCAAAACAGATCTAGAGAGTGAGACAGAAAAGATCGATAGTGAAGAGAGAGAGAGAGAGGAAACCGAGAAACAGAAGGTGAGTGAATCCGAGAGAGAAACTGAGATTAAGAGAGAGGGAGAGAGAACCGGTGCCGCCGCCGGCACTGCCCATGGCGGCGGCGAGCTACAGTCCAGAGAAAGAAAGACAGATAAACTGAGAGAGTTGAGAGAAAAGAAAAAAGAGAGAAAGAAAGAAAGAAAGAAAGAGAAATGAGAGAGTTGAGAGAAAAAGAAAAAAGAGCGCGCCAAAAGAAAGAAAGAATGAGAAACTGAGTTAAGAGAAAAAAGAAAAAACCAGAGAGAGGAGATCGGTTGAGAGGATGAGAAAAATGGGGTAAATACATTTATATGGGTTTAAATAAGTTAAAATTCAGATATATGGGACAATGTAGGAAATTACGAATGTATGGTCGACGGTTCTGAAATCAGTATGTAGTTGGCCGGCGAGGAAAAAGAAAAAAAAGTACTTGAAATCGAGTGAACAATACTCGATTTAAGCTCTTTTTTAAAAAAAAAAGTATTTTAAGGCTGAAATCGAGTGAACAGTAACCGATTTCAACCCATTTTTTAAAAAATAATTCAAGGGGCTGAAATCAGTAATTAATTTGTACCGCCCACATTTTAGAAAATAAAATTTTCTAAACTCATACATGAGTAAAGAAACTGAGAAAAAGAGACAGAAGTAAGGAGAATGAGGGAAGGGTTTTGTTTTTTGTTATTATTATTATTATTATCAGTTATTTTGTGTTTATTTTCATTATTATTATTATTATTATTATTATTATTATTTTGTTTTGTTTGAAGTGGGAGCAGCCCATCTTTTGGTTTGGGTCCGTAAGGAGTATTTTTTTTTTTATTTTGCTGCAATTGTCTTGTGAGTTTTGGGTTTGGGCCAGCTTTTGGTTGAAATATTTTCTTTGTTTTGCAGGTTTATGTATATTTTTTTTCATTTTTTGGGCCGTGTTTTGGGCCCAAAACATCTTTTTTAATTATTGTTTGCTATTAAAAAATAAATAAATAAAAAGAAAAAAAATAGCATGAAAGTAAAAATGTTAGCTGAATAGTGACGACTTGTTAACTCATTTTAGAGCATCTAAGTTGTGACAACTTGATGCTGTGAAACTCTTAAAAAAACTATTTTTAAAAAGGTAATTAACACACAAACATTTTTTTAAAAAGAACTACGTGACTTTAAGTTCCTCATTGCACCAGAGAATACGTAGGAGCGCAAGTTGAGTCAAAATTAAATTTTCATGTGTAGATAATTTTATTTATTTATTAGTTAAACTTCTCATTTCTTTAGTTATAAATAAAAAAAAGGATGTTTGAACTTGTTTTTAATAATAAAAAGTGTTAACTAAGTGACGACGACTTGTTAATTCGTTTTAGAGGATTTGAGTTGCGACAACTTGATACTCTAACATTTCTAAATCTTCTCATTTTTTTAGAGGTTATAAATAATTTGCACAATTAACTAAGGTAACCGTTTTAATACAGATGCATTAGGGGTGCTGCAAAATTAAGTTTTTGCCCTTTCCTATGCATAATCGACTCCCACATCTAAACTCAAATTAGAATAATTTATCTAAATAAAGGTTTTTCCAATTTTTC
Organism: Nissolia schottii; assembly: GCA_003254905.1. Lineage (NCBI taxonomy): Eukaryota > Viridiplantae > Streptophyta > Magnoliopsida > Fabales > Fabaceae > Nissolia > Nissolia schottii. The sequence goes on along the minus strand of QANU01075165.1, from coordinate 122,096 downwards.
CTAATTTAAATAAAATTGGTGGCGACTCCATTAAATTATTTTTCTTTTAATATTTTGTCGCCCTCCCGCCGCGATCATGGTCGCGACATATGGACAAAGAGAAAGGGTTTGAATTAATCATCATGTAACCCCAAATTTTTCTCTAACAATTTTTATGAATAATTTTGAAGTTCCCTTAATTTGGTGGATTTTGATCTTAAAATTGAGCAAAGAATGAAAGGAAATGCATGCTCGCAAACTCTTTCCTTCTCTTACCTATCATCTACTTTTGGTTCGTTTCCCTCCATTTCATGCGATAACACTAATTAGATAAAATTCTGTTTGCATTAATCATATGTATATATCATCATCATCATCATCATCATCATTTAGAACTGATGTATAGTTGTATCCTAAACTTATCAAATGACAATATCAATGTAATCATTTGAGTTAACAATAATATAGTCTTAAATCCATTTCAATTTGATAAACAAATGAATATGGAATTTTTTTTAGTCCTATGTGGCACTGATAATACCCATCATCAACTGTTTAGTTTGCTGAGTTTCTAGCATTTCACCATCCATGCCCTAAAAAAAAAATTAATTGTCAGCTTCTGAAAATTCTCAGTAGTTTATGAAATTAAAGCAAATAGTATACTAGCGCAAAGTAAAGTTTTTCTAGACAGCATATTTGCAAATTGCAAGCTATAGATTATAGTAGAAAGGGGAATCAAACTTGTCTATCTTAAGTAGGATCACCTGTATGGAGGCTGTAAGCAGAAATGCTCTTTTCATGGTTGTAACAGTGGTGTCTATGAACTCTATGCCAAAAGAATTCATGGCTTCCATCAACTTTGTGAATCTTCCCATTTTCTTCTCTATGATCATCTTGACCCAAATTTTATTCCCATCAATTTGCGTAACCATGACCTCTTCCTGTGTAAAGATAGTAACCGAACCAAGATTATTTATTGATTGTAGTTAAAAAGGAGAGTCAATTTTTTTAATTGAAGATAACCTGTATCCCCCATTTTTTCATCTCTTCTGCATTATTAATCTCATATATCTTTGGCTCTACTATTTTGTCTTGTTTCACTTCCATTTCGTGAAGCTCTTGGCTGAGACTCTCAACTCTGTCCTGCAGGTTCTTGATGTAAGTGATAGCATCGTCGATAATGGTTGCCTTGTTCATCTGAAAACAAAATTAGGCTCTACAATCAGTTTCAATCCCATCACTGATTGTACTAATTAAATCAATTAGTTAAAGGAAATAGAACTATATAAGAAAGTGAAGTTTAAGGTGGTTGCATTTGTGATGATGGGCACTAAGGACCGCAGCTTCAGAAGCCTGGCATTGAGCTTGTCCCTCCTCCTCCTTTCAGTCTCAAGGTTCTTGGATTTGAACACCGTCGTGTCATCATCATCATGGTTCTTCCTGCCCATCTTCCCTGATCTGTTTTTGCTACCATTTTCAGCATTGAAACATAACTCATCTAGAGACATGGATAGCCTATCACCATACACATGTCCCATTCCTGGAAAAGGGAAAATGGGGCCTTAGGGAAAGCAGGAAGGCAGGGACAGGTATGAAAGGAAAATCTTTTTGATTTTGAATGTCAGAGAGAAACTATTAAGCGAGAGTGATTTGGCAGCTATGTATAAATGCTTCTCACAAAGGCATCATGTTAGAGAAGTTATTTGGGGTTTGTTTTGAAGGGGGCTTTGCTTTGGTCCAAGTTGATCAAGGTGTTTCTTGTGAGAGAGAGAAAAATATTCTTGTTTTGGCCATTTACGTTTGTGCGCTACACGTTTGAATGTATGCATAACAGAATTAGCAGATGTTAATATAAATATCAATGGTGATCAAATCTATTTTCCAATTTCTATTTGAATCTACACACCCAATTAAAGTGGTTGCATACTTGGTTCCTATGTAATGTAGAGCTTTACAAGATAAACATAACATTAGACCATTAAAGTTTTAACACCAAAGAGATTGATGAATTAATGCAGGTTAGTGACTTAGAAGCAAAAATGATGGAAGTATAAATGGATATTTTAGCTTAGTTTGCAAATGTATAGAGAGATTAGCAAAAGAGTAAGTGAACATAATTACGTATAATATGTGATTAGATTTTTTTACCACAAAGAAAACAAAATTATTTGTGCCGTTGGGGACCGGCAGAGCGAATACAATTGTTCTATTTTTTCGGATTTTGAGTGATTTTGTTTGACCTATGGCAGATGGTCTTGTTGAATTGACTGAGGTTGTTAGAAAACGTTATCAAATTTTTTGTACAGGGACATGATTTAAGCCCACCTTGTCATGTGGTGTACCTACTAAGAACAGAATACATGCATGATTACCTTCCTCTCATGTTAGTTATTCACATGAGATGGTCATGCTGCAAGAGGAAAAATAAATGGACTCTAGAAAAATAATCATTAGTTTGTTACAACTATTTTTTGTCGTCCTTTTGTGTAACTTGACTCTTTCGTAACAGTCACTAACGTGAAGACATCCTCATATGGGCAATAACATTTGGTGCTGGGCACAACAACTTGGGCATGGAGAAGAATCAATAAATCATGGGAGATGGTTACTCAATAAAACTACACAAGGATCCAAACCTAAATATCTCAATCAAACATTTAGAATTGATTATGACGAGCGTAAAGTTTGATTTAATAAGCTCACTAGACCTTCGAAGATACATGCATTGTAAAAGAAATATATGTGTGAGTTTCTCTATATCATTAATGGAGGAGAAGACCCAAATATATACAAGGCTATGGAGCTGGCACATAGGACACAAAGCAGCTCACCAATATGTACGAAGGGGAAAAAAATAACAACCAACATAAAGGCAGCAACAACAAAATGTAAACCAGAGAAATGACAATGACCAAATATAATAGAGATAAAATAAAATGTGTCAAGTAATTTCTTGGAATAAACAATGTTAGACCTTACTGAATGGATATGGGACTGTGAGTTGGAATCATTCTGTTACCCCCCACAAGCTGGTGGTTAAAAGATATCAACCAATCCAAGCTTGGATAAAATAACAATAAACAATCTAGAAGGAAAAACTTTGGTGAATATGTCCTCGAGTTGATGTTGAGAAGAGATTGGAAGGAGGCGCATCAACTCGGCCTGAATTTTCTCATGAACAATGTGGCAATCGATGTCAAGATGTTTCGTTTGCTCATGGAATATGGGATTGGCAGCGATGTAGAGAGCACATTGACTATCACAAAAGATAACTGAAGGCTTGGAGCAAGTGACCTTCAAGTCAAGTAGTAAGTAGGTGATCCATTGTAATTCACATGTAGTGGAGGCAAGAGCACGATACTCGGCTTTAGAGGAAGAGCGAGAGATAGTGACTTGCTTCTTAGTCCTCCAAGAGACCAGTAATGGAGTGGTGATAATCAATGCATCTACCCCATTCAGAATCACTAAAGCTAGTGAGATGGAGAGGAGAGTCACGAGGGAACATTAAGCCACGACTAGGTCAGAACCCGCTTAGTAGCACGAAGGTGTGCTTGAGTAGGTTAAGCCATGAATTGGCTGAGTTGCTGGGTAGCACAGGCAATGTCCTGACGAGTAGTTGTGAGGTAGATTAAACAGTCAACCAATCGACGATAAACAGAAGGATCAGGAAGGAGATTAGATGAGTCCTGATACAATCTAAGAGCAGTATCCATAGGCGTTGAAGTAGGCTTTGAGCCGAGTAAACCATAATCAAAAAGGAGATTCAATGAAGTACTTCTGTTTGACATAAAGAAATGCCAGAATTAGAATGGGCTTCCTTGAGCCCCGGAAAAAACTTCAATGTGCCAAGATCCTTGATGCGAAAATTAGAATCAAGAGTTTGCTTTAGAGCAGTCATCTCAAAAACAGAGTTGCTAGTTAACACAATGTTATAGACATAGATAATAAGAACAATGAATTTAGAAGTTGTAGATTTAACAAACAGACTATGATCACTAGGAGCTTGCTGGTACCCACAAGAGAACAGAACAAGAGATAGCTTTTCATACCAGGTGAGGCTGACTTGCTTGAGATTGCAGGGAGACTTGAGGAGATGACATTATTAGTTAGGATGAGTGGCAGAGACGCCCTGGGGGATTTTCATGTAAACCAATTATGACACATCATCGCGACGAAAAACGTTGTTGATGTTGAGCTGTTGGATAGGCACGTGATTAACAGATGCAAGAGCAAGAACAATACATATGGTAGCCATCTTCACAACAGGAGAAAATGTCTCAAAGAAGTCGAAGCCATCTATTTGGGAGAAACCTTTGGCGTCGAGACAGGCTTTGTAACGCTCAATCAAACCATCAGGCCGCCTCTTGATTTTGTAAACTCACTTGCAGTCAATGGGTTTGACGTCCTATGGTGTGTCAATTAGGACCGATGTGTGATTCAGATCGAGAGCCTGTAGTTCAGAGCTCATGGCTTGCTTCCAATGACTGTGCAGTATAGCCTCATTGTAGTTTGTCAGTTTTGACTCATTGGAGAGGGGCATGAGGTAATGGTGGTAAGGAGGTGACAAATGTTTATAAGAAAGAACATAGGTGAGAAGATGGAGCCAAGATGAAGATGACCGAGGTGGTGATTGGAAGAATGAATTGCATGTGTAATCAGCAAGATAGGGTGGAGGTTGGGTGTGATGTTATGATCGACGGAGAGGTGGAGGGATAGGAGGCATAATTGCTAGTAATGGCGAAGATGGGGGCATCCGTGGGAAGGGGGATATCGAAGCTGGAAGATGCGTTGGGAGAGGAGGTAGGTGTATCACGTGTTGGGGTATGGTGGGAAGTGGGATCATGTGTGTTAAAAGGAGAAGTGGGCTCATTAGGTAGGGGAGTAGTGGTAGGTGGGGTAATTTTTGCCTTGTAAATTGGGTTATACAAAAATAGAAGTTGGGCCTATGGGATGGGAAATAGGTGTAGTAACGGGTTCTGATTTGTTAGAGAAAAGAAAAATCATTTCATGAAAATAACATTACAAGAAACAAAAATTTTCCTAGTGTCTAAATCAAGAATAACGTAACCCTTCATGCCAGTTTGAAAACCCAAAAAAGCGCCCCAACGAGAGTGAGGATCAAATTTATGCCTATGAGTAGTATGTGTGGACGCATAACAAAGACATCCAAAAACTGAGATTTTCAAAATTTGGTGGTTAGTTGTGCAAGAGTTCAAAAGGAGTTTTGTTTTTAATGATGGGTAATGGAACGCGATTGATGAGAAAAACAACATGTTTAATAGCATAGGACCAAAAATGAGTTGGAAATGTGATTAGAAAAGCAAGGCAGTGTCGCATTAAGGATATGTTGATGTTTTCGTTCAACGCAACCATTTTGTTGAGGTGTTTCTACACAACTTATTTGATATAAAATACCTTTCAAAGCAAACAAATCTTTTAAGAAAAATTCAGGACCATTATCGAATCTAATGCATTTCATTTTTGCGTTAAATTGATTTTCAATGAATTGAACAAAAGTATATATGAATATTAGAGCAAACTTCTCCATTTGTCTTCAACAAAATTACCTAAGTATAACGACTCAAATCATTAACAATTTTGAGAAAATATTTATGACCATGAATAGAAGTTTTAGAGAAGGGACCCCAAATATCCAAGTGAAGTAATTCATAAGATGTAGTAGCATGATTAAAACTTGGCAAACATGACAATTTTCCTTGCTTTGCTAAATGATAAACATCACAAGGTTCATGACTATGTTTGGAAATAAAGGAAGAATTATGGTGGAGAGATGTCCTAAGTGAAAGTGCCAAAGGTTGTTGTTGGTGATGGGTGCAGTGGTGTAGGAATTAATGGATGAACAAGTATTGAGTGTGGGATGGTCTTTCTTGCCAATAGTCAAAAGATACAATCCATCCTTCAAACTATCCAAACCAATCATTTTCAAGGAGATCTCCTTCTGTATTATACAAAAAATAGTAGAGAAAGTGAGTGTACATTTTAAAGAAGAAACTAGTTTTGAAATGGAAATTAAATTAAAATAGAAGATAGATATATATTGCATGTTATGAAGCATTAGGGTAGGTGAAATTTTCAATGTTCCAGATATTTGGGCTGTGACATAAAAACCATTGGTAGATGAACATTTATTGGGGCAAGTTTTGAAAAAGTGTAAAACCAATCTAAAGAAAAAGCTATGTGGTCTGTTGCCCTTGAGTCCAAAATCCAGGGCCTATTTTGTGTGTGTTGTGTAGATGAGAAATTTGAACAACAAAAAATTAAATGGTTAGTACAACTTGGACCAAGTAGACCTGTGTTTGGCTCAACATAAGAAATAGAAAGGGTAATTTTGTGGGCTGCTGTTGCATTTGGGCCCACTGAGTCAAGAGCCTTTGCATTAGTCTGGAGAAGTGCCATCAGGGATTGAAGTTGGGCTTTAGAAAAGGGCGAGTTAGGCCCAAATGGAGACTCTTGCTTGGTTCCATCGTTTAACGATGCAGAAGGGTAAGCATTCGTGGCTGCAGAGGGAACGACGATGTTGTTGGCGGCTACAAGACACGAGTTGAATTATGCCCGTTCTGGGTAACAAGGGTTCTGAATGGGATACCAATGCTTCCGGTGGCACTCTTTGATGGTGTGCCCATTTCGATGGCAGTACATGCAAACAGGAGCAGAAGAGTCTTATCTACCGCCGTCGTCGCGCCCTCGTTGTGTCGATGGTAGCCAGAAATAAGTGTTGTTAGCGAGAACGTTGTAATAAGTGAAGACGGGAGATGAGATTGGATGTTTTCGTTCTTCTTATATCACCATTGCAAAGACACGATTAACGGAAGGCAAAGGGTCCATGAGGAGGACCTGGGAACGAATCACAGAGAACCTTTCATCAAGTCCTTTGAGGAAGCGAATGATGAAGTCTTGCAGGTGATAATTTTTAGCGGAGCAAGCACATGAATGTTGAGTTCCTCCCAGATTGATTTCAGGTTGGTGAAGTAGTCCATAACAGAGTTGGTCCCTTCTTACAAGGAACATACTTCTTCCTAGAAGTTGGCAATTCGCAGCAAATCTGTTTGAGAGAAGTGATCACAAAGGTCACACTAGACATCAACAATACGCTCAAGGTAAATAACACTCTAAGCTATAGAATGAGACAATGAGTTAAGAAGCCACAGCATAATCATTGTGTTACAACGCTTCCAGACAAAGAAGAGAGGCTCGGTAGGTGTCGGGATGGGTATAGAGCCAGAGAGAAAGTCCATTTTGTTCTTGGAGATTAGAGCCATCTTGAAGGAACATGACCAAGAGTGGTAGTTGTTTCCCGTTAATGGCGGTGAGACAAGAACGAATGTTGGGCTTTCACTTGGGTGGAGGTAGAAATGGCTAGAAGGGTTTTGAGTAGGGTCCTCTGTGGATTTTCCCTTTGATTTATGTTAATTAAGGCAATCATCACGGGAATCAGATTTGGGAGAATTTGGGTTGGTGTCGACCATGAGAGAAAAGTGGGTATCAGCAGAGCTCCCTTAGAGGAGCTTTAATACCACGACAAAAATATGAGAAGAGGGAGATAAAGAGAAAGAGCAAGAACTGTGAATTTCTCTAGCAAGAACTTTATGTGTGAATTTCTCTATGTCATTAATGGAGGAGAAGACACAAATATATACAAGGTTATGAAGCTGGTACATAAGACATAAAACAGTTCACCAATATGTACAAAGGAGACAACAAATAACAACCAACATAAAGGACAACAACAACAACAAAACGTAGATCGGAAGAGTGACAATGGCCAAATGTCATAGAGACAAAATAAGAGGTGTCAAGTAATTTATTGGATCAAACAATATTGGGCCTTTACTGAATGGGCCTAGGAATATGAGTTGGAATCATTCTCTGTTACATTGCTTGACAAATGAAAAATCATATACATTATATGAATTGAGATCACTTGTCTCAATTTTTCATTTCCATTTCTTCTCCATCCATTTATTCAGTGACAATACTTCATCATGATACAAAACTACGCATAATTATTTTTAAAAGTAATTTTTGATTGATAGTTACCCATAACTTACACATGACATCTTTTTATTGGAGGACATTTTGCCAAGAGCCCAAGACATTAATTTAACAAGCAATGCTACACAAATGTTATGGAACAAAATAATACAAATTTCTTACTTATCAAATACTCAATAAAACTATTGGGCCAACACAGTTTGCATGAAGCCCAATCTGCAGACAAAAAATGGGCTTCATATTATAGGGTCCCCATACCCAATTACCCCAATACCATTAAACCTCATTCGGCTACTTCATTTCCGCCACTCTTCCATTTTCTTCCGTAGACAAGTGAGAAACAACTCAAAAAACAAACACCACCACCATGTATCGCGTTCTCCACCGCAGCTTTTGCACCTCCATGCAGTCACCCAGCACCACCGCAACCGCCACCGCCACCAGGAGCATGAAGGAAATCTCTCAGGAACTCTACAAGGAATCCAACTTCAAGCGCCTGGTTGAGAAGTTTAAGAAGGCCTCCGACTTGGACCGCTTCCGCACCAAGACCGGCATCTACGAGGACACCATCCGCCGCCTCGCCTCCGCCAAGCGCTTCCGCTTCGTCCGCGACATCCTCGACCACCAGAAGAACTACCCTGACATCTCCAACGAGGGCTTCTCCGCCCGCCTCATTTCCCTCTTCGGCAAATCCGGGATGCACCGCAACGCCCGCAAGGTGTTCGACGAAATGCCGCAGCGAAACTGCCCCCGCACCGTGCTCTCCTTTAACGCCCTCCTCGCCGCGCACCTCCACTCCCGCAAGCTCGACCTCGTCCACACCCTCTTCAAGGACCTCCCCAAGGAGCTCTCCGTGGAGCCCGACTTGTTCTCCTACAACACCGTCATCAAGGCATTCTGCAAAGCCGGTTCTTTCGATTCGGCGTTGGATACGGCTAAGGAGATGGAGGAGAAGGGCTTGAAGCCTGACTTGGTCACTTTCAACACCTTGCTTGATGGGTTGTACGCCAAGGGTCGATTCGAGGACGGGGAGAAGGTGTGGGGCCAGATGGGTGAGAAGGGCGTTGCCCCTGATATCAGGAGCTACAATGCCAGGCTTATGGGTTTGGCTGTGGAGAAGAGAACAGGGGAAGCCGTTGAGTTCCTTGAGGGAATGAAGAAGGACGGCGTCGAGACTGACATCTTCAGCATCAATGCCTTGATCAAGGGGTTTGTGAATGAGGGTGATTTGGATGAAGCCAAGAAGTGGTTTGGTGAAATTGGGAAATCTGAATTTGACCCTAATAAGCACACTTATGCAACATTCGTTCCCTTCCTGTGTGAGAAGGGTGATTTGAAGACTGCCTTTGAGGTGTCCAAGGAGATCTTCAACAGCCGGTGCCTTGTCGATGAGTCGGTTTTGCAGGTTGTGGTGGATAAGCTGGCGGCTGAGTCCATGGTTTCGGAGGCGAAGGAGATTGTTCAGCTTGGGAAAACCAATAGGTATTGCACCTATAAACTAAATTTGCCAGCAGATGAGAAAACTGAGTAGTAGTAGCACATATTTATTTAGTGCTGTGCCTGTTATTAATCCTGTAATTTTTAATGTCTTCTTTTATATTGGGTGTCATAATGGTGAATTGGCTATTGCCACCAGGGTTGGGTTTTGTATGGATTCTGAGCTTAGCGACTGATAATTCGAAATTGGCCTTTGCTGCCCGATTGCTCTGTTTCTTTTGTGCTGCTTAGATATTTAGCCGTTAAACATTCCCCTCCACAATCAATGTCCTCTTAATTTTGTGAACTCGTCTTTAGCAGTTTTCATATTTCATATGGAATGGAATAGATACCTCCAATCCGCCATACATGAGTAATTGCGTGTATCAGTATATGCATGTGTTGGGGCTATTTTTGGCCAGCTCGGTGTATCGGTTTCAGGCGTGCCAGATTCTGAAATCGCTTAGTCTGTAAAGAAACATAGATAGACTGTAATAGGCAAGATTCTTCTACAGATATTTGAATGTGAAATACAAAGATAAGCTTACGAAGGGGATCTGATGGATGTCTGAATTACAGAGGTTGACTGGAACTAAGATAATTGAGGCCTGGAAACTAAATGAAACTGGAAATAAAGGCTTGAAAGTGAGGGACTTAAAACGTAAATACAAGGCAAGAAGGTAAATGACATGAAAAATAAAGGGCTTGAAAGACAAATAAAATTGCCAAGGATTTGGTTGTGATGGCCGTGCATGGAAGTGGTTTTCGGCTTGACAACCCCTCTTCCACTGCCTCATCGACTTGAACTTATGGTTACCTGCTTCTGTTCTAGCTTGCACGTGCATGCATATGTCATTTTGAATGAAACTTTGGATCACGTATACAGGTATACTTGATGAGATTTCACACAAGTGACTTGGAATTTGGCCAAGAATTCGTTAGCATCCGCTGAAATATCCTCAGCAACCAATCCTAATGTCAATATACTATCAAATATACTAATATCGACATGATTCTATTAGTTGCCAAAAGATAACATGTGAAGCTTTATTGGCTAGGCCAACTCGTGCCTTGAAGTCATCCATATTAATCTTGAATTGCTATAATATTGATTTGGCAAACATCAATATTTCAATAGTATGCCTCGTCAACTAAGTTAAACAATACTAGCTGAACTGAGGACTTTCTTTTCAATTAGTTGTCCTGAGATCGTTACCCAAGTGTTTGATAAAATCGATGAATATATTCGATTAAGAGGAAATATATTGAATAAAACATCAAATTAGTCCTTAGAATGTGTAGCATCAATTAAATTTGTCTTCATAATTTTTCAAATTCATTAAGTTTGTTCATGTAGTTAGCAAATGTCAATCAAGTCCGTCCCTAAAGTTAATTCTCCGTCCAATCTAATTGACAGTCGCCTATGTGGAGCGTTAAGTGCTACTTGAACTGCCATGTGGTTGATTAGGTGTGAAAAGTCTTAATACATTAAATTAGTCATTAAACTTTATGAAATCAATCATTTTTATACCTACTCCTATTTAACCTAAATTTTCCAAATTTAAATCTTAATCCATAAAATTATTACTCTAACTCACCCAATTAACCCCAAATTATCTAATTAAATTTCATATTACCTATTTAACTTAATTATACTCACTTAATATAAAAAAATAAAAAATAAAAAATAAAAGCAAAAACAAAATCAACCTCATATTACTTAATTAACTTAATTATACCCAATTAATAAAAAATAAAAACTAAAAACAACATTTACTTAAGAGATTACTTTGAGTACGTCTTTTAAACTTATATTTTTTTTAAGAGTAGATTATAGCAATAGTTAATGATCTATGTTAGCCCATATATTTTTCATATTTCTTGTCATACAATTCGTATTCAATTTGGTTTTGTTAAACAAGATACTTTGATTAAGTTTTTTGTTTTTGTTTGAAGTTCGTTAAAGAATCATATCTTTTTTTTAAATTACAATAATTTTTTTAGAATTTGAGAACTTGCACTGAGAAGACATTTCTACTCCGTGAATTAAGATCTATGAAACAAACGCATGTCAATTTTATTTGTTTTATCAATACCACAATACAAGTGAAATATGTTCTAAGTATTTGAATGATTAAGAGTGATCATTTTAAGTATTTGTATGATTAGGAGTAGCCATCATCGGTTAAACCAGATTAGGAGCAACCATAATCCTCTTAGTGAGGTGAATTTGCAAGATATTCTGAGGTGAATTTGCAAGATATTCACCACGTAATACTTATTAATCCTCTTTCAATCACTTGGCTTGTACTAGTATATCTTTCTCGGCAACCAATATTCACAACAAAATAAACTCATTTTTGGCTAGCTTAACCATCAACTCAGCTGATCCAATATTATTAATTATTTGAGGAACAATAACCTCATGATAATTACAACGGCAATAATGGATCTTTGGTCCCCTTTCCTAGCTTTTTGGGGGATTCTTGGTGTTCTGAAAAATGACATAAATATTGTCGAAATTATTTCAAAAAAAAAAAGCACAAACCAAAAGATATACAATATAAGTAGTATGTTTTATTCATAAGCAAAAGATGACCTAATTCGGTCAATAAATCAAAAATCATTTTTATCCATCGAGACTCAATAATGCTCGGTAAGTATAAGATGTGCCTTATCAAAACCTTTCTAATAAAAATTCAATGGGACAAATCCCTAAACTTTTCTATGAGAAAGGAGTACTCACCTCATACAATTTAAGAGATACTAAAATAATAATCATAAATTCAGTAAGCACAAAATTATTTGTCGGTTTTGTTTCCGACAGTAGAATGAATCATTAATCATACTAAGTTACGGAGCTTTAAGTGGTTCCATGTGTTGCCAGGAAGACTTTTACTCCCAGCTACGAAAGAAACCATCTGGTTTTGCAAGCCAAAAGACATGATCATGGCCAGCGTCCTGGTTGGCATCATATGCACAGAAATCAGCCGACTTGTCACCCCAATGCACGGAACAATATTGGGTCTTGTCCACAGTCCAGTCATGTTGTGATTGCTTTGGATCAAATGGTACTAATTTGAAATTCTATATTAGTGTCACCCATGCCACACGAAAATAGCGCATAAGTTTCCTCCCTAGGCATTGCAATAGTGAGGCTGATTTTGGTTCCGGCGTCACTTGAAGCGGTGCAGAAACCAGATGCAAGAGATAGGATGAAGCAGAGGGCAACATACTTTGATGTTGACATCTTTAATTTGAGGCAAGCACTGTATTCCTCAAGTACGATCAAATTAAGCCTATTTATTGGCTCATAATAAAATCAGAATGTTCAATTGTATGGCTTGAAAGAAGAAAGTCTCTCCTTAATTCTGGTTTGCTATTATGTTGGGAGGCTTAGATAATAACAAGTTTTACCCGTGGTTGACGAATTCTTCCTGTTATTGCGGTCTTGTTCACTGTGGAAAACGAAATGAAACCATCCGTTGCTGTCAAATTCTGATATGAAGACCAACGGGGTTGGTCCAAGTGGTAAGCGGCTTAATATCGCTTAACCAAGATCTCGAGTTCGAGATCTTGTGTATGCAGTTATCCCTGCTGGGAGACTCACCCGCCATAGTCAGGTGCGCCACCCGGGTCCACCCAGATTAGTCAAGGCTAAGCCTTGGATACCGGGCAGACAACCTAAAAAAAAATTCTGATATGAAATCATCTATTTATAATTATTTTAAGGTGGTTTCTTAGCTATCCTGTTGGTAAAACTTTATGACATCCAGTTTAATCATTTTTGATAATTTTTTATAATTAAATTTATTGATTTTTATTATTATTTCATGATCTAATATAACGTTAATGAATTATATATTCTAATATGATAAATTAATAATTTTTAATACAATATTTGTAGAGAAATGCATCGTAAGCTCAAATGGTCTGCAAATCTTTAAACCTCTTATAAATTGGCTTTTTCAATGATTTGACTGATGAAAAATTTATTACAATCATATAAAATATGACATAATAACAAAAATCAATAAATTTAGTTGTAAAAATTATTAAAAATAATTAAATTAAATACCATAAAGTATTTTTCCCATAAAGTAACTAAAAAATTATCTTTTATTACTAAAGAATGGATGACAATATTCTTTGGGTCAATCTGGTCTTTATGGAATTCATAAAAAAAAATTATTTATTTGTAATAGAATTATATATGATATGTGTGTAGTATTAATTATTAAGAAAAGAGCTTTACTTGACTGCACGAAATTATATAAAACAATACGACGTAGCAGATCAGATTTTTTTCATGACGGATTATGTTGATTGTAAATGATAAAAAAACGGGTGGTTGTTTGTTTGTAAAAAAAACTCTTGCGAAAAGATCTGTCTTACTTGAGAAATGCTTGAGTGGGTGTCATGAGATTTTGATTAGAATTCTTGACAAAAATTATAACAATGATTAAAAAAAATGAAGTGATAGGGTTGGTTCATTCATCTAACAAATGTGTAATTATTTTGGATAATTTTAAAGTAGTTAGAGTTAGAAAAGGGTTATTGAGTGGATGCTGGACAAAAAATGAAAAAGAAAAATCGGACAGATGATTTAATTTAAGTCTCACAATTGTATGATACTGGGACTAGGCTAAAGAAACTTAAACTAAAATCAAGCTAGATATACATTCACTTCATGAGATTCTACATTCATAATTTTTATTTCAAACAGTCTAGTAGTCTAGTGCAAATGTGTTGTGTTTTATTTCATGTGATAACTCTAGGACAATCCTCCTCATATAGATCATTGTGTATATCTATATCGACCTCAATGTATGGTTCTTTAATGGTTCAATAGCAGCGTGTCGGGTACCGCCGTAAAGCAACGACCTCACATGCTGCTCTAGCATCGACGGACTATTGCCGTCATAGCTGTACATTACAGGTACCATCCGAACAGCATTCATGCACAATTTAGCAAAAGATGGCGGCAATTTATTTGCTGGTGTCAGCCATTCTTGGTTGAGTCGTTTCCATGCATCCGAAATCTCATCACTTATATGCTTCCGTGTTTGTTCAATTGAAATTTCAGGGTGATCTTTCATGTAACACTTCAAATACGACCCATCATTGTCATCTTTATTAACATCCTGTAGCATAGTTAATTAAAATCCTTAGTTCATTAAATTGATCAAAGCTATTGTTTATCAAGATATTCCAAGTGGAATAAAATTAAGCATAGCTAATTTTTTCTTCCTATTCAATTACCTTGTCACCTTCCAGATCATCACATAGCCTAAGAATTTTACTAGTTGTAGATATAATGCTTGGGAATTCGTCCATGAGTGCCACATTCTCCTTTGTTATGCCCTGACCCATGAAAAAGAAGGCATGCACGAGTATCACTTGCACCCCTGTGCTCACTATCCCGTTCTTCAAGTACTCCTCTGCCTTTGGTAAATCCCCTGAATCAAACCATCTTGCTTCTTCCAGGAAAGCATTGAACAGTCTTACCCACTGCAATTAGATGTATAGTTAATCTAGTGTATTTTTAAGCGCGCGCACATATATATATATATATATGTGTGTGTGTGTGTGTATATATATATATATATACACACACCCCCCCCCCCCAATATGTTTTGAATTGTGGTGAGTTTTACCGATTTTACTAAGGTGTCTATAGGATTCCATCCATGTTTGATGTGGGTCTTGAACGCAAACTCATTAGTTATGTCATAAAGAGCCTTGAAGCATACTTTCATGTAGTCTGGTAATTGCTCTGTAGCTTCCAGGTCCCACCTGCATCCAATGAGATGGAACATTAGAATAATACCAAAATAATACTATATATAATATATGAAATGCTTTGTCAAAATTATTGACATAGACTATAAGTAATACGAAGAAATAAAGTGATATGATTCACTCATTTATCAAAAAGTCAATATCATTTTATATTATTTGTCTACTTAATTTTGACAAGTCAACTCCGACGAACAATTTTGTCATCATCATGCCACATATAGCACTCTTTTTCCATATAAATTGTATAATCATTCTTGTGACCTTAGCGGTGATGGATTTCACATGTACAACATATAGCATTACCTGTTGACAGCTTGTGTGAAGAGCGCGAGTTCTTCAATGGTTCCACGACAGTCAAATATGTCATCAATGACGTAAATTAGGGACAAGGGTTTTGTGAGCTCAATCCTTTCTTCGGAGAAGTGTGGATCTGAAAGACATGCCATGGGCCACATGTACCATTTAATTGGTTCGTCTCTAATAAACTTGATGTCCTTTGCCAAACCTAAGTCTTTCCACCATCTGTCACATAATAAATACATGAATATGACACAAGTTATTAGTGTAACATATTTTGAAATTAACATATGGGATCCAGAATTCAAACATAACTACTCACTTGGAAACTGCAGCAATTTCCATAAGATGCAAGGAGCTACTGATTTGGGCATCTATTCTGGAAAGTTCTTGTAACGAACTTGTCGATGGTGAATTCTCTAATTGTAAGCTAGCGGGCATGAACCTTGGAAGACTTCGATGAATTGGAGACCGTAATGTGTGAGCAACAAGTTTGGCTTGAGGATGATCGTGAAAAGTTGACACGTAGGAGCCAAGATACTTGCTGCAGAACTCCCCTGCTTCGTCAAGACTATCTTCCCCTCCTATGCTTAATTGAGAGGCTTCAAACAAGGCAGTTAACCCTTCTATGTCCTTGTATAATGTGTGCTTGAGCTCCCCTTTCTTGTCCCAGAACTCATCGAATACGTCTGTAACATGCAGGGCCGTGATTAGCGGCAATTTTTGTACCTAATTACTTATTTATTTATATAACAATTATTATATTTTAGTATAGAACACAGTGTCAATATATATATATATATATATATATATATATATATATA
>QANU01075165.1:10930-105156 GCA_003254905.1 Nissolia schottii | reverse complement strand
CTTTTTTTTTTCCTTACTTCAGTTGAAAAGCTAAAAACATACGTTTTGGATCAGTTTTTTCAAAAAAAATTATTTAAATATATGAGAGATGATATATTTAGTAAAAAATTGTATTAAATTACCTGAACCAAACACTTAGTTTTATCCCATGACAGTTGACATAAGCAATTGCACTAAAAGTATAGGAGAAATACATAGATAAAAAATACTAACTCAAATTGATATATTAAATAATATAGAGCAATTATTCATTAACTACCTGCTGGCGTGTTCCATTTTCATGAGAAAGGTGTATATTTTGCTTCATCAAGACGATAGTAAAACGGGTTTTACTATAGCCATAGGATTTGTTTGGTGGGAATTTTGGCTGATTGGCTACAGCAAAGAAAGGGTGACGGAAGGCCATGGATTAATCGATACTATTTGTTTTCGTGTTCACTGTAAAGGTAATGAAGAAGGGATACCCTTTAGACCCTATTTATATAGATTAGAGACGCACTGTAATGTGATGCATCATAATTAACTCGTGCTTTTAGAGTTTTCTAATTTGTGGAAAAAATTGTCAAAGATCCGTATATCTATGGTTTTATAATTATTACCAAAAGAAGAATATTAAAAAGGCAACGACAGTGGTCTATTAATTTCAGGGTCCACCATATATAAGAATCTACTATTGAAGCTGCCCTGCACCATAAATAATTCATTGGCTAGCGCAAGGTTCGAAAGGAATATCTGTCCCCATGCAGTTGTACGTCGTGAACGAGATAAAAGTAAAAATATCTTATCAAACTTGCATCGTATGATTAACAGACAAAGCAAACTAACACCAAGCTATCCCTAGTAGTAACCGTGCATGTTGATACGTTTGTTGTATGTTTCATGAAATTATTTTCATTACATTCAACATTTTTATTACTAGGAAGGAAAGAACTTGATAAGGAGGGGTGGAAAGGAAGAGGTTTGGAGGGTTTGTCTTCTCTTTGTTTGAGAGTGTAAAATTGAGAAGGGGAAGAAAAATTGAAAGTTTGTAATGTATTTTTGCATTTTATATTTCACCACAATATTTAATTTATTTAGGAATTTTATTTTAAAGAAAATAATTTGGAATACTTTAAAAAAAAATTTTTTTTTTGAAACTAACCTGACTGCTTGTAATCTAACCATGCGGGTACTT
This sequence comes from Nissolia schottii, assembly GCA_003254905.1. Lineage (NCBI taxonomy): Eukaryota > Viridiplantae > Streptophyta > Magnoliopsida > Fabales > Fabaceae > Nissolia > Nissolia schottii. The sequence continues at coordinate 103,982 of QANU01075165.1, read as the reverse complement.
GTAACTAGTATTTACATTCTGTTAATATTATGAGAAATACAACTACATTGAGCTTACCTTTTTATTCAACGTGACACTCATATAAGACACAACACGTATACAATGCTCAATATCAATTGATATTACCATATTCATTTAATTATGTCTTTTTCTTTAATTTTCATCAAATTTCATACGCTTACTAATCTGTGTATAAACATGAACTTTACGTCAAACTTTACTTCCCAGCACATGAAAGGAATGTGAGTAGGACAAATTAACCTGTAGATTTACATTTTGCTTCCTAATGGCTCCCAAATAACGACAAAATATGGTTTGTTGAAGCAGCGATGACCAAACCCAGGGAAAAGAAATCTATGGGTTTGTTGAAGCAGCGATGACCAAACCCAGGGAAAAGAAATCTATGGCCAACTATTATTGCATTGAATTAATGAATTACAATTCAGGCTTACATGAAACAGTAAACACTTAGTTAAATATTTTTTTTCATGAATCAAACTTCTTATCTCATAATTAAGAAATATGAGCCATTAGCACACAACACATTGGGTTACATCCATTATTACAACAGTTCTGCTACACGCACACTCTAAAACCATACACCATACATACACTCGTATTAAAATACGATGGCCCCTCAAATGATCGCTCCATCCACTTTCTCTCCCACTCTCAGCCACACACGCGTGAACTCACGTATATCTCAAAACTTTTCTGCTTCCACTTTCTTCCGTTTTCTCTCTTCTCTCTCGTCGCTCTCATCTCTCATCACTATCATCCTTCGTTCTTTCTTCACTCTCGTCATTGTCATCTCTCGTCGTTCTTTCTTCCTCTTGTCATCTCTCGCATTGTGCACTCAAATCACATATATCAGATTATGCAAAATACTTAAATGTAAGTTAAATTTTATGCAAATCTGTAAAGTTTTGTGCATGTTTGTGAAGTCTTGTGCATTTGAACTAACATTTATAAAGTTTGTGCAGTAAATATGTATAAATTTTGTGAACCTATTTATGTTTCAGCAAAATCACAATGTTGTAAACAAGTGCTTAATGTCTGTGCATAAGATCATGTAATGTTTGTGTACATCGTCATATAATGTTTGCACTAAAATTTGATATCATATTCTGCAAAAATACTTAACTATGCATTAAGTAATATGCATATATGTAAAGTTTATGCATTAGAATGTATAAAAGTGTGTGTGCACATGTATGTGAACTAATTTTTATAAAGTTTGTCCACTAAAAATATATAAAGATTGTGAACTAATTATTTAGGTGTGCTTAATGTTTATGCATAAGGTCATATAATGTTTGTGCACTAAAACCTGATATCATATTCTGCAAAATTATTTTGTGCACTCCAATCAGATATCATAATCTGTAACATACACTCTTACCACCATTGTTAAAGATAGATCTCATCCATTTTAAAAAGAAAATCAATCTTTTATTATCTTAATTCTATTTTAATCAACTTTCACATGATAAGAGGAGGAAGATGAGAAGGATGACGATGATGAGAGGATGAGAGAATGACGAGGATGACGATGATAAACATAACAGAGTAAGGATGAGAGGATGAAGACGATGAGTGAAAACGATGACGAGAACAAGTTCGGGATTGGGGCGCGTTGTGTATAATTTTAGAAATTGTACGCTATACGTATAATAATCATTAATTGCGTATAAATGAATGATGTATGTACGAGTGTATGCTTCTGTGGTGTACATGAAGCATTTTTGTTATTATAATAAGTGATGTCATACTTAACATACGTTTTAATAATTTTCTATTTTGCGGAAATGCCATAAAAAGTTAATGCATTTACATGCTAAATTTTTTTTATCGATCTACAAACACGTGTACGAGTATTATCCAAAAGAAAACGACCTATAAATGTCACTATACTGTGTAGATTACTATTGCATATTATATCTGCCAGTAGGTTGAAATTTTTTTGTGTCCACACAAATTTAATAACTTATTGCGGTTTTCACATGCTAAGGGTATTGGAAAATATAAGATACGGATACATGGATGTGTAAATTTATGGTTCAGGTTACCTAAAATCGGTATCAAAAGTGTCAACTTCAAGATTTTTTTTAAAAATAAATAAATAAACTAAAATCTAAAATTGGCACCCTTTAGGTCTGTGGCGCCAGGGAGTCTAAAATCAGTGTACTGTTTATCGATTTCAAATGGGGATGTGACAGAGCTTGAAATCGGCACTGTCAGTGCCAATTTCAAGTTAAACAGCGTTAAAAAATTAAGTAACTCGTACCGGAATTCTCCTATAAATACTCAACACTTGTCTTCTCTACTCACACAATTCATCCTCTTCGCACAAACCTCTCCTCTTTAAACCTCTTCTGATTCTATTGTCTCCTTCTTTTGTTTTTTTTTTTTGTTCTCTAAACGCATCCTCTTTTCTTCTGTTATTGTCATTGTTCTTTAAACTCATCAGTGTCTATACACATTTTATATTTTTAAGAAAAACAAAATGAGTAGGCAAGGTATAGTCACTTTTACTTTTTATAATAGTTTTGTGAAAAAAATTTGATGTTGAAGAAGTTGAGTTTGTTAGTGATAATGAGGCCGAGTATGTTAAACTATGGCCCTCTATGTCGTTTCTGATTTGCGTAGTGTAATTTGTTCTCATTTTAATAGGAGAGTCAAGATAATTAGATATAAAGCTCTTGTATCTTTCATTAATGGAGTTGTTAAATATCGTCTTGTTACGGTATTGAACGATCTCCAGGTGCAACACATGTTTTATTTATATGAGACTTATGAGGCAAGTCTAAGTGGCATTGAATTATTTGTCAAATTTGAGGAAGTTGTTCCGAATATCGGTAATGAATGTGGTCCAAGTTCAATTTCTGCGTGCCCAGATAACATGTCATCGACGTTACCATATGTCTAAAGACGGTAGAACTGGCGATGATTTAGGTACTGTTAATTATTAATATTTTTATAATAATAATCATCTTAAAGTTAACAGAGATGGAAAAGTATGCTCTACACTCGCCTCTTGAAGAGGATCTTGTGTATCAGAAAATAAAAACAATCTCTGTTGACTAATGAGTTTATTAATATTAAAATGTTATTTTTATTTAATTATCCAAATCATATTAGTATGAGTTGTACAACATGTGTTTATGAGAATAATTAATTTTACGTCTATAATTGACTAATTGTCTTAAAGTTAACAGAGATGGAAAAGCATGCTCTACACTTGCTTCTTGAAGAGGATCGTGTGTATCAGAAAATAAAAACAATCTCTGTTGACTAATGAGTTTATTAATATTAAAATAACTATTTAATTATCCAAATCATATTAGTATGAGCTGTACAACATGTGTTTATGAGAATAATTAATTTTACATCTATAATTGACTAATCGTCTTAAAGTTAACAGAGATGAAAAAAATATGCTCTACACTATGCTCTTGAAGAGGATCTTGTGTATCAGAAAAGAAAAACAATCTTTGTTGACTAATGAAATATCCTTTTTAAAAATTACAGATAATGAAGACGATGAATAACCGCACGGTCCACCGCCTTTCTTATGCACTTTTGATGTTGATGGTATGCGTGCAACAGAATTTGGAGACATTGAAAATGATCATGGTACAACAGATGATTTGTACATAGGGAGAATTTTCAATGATAAAGATGCAATGAAAGTAGTTGTTGCAAACCAGTGTATGCATACCGGGGCGGATTATAAAGTGAAGGAGTCAAAACCGATGACATACTATTGCAAATGCAAATACTTTGGCAATGGATGTCAATGGCTTATTAGGGTGACCATGAAAAAGAACAATTACTTCTGGGAAGTTACTAAGTACAATGGTCATCATAGTTGCGTTGCCTTTACACTTACCCAAGATCACTCGAAGCTGACTTCTGAGCACATTGCTGGTATGATTTTGGCACAGATACGGATGGCACCAAAGATGCTAGTAAAAGTGATTTAGGTTAGTGTTATGGACTGGCATGGATACTGGCCGTCATACCGGAAGGCATGGCTAGCTGAGCAAAAAAGCAATTGCACAAGTGTACGGCAATTGGGAAGAATCATACAACGAGTTATTGTATTGATTGCTTGCATTGAAGCATTTTGACGATTCATGCACAGTTGAATGGATATTGTTGATGCTTACAATGTCGATGGATCATTGTAAATAAGTGTTGAAATATTTCGACGTGCATTTTAGAGTTTTAGGCCTTGCATTAAGGCATTCAGTTACTGCAAAATAATGATCCAAGTTGATGGAACACACTTGTATGGGCAATAGAATGGTGTTTTATTGATGGCATCCACATAAGACGGCAATCAAAATATTTTGCCAATTACTTTTGCCATTGTCAAAGGGGAAACAACAGATGCCTGGCATTTTTTTCTGACCGTGGTCCACGAAGTGTTACCACAAGTAGCAAGAGGAATTGGGTCGATATCCGATAGTCACGAGTCAATAAAGTCAACAATATGACAAATAGATGGTGATTGGGCCTACCACCTCTACTGCATTACACACGTCGCGCAAAATTTTGCCAAGCATTTCAAGGTCAAGTATATGGAAAAACTTGTCAAGGGTATTGGTAAGAAAAAAAATCTAAAGTTCGCTTTTACATGTGCTTGCGAATTATGATTTACTGCTTTATTTCATACCAACTTCATTATTGACAAATGGGTAGGTTATTCAAGCACAATTGAGCAGTACAATCGCCGATAAGAGTTATTATACCAGCACAACGTAGATACACTGCTTGGCTCTGGGATATAAACTTCTTGAAACGGCGGCTGAGACTGAGGAGTGAAGAAATCCTGCGGGGCAGCATGGGCAAAGAATTGTTGCATGGGCAGTGCATGAGGAAAGACATGACCAAATACATTTTCTTGTGGGGGCATGGCCAAAGACATTATGTGGTAGGGAGGCATGACTAAAGAAATCCTGTGCTGGGGCTGTGTGACCATGAGGAGGCGAGGGAAAATATGTCTGTCAAACGTCAGGCAAATCATCGGTATGATATTCCATCAGCAAAAAGCGTCGGCCAGTGTGCTTGTACCATTGCAAATATTCCTCTGAAAGCTTGTAAGAAATTACTTGTTCACCCTACAGAGGAATGTGATTAATCCACAATTGAATCCATGGTTCATATCAGATCTCGATCATGATCATTCCCCAGCACACCACTGCTAAGTTCAACGGGCAACATTTGCACCAACCTGAATTGTCGCATAACGTGGTCAATCGCATGCCACTCGACTATCTCAAAACAAATGAGCGAGCAAACTACTTGCCACATATGTCTCATATTCTTCAATGCGTTTGGAATTACCATATTAATTGATGGATGACGATATGGTTGCCAAATAAACTGCAAATAAAAAGGACAAATTTAGATACAAATATTATCAATGTATAATATAAAACATATACAAAATTTTTATTAATGCATTACCTCGTATAGGCGCATTCATTCAATGTGGTTTCTCATTTCAAATAGCTTATTGAGCTGATCATGACGGGTATATGTGTATCCTGACCATCTGTAAATTTATATATTATTTGAATTAACAAATAAAAGTCTTTATATTTGAAAAATAACAAATAATTTGTTTATTTAATTGAAGACAATTAAATACACAAAAAATTACCGCAAAGCAAGGGGAAAGGGGTAATGGTTTGGGTCATGTGGCATGGGAGCTAGTACCGGAAATCTATAAAATGCCCACTTTTACAGGAGGATCATACAACCACTGAGTCCAGCACATGTCTTGCGCGTAGCACGACATAATGACCTGTCAAGTATAGATAGGACAACTGAACCCCAACTGCACAACCTAATCAAGTTCAAATTACGAAGCAATGCCAAATACTTCGAATGAACCCAATTTTTGTGCTTGTCACAAAACAGAAAATCTGCAAACAATCGCAACATATATCCACAAGCATGTCACTCCAATATTTGCTGCACGCAATGGTCGTCAAAATCAGCTCCGATTTCAGTAGCAAAATGTTAGCGTAACCACACCGTAGATATGAACGATCTGTTTACACCACTTGGTTTAGGAACTATCCCAAGTAATTCATGACACAATTCTTGGAGGGATGATCCCAATAATATTGTGTCAGACCCTGTCACAGGTAAGTCATTGCATTGGATCCCCAATAACATTGTCACATCTTCCAGTGTTACAGTACACTCACCGTGAGGAAAATGAAATGTGTGTGTCTCTGGTCTCCAATGCTCAACAAGCGCATTAATAAGGTCATGGTTGATCTGCATAACAGACATTGTAGTCACCTCATAGAAAGTCGCATTTTCTAGGAATGGTCGTATCAAGGGATTAGGTGGCTCAATATTTCCACATCTACTTCGTAAATTTTGTCCACCCTGTAATAAAAAAAACTATTAATAAACAAAAAATATCTTGTATCGCAAGGATAAAAAAAAACAAATTTAACAACAAATACTTATCAGCAAATTAATAACATAATTACAAATAATATATGAATTAACTGAAACATTAATAATAGTAGTAGTAATAATAATAGTAGTAGTAGTAATAATAGTAAATAATAGTAGTAATAATAATAATAATAATAGTAGTAGTAATATTAATAATACTAATAATAATAATAATAATCATAGTAAAAATAATAGTAGTAATAATAATAGTAGCAATAGTAGTAATACTAATAATAGTAGTAGTAGTAGCAATAATATTAGTAATAATAATAATAATAGTAGCAATAATAGTAACGATAATGATAATAATAGTAATGATAATAATGATAATAATAATAATAGTAATGATAATAATAGTAGTAGTAGTAATAATAATAATAATAATATATTTATCAACATACTCCACTATTTTACATAATTACTTCAAAGATATGATCAGCAGATCACAGTCTTGTCTACATAACCTCTCACCATATTTACTTGTTTTTTCACTTTACTTCACAATAATAATTTTTTTCACTATTTTTTTAACCAGAAACCACACTACTAACTATTTAGTGAACAATTAGAAAAGAAGAAAAGAAGAGAAGAAATTAGGTGTGAAGTGAAATGAGGAAGAGAGGAAGAAGTATTATATAGATGAGGGAAGATAGGAAGAAGTAACTTCAAGTCAAATGGCACAATTTTAAAGCCCTGAAATCGGCACCCACATCGCCGATTTCAGACCTGCACTCCTTACACCACCTGCATACACCTGAAATTGGCACTGTCATTGCCGATTTCAGGCTTTGTGCGTGTCCCCCCTGACTAAGCCCCCTTCAAGCATTATGGTAGCCCTGAAATCGGTAGTTTCATTCTCGATTTCATGCTTGGAAACCATACGTTTGTAATTTCCAATACAAACCCTCTATTTTGGTTTTCCAATTGTTTAGATCCATTTTATTTTTAAAAAATCCTCACAAAGTTGGCGAAACTCATTTTTTTGGGTAAGTTTAAGAGTGTGTTGAAATTTCCTCCACCTTAAAATCTTTACATTAGGTAGCCAATGAATTATTTGATATTTTCTTAATAGATTTGAAAAGTGAAATTCTCACTTTAAAGAGTAAATACTTTGATAAAAGGAGGCGAGTTTATCATTGATAAAATAAATAAAAAAAATGAGATTTATTTTAACTTTATTAATCTAACGATAAAATCAATCACTTTAGACAATATTTTTTCCTTTCTTAATTAATTCTTTATGGTGTAGGGCAGCTGCTATTGTAGTACCTTAAATAGTGGTCCCTGAATCCAACCACCCTCTACCTTGGGCACTTGGTTACTGAAATGCATTATTTCATCTGGATTTTTCACTTCACTTTGTCATGTATAATCTTTCATTTTTATTTTTATTTATTTATATCATGTATGAGATTTCACTTTTGTAATTAATGGTGAGAGATCATATTTAACAAGATAATGTTAAAAATCCACATGAGAGGATTATTGCCCATGGTTAGAACTTGGAAGTACAATAATGGAAAGGTGAGCGTTACAGTTGACTACTTCAAAGTAGATCTTAGTCCATTAATTAGATCTTTTTTGCTTTTTGGTTGTATTTGATTGTTGATATACAAAACACAAATATGGGGACATGGGACACAAAATTTTATTTGGTTATGATAATAGATACAAAATTTGTGTTTCAGAATAGAAAATATACTAATTTTCTGATTCTCCGTTTTGTTAGGACATAGGGGACAAGTCAGATATGTAGTTTTAATGAAATTATGAATGAGTGAGAAGGAGACTCAAAGAATATTTTAAGATATTTATCACATTTTTATGTCTTATAACCATAAAATAAAACATGATACAAATACAATAAATTGTGTCTTATATATCATCACTATACAAAATATACTATGTATTTTATGTCTTCATCCTTATGTCTATCTACTTTAGTCCTATCTAAACAACCCGAAGTAATTTTTATGTTACATAATTGATGTACCTGAATGCAAATACATTAATTTTAAAATATATCAAAAAGTCAATGAGACTTACACTAGAGAACATATTGAAAAGTTTGTTAGAATTATAAAATAAGGAAACTTAAAAAAGAAAAAAAGGTGCATACATAGATATATATATAGGAAAACTTTTGCATACATTTTTTTTATATTAATTTTGTAGTTGTGTTATGCACAAAAATTATTTTAGATTTGTTATTTTATTTTTCATATAAATTATTTTAGACTTGTTAGTTTAGCGAGGGATCAACGAGAAATTTAGCCCTCACTAAAAGGAGAGTGAATGATTTAGTATAGTTGAAGAGAGTTGTGAGAGATTAGTGATGGCATATTTGCTCGTTAAATAGTGACGGATCATCGAAGGAAGCATCCCTTACTTTAAAGAGAAGTGAATGATTTAGTTTATATTGAGCATTTTGCGAGGGAAGGGCAATGCCATATTTTGTCACTAAATTGCGTTAACAAGTTGTGAGGGATTTGCGATGGGAAATAATCCCTTAGTAATAAGAAAATTAAAATGTTAAAAGTTTAGCGAAGATATTCAACGGTAGACTCGTTAAATTAAAGGGAAAACGAAAGATTTCATTTCATTTAAAAGAGTCACGAGGGATTAATGAGAGAAGTATCTCTCGCAGATTATCGAGGAAATTGTCCGTCGGTGTACGTATTTTAACCATTTGCAAGAGATTAAAGAGAGAATTGTATCTCGCTAAACGTTTTAGTTACAAAGTATATATTACGAATGATCATATCCTCACTAATTTGTCACTATTGCTTATTGAACTTTTTGTCTCTCATTTTTTAATTTTTTCTATACGAACCTACATTTTGCTTGCTAATTCCTTGTTATTTCCTCACTAATTAGCTAGGGATGGGCCAAAAAATGTCGTTTTCTCAAAAATTTCATTGCTAATATGTATTTTTCTTATAGTGTTTTAAGAATGTACACGAATCCAATTAAACCCAACAATTCAAGAAATCCACTCAACCCAACATAATATTTTTGAGTTAAATTGAATCATCTATTCATATCAAATAAAATCCAATCAACCCGTCCATTAATCAAATTCGTTAACAGATTTCAGAGTTTCACTTGACAACTCGACCAATGACCTGATAAATTGATAAATAAATATATTATCTTTTATTACTCTCGACCTCCCATCAATGCCCTTTCAAAATAAATAAATAAATAAATCCATTCTTTTTTTCTATTTTTTTCCTTTCTTCTCATTCTTCCCTATCTCCTTTCAAAAACCTAGGTGCCTCACACCTTCACCCCCGTCCCGACGTCCAAACACTCCTGTGTAGCATCAGTGGAAAGATCAACCAAGATCACATGGGAGATGAGAGGCCTACCAATTAACCCAGCAAAGCCTAACCGCCATCGCAGCCCCTAAATCTACTATGCTAAGTGTTTTGTCTTCCTCTAACTGCCTCTGTTCGTTGTGTGGCAAAGAAATTTTGTGGTCCTCTCTCAGATTACGTAAGATGAGATTTGTAGTGTGACGTCATGTTTGATGTTGATTGATCACTAGAATTACAGGGGTCTTGAATTGTTGATGTTGAGGGTGGAAATATTTGGCCACATATTTTTTAATTTTTTTTTTTTAAGTACAACCCAATTATTTGATATTTCTTCCTTTTAATGGAGGAAGTGTGACCTAACTCAGCCCAAGTTACTTTATTTGGGTTGGATTATTTTACCTAAACTCGATCCGAACCCCACCTGTGCGTAACCTTACTCTATGCAGACGAGTGCTTTGAAAAATGACTCTAGTTGTTGGGAATGAAAACGGTTCACAAAGTTGCCAACATTTTCACGCCGTTTCGGAACACATAAATTATCACAGTTCATGACTATCAACCCCTTTCCATTGATCCCTACTCTTTTTTTCGGTAAATGCCCTGATCCCCTACTCTATTATTAGTGGGCTTGACAAGTAACTACCAAGTAAATATTTTTGCAGGGAATAATTATTTTTAATGGTAACATAAGAGTACATAATAAGTCATGAGTAGTTATTATAAATTAAAATCGTTATGGTAAAAATGAAAATAAAATTGGACGCAAAGAAGTGGTTACTTTTTTATATCCTCTTTATTGTATCTATAAATTATTATTAGTAGTCAGCCTTGACAGACACTTTATGTCTGTCAAGTGGCGAATATAAAAAAATGAGTGCGAGTATAATGGTTTTGAATACTAAAAAAAAAGTGAGTGTGAGAAGATGATTGTAATGAACATGATAATAGATAATGAATAAAAAAATTTATCTTATCGTCCTTCTTAATAATAATGATATATGAATGGAAAAAATAAAACTATAGATAATTATAAAAAGATAATTAAAGACCAACAATAATTTTTTAAGTATAAATAATAATAATTATTATAATTATTATTTTGCTAACAAATATTTTAAAAGCACTTATTAAAAAATTTTAAAAAAACCTTTTTTTATCAAAAACACAAAAATTTTAAATCCCTAATATCATCCCTCGTTAAAAATTTGTGTTTTCAATTATTCAAAAAATTTTTTGAGTTTTTTTAATAATAATAACATGCCTTATGACATTTGATAGTAAGAGTATTTTCTCAACCCCAAATAATGCATCATCGTCCGTGTATGCATCACAGGTCTGCATCCCTGTCAGAATAAATTTTATCCAATATTTGGTGGTGGCCGTGAACGATTGGTTACCAAGCTCTCAAATAGCGTTTTGTAAGGCATTCTAAGAGGTAAAAAAAAGGCCTACACAAAAGTTCATTCATTGCCCTGTTTCCATTTTAAACGTGGAGAAATTAGTTTAAAAATAGTTTTTATATAAGTTTCATTTTTTTTATGTACAAAGTTAATTAAAAAATTAAGAATTATATAAGTTTTTTCTTTTTATTCTCTGTTACAATTATGTGAGTTGTCATCTCATTGTTACTAGTAAAACGATCTCACCAGTGCCTCCTTACTTACTTCTCTTCTCCCCCTCTCTCTTACCTTTGTCACATGGCCAAGTAAGACCAAGGAGCTATAGTGGAGGAGAAGAAAGAAGAGGAGAGCAATCATACATTACAAGCAACGCAGCAAAAAGTAGAGGAAATAATGATTGAATTAATTATATAATGTGTATGATTATGTCAGTAATTAATGATTTAATATGATTGAAGGACTAAAACCTTACATATCTTTTTTATGACACAATTTTTAAAAAAAAAATTATGAGAAATAACGCACAAATTTTAAAATTTATAAGAGATTAAAAAGTATTTAATCCAAAAATTAATCTAAAATAAAAATAATTTACATTTTATGTTTTGGTTTTTTGTTCTAAATATATTTTTATCTCGGTGTTTATAGTGTTGGGAGAGTTTCCCAAACATAATAACATAAAGTTCATCAACGGCCAATCGCGTGGTAGGGTTGCAATTATGTCATTTTCAATGACCTGGGACGTAGGGCTATGACAAAGTCGTGTTTTAATATTTTTGGGAAACAAAAAATTGTGGTATATTTTTGTAACATATTTAGTGTTTTAAAATTCGTATCTTTCATTGATTTTAACTTTGAGTATTAAAAAATATATAAAAATTAATAATAAATAATATTTTTATAATACATATTAAATGTGGTTAAAAAAACATTCAAGAATTTCTAAAAAAAAATGTGGTCCTAATTGACGGGATTTGGCTGGAGTGAATAAATGGTTGCATGTCGATGGCTAATTCATCACAAATACCGACGAATTGTGGTTTGTTGAGAAGCAGCCACATGATCTAACCCCAAAAAGAGTGCCATTCAACCTTGTGCAAGTTAGTCAATCTGCTCATTGGTCACAATCTGCCCATCTGTCATTTCGAGGAAACGCTGACCATATTTTCTAAAAGTATAAATGAGTTGTTTTTATTTTTAAATGTTAAAATGAGTATGTTTAATTTTTAAAAGTATAGATTCTAAGTTAAGTTAGTTATTTTTTTTTTGTTAGTGTGATGTTATTTTTTTTATGTATCAAAATAAGTGACATAATATTTTCACATACAGTCTAAGATAGTATGACAAAATTTTGGTTCAAATTACTACCTAAAATTTCTAAAATTAGTAAAAAAAAAAGTTCTAATTTCTTTTTTTTTTCTCTTTCTTTTTCAGCCTTTTATCAAATCCTAAAATCTCATTTTAATCTAAACTCACTCAGCTCTCTCATTTTTGAACCAGACTTATGTAAATAAATATATAAAATTTTAATTAAATATGTAATGCATAATTAATAATATAATATAAAGTTTAATTAAATAAAGAGTTTTGTTAACAAAAATGTATTTGTTAAGAAATTAATAAATAATTTTTTATTAAAAATATAAAAATTTCAAGTTTTCAATATATATTAAAAGCATTAAAAATTTTAAAATATTTCACTTTTGATCTCTCAAATGAATTTATAAAATTACAAGTAAAATGAATAGTTACACTTTAAGGTGTTAAATAGGCTCGTTTTGAATTTTAAGAATTAAAGTGACTCACACTTACATTTTTAGGGACTAAAGTGAGCATTTCTCAGATGCCTATGTGTTAATTAATGTGACATGCCAGTAGTTCTGTAATGGAAATACACCATAGGACTAAAGTGAATCACATCTTACACTTTTAGGTATTAAATTGACTCGTTTTAAAATTCAGGGATTAAAGTGACGCACACTTACAATTTGAGGGGCTAAAGTGGACATTTTCCCGTCCATTTTACTTCCTTCAAGCTTTGAATAATCTTATTCAATGCAATAATGTTATTTAGACCATTCAAAATGTGTAGGTAGATACATTATCATTCTTTCACAGCACATCATGGGGTTCACTATCATATTAGACCCCATGATGTGTTGTGAGAAGAGTGACAATGTGTATACACATCCTGAGTGGTTTAAATAACACTACTCTATTCAATGTCACAATTTGTTAGGAAAGATTTTTATTTCTAATTTTTTTTTAACAGAAATGTGTGTACAACAAAATTCTTTACATCGTATAGCCAACATACACAAATAAGGTGCATCTAATGTATTTTTCTCTTTACTCTTTTTAAAAATTTCACGTACTCCTACGTGTGATGTGCCACACTCCCAAACAAATAGGAGGGTGTTGCTTTTAGAAACCATCAGCTCAACCCCTTTCTTCAATCGTCGTGCATGTTCGATCAACGCATAGCTAGTTAGTCTTCGCCTCTTCGTCATTGCTGCTTATTCACTTTCTGTCAATCATCTTTGTCATTGTCTTTGCTGCTACTTCATCTCTGTTGTTCATATTTCTTCATCGTTGTCGTTGGTTTCATCAGCAAACAGAACAAATCGGTAATATGGATGGTAATTTATCTTCTTTTTTTTTTTGTTTATAAACAAGTTCATATATATATGTTAAATGAATGCACATATTCGATTGGGGTTTGGGTTATGTTTTTAAGAAAACATGTTTGTTTATTTTTACGTAAAATTTTGTTCGTGATGTGTTGTTATGTTTATTCATATATGTATTAATGTTTGTTTAGAAGCCTAAGATGCTAATATTTGTTCTTTTTTTTCTGCAATGTTTGTTCATGATATGGTATTATGTTTGTTCTTATATATATTATTGTTTGTTTAAAAGGTTGTGATGTTAATGTTTGTTTACATATGTTTATTTTTACTAAAAGGGTTGTTCATGATATAACATGTGTTTGTCTAGAAGTTTTTGTTATTCTTATACAAAGTGAATTATATCAGTTGAACATTTTGTTCATGATTGATAACAATTTTTGTGTACTTATTTTTTGAATGGTTGTTTATTGCCTTTAATGTTTGTTTACGCAAGAGCGATAGTTTGTTTATGTAACACTCCTGCTAACTGCCCATGTTATAGTCGTAAGCAATGCTCACAGGGTTGTTATCTGCTTTGGTTGCGTTACTTCTAGCTCCTACTTTTAGCTTTGCAAATATTTCTTACTCGAAAATATGGACCGTTTTGAAAACATTTTCCCTTTGTTTATTAACGCGTAAACTATGAGCCGTATGTTCCTAACCTAAACTAAGCTTTTGAGTACAAGAAATGTGTAAAAGAAATGAAGAGTGGAGGGAGGATTGGATGGTTCAAATGAAGGGCTCGGCCTCCCTATTTATAGGCAAAATCTGGGGTCCTTCGCTCAGCGGTTTGGGTGCTTCCACTGAGCGATTCTGGCTTTATCGCTAAGCGATTGTACTATATCGCTGAGTGATGCAATCATTATACGCGGCTTCATAAATGCGCCGGCAGTTTTGCAGGGGCGGCGCCGCAATCCAGTTGGCGCCAGCCTGGCACATTTAATGCGCCGACTGCAAGTGGCTCGAAGGTACAATCGCTCAACGGCCAAGGTACTTCCGCTGAGCGCTGTTTGTCTTTTGTGCGCTGAGCGAGCCTTCTATACTGCTGAGTGGTCCTTGTTGATTTCTTCTTTTAAGCTCTTTTCCGCTTTTGCCCTTCTGCTCCATTCTTTATGGGATTTATTCTTAATTAATTCTGCTTGCATCCATCTTTCAAAATATATTTAAAACCTACAAAATATGGAGAATTCATTAGATAATTCTTTAAAACCTAAGCAAGTAAGTGCCTTTTTAAATGGTGACAATTGCGTAAATTTGGCACTTATCAATGTGCAAAATATATTAATTAAGCATTAAAACCACATATTTTTAGTATGCAATGTTCAATTATAGAATAATAAAATAGGGTACAAAAATCCACCTATCACCAACCTTCAAAGCAATAATAAATACTATCTATTACCGATATGTTATCGTCGAGAAAAGTCGACGGTAAGCTCCTCGAAAAAACTCGTATACTCCAACGTTCACAGTTCAAACCACCATTAAATAGTGTTCGTTACCGACGTGTTACCGTCGGTTAAGTCCGATGGTAACGGGAACCCCGATTGCTTTAAAAGCCCCTCCCTCGCAGCGGCTCTTCCATCCTTTCCAAACTCTCTCACACTCGTCGAGCCACCATTTATGCCACCCTCTCGCCGCCTGGCTGCCGCTTGCATCACTACAAGAAAACAGTCTATTTCCGTCGGAATTATCGTTAGAAATTTTCACATTTTTCGTCAGCTTTTAGGCCTACTGTCGGGTTTACCGTTGGCCACAAAGCCTGTGGTAAAGTGATTGATGGTAATAGCTTTACCGTCGGTTACCCGTCACTGACGGTAATTACCGCCAATTATAACCAACGAAAACCGGTTCAAATGTGAGTACATTTTAACTGAATTACAGTCGGTTAATAGAGACAGTAAAGATAATAATATTTTATTCCTATACCACCGTCGGTCTCCGCCGACAATAAAGATATTACTATTTTATTCCTTTTGCCGTCAGCTATTATCGACGATAAATATATTAATACTTTATTCGTTGGTTACCGTCGGTTCACTAAGATGGTAAGGATAATAATATTTTATTCATTTAGTGTTGGTTGTAGTCAACGGTAAATATATTAATATTTTATTTGTTCAGTTACCGTCGATTAACGACGACAGTAAAGATATAAAGTTACCGTCGACTAGTTTTTCATGTCCGACAATAAAGACATTAATATTTTATTATTTGTATTAATATTTAATATCGTTACCGTCCCTTGATATCGGTTGATATCTTTGGGCCATACCATCAATTGTATCCGATGGTAATAGATAAATTTTAAAAAATTTATTATTGTAATAAAATATTTTATATTAATTAATTTAATAAATCATTTTTATTGTCCATTAATACATTTTATTAAATTTTATTAATTAATTTTTGTAATTTATAAATATATAGAAATTTATATAATTAAATATTTATTTAATAAATACTAAAAAAATTTAATTAAATATTTATTTAATTAATACTAAATATTTATTTTAACTAAAATTTTAATAAATTATATAATTACATTAATAAATAATTTTAATTAAATTTTATAATTTATAAATATATAAAGATTTATATTTAATAAGTAATTAAATATTTATTTAATATTATTACAAAAATATTAATTAAAATTAAGCAATTAAAATAGGGAATTATAACATCCTAGCTAGCTAAATACACTTAAGTCGTAAATAATGATCACTTGGTTGTTATCTGCTTTGGTTGGAATACATTTAGTCCTATATCTTTGAAAATACCATTTACTTGAAAGTATGGACCAATTTAAAAAATTTCTCAAATATGAGCAACGCGTAGAATGAAACATATATTGCAAGTGATAGCTAGAGCCTTGAGGCTTAACAATTATTAAGCAGGATATATATAATCTTGATAATTATAACAAACTTAACAGACAATTAATTACATAGTGTGGTCCACATATATAAATAATTACAAACAAACAATTAACAAACTTGAGCTGCTAGTCTAACGATGAAAGGTAAACACTATCATCGTCATTTTCAGAATTCAGTTGCTCGTCAAAATCTTCTTCTTGTTCTTGTTCTTGTTCTTCTTTTTCCCCATCATTGTCGACATCACCAAGCTGAAGCATTTTTGATTCGTCATTTGTTGCTAACAATGTGATCGTATTTGTTGTTTGAACAACTATTGTTGCGGGGATTAGGTCCAACACTTGATACGGTTGATCGTGTGATGATTGCTCCGTTGATTGTATGTCATCCAACTCAATTCGACCACTGGGTTTGCGTGTGATCACAACTTTCCAGGTTGATTGAGTAGCTTCTGGATAGCTAGCTTAATAAACTTGTTTGGGTCTTTCAGCAACGATGAATGGATCATACCCATTGTACCGCCTTGCATGATTAATCTCAGTAACGTTGTAATCCGGATGAGTTCGTGTTCCATTTGGGGAAGGATCATACCAATCACAGCAGAAAAGTACAACGTGATTAGATGGGTCATTATGTGCATATTCTAATACAAGAATCTTTTGAAGCACTCTGTACAAATCATTGCTTATTTCATCATTATTAGAATATTCACCCTTGACACAAATACCACTATTGTCTGTCTTTTGATTAGTTGCCCAGTTAGATGTGTGAAACTTTTGTCCATTAATAAAATAAATGGGCCAACTAATTGCTTTGTTCATCGGTCCCCATGTCAAACTCATCAAGTTACTATCGTTACTAGAAAAATTTTGCACCTAAAAACATGCATTTTAAAAGTAAGTTAAACTTAATCGATTATGATTTTAGTCTTTTGTTCGGTTAAAGTATATAATATAAAGAAGTTAAACACATACATAATTTGCAAACCACGATGAAAACATTTAATCAATGAATTGATCACCAAATTATAGTTGAAACATTCTAAAAATATGCATCAATGGTAACAAAATGAGAGATTATTGTATGTTAATGTAATAAAGTATATTAAAATGGTTGATCGAACTTACTCATAGTACGGAAGTACTTCTTCGCAGTTAAGCAAAACAACCAAGTGAGCTGCTTCTTTTTCTTGTGCACTCAACCAGTAATCTTTTCCCTTTCCAACCGCACGACCAGATTGATTGAATATAGAAAAGGTCGACTGCTTAGGCATTCCTCCACCATCGTCGTTTCGTCCTACTGTAGTTCTGTTTCATGTCACATTAGGACCAAAGTAGTACGAACAAAAGAAGGAAGCTTCTTTCATCAAGAATGCCTCATATATTGACCCCTCAACTGGAGCTCTATTCTTAACCGTTCACTTGAAGACTCCCATGCATCATTCAAACGGATACATCCACCTATACTGAACCGGACCACACATTCGAGCCTCGTATATAACATTACTTTATCCTGTTAACATCCACACCAAATCAAAAGAATAAATTAAAAATAAAGATTTTATTAATCAATGCTCTTGAGATATTAATTAAGAAAATAAAAAAATAAGTTTTTGAATTATTTAATATATGTAATGACATTAAAAATTAATAAATCTTATATTCTTTATAAAAAAAATTTATCTCTTTTATTTTTTTAATAAGTATTTTAGGACATTTTGCTAGCTTTTTTAAAAAATATTTCTTTAAGGTATTAAAATAAGATGTACGGCCAGTTTCACGTGACTATTCTCTGAAATTGTTTGATTGATGATTTGTCAAGTGGTTCTATCTTTCCGTCCAGTCAATTCAATATCATGGTTTATTATATAACTACTACTAATTACTAACAAAGTGGGTTTCTCAAGATTCGGACTATATTAGCACTTATCTTATCAAGCACACAATTTTTTGTTACACAACTAGAGTGTCTATCGATGCGAATTTGATAACTAATTTTTTTGTTAACTTGTATACATCTCTAAAGTTATAAATACAATTTTGTTGACAAGTGTTTCTTTTTCAATTTCTTTTAATATTTGTAAATATTAATATTTTAAAAATGTTTTAAATTTATCGTGGAAATTTGCAACTATAAAAATGACTTAAAATATTTTTTATTTTTTTTTCTGATGATGAAACTTTTAATACTATAAATTAAGGAATCATTTAATTAATACACATTTAAAAATATGTAAATTATCTGCTTAAAAAATTGAAATATGCACTTGAGCCTCTAGAGCCGAGATTGTGTAGATTATGCTATTTTTTGTTTATTATTATTTGTTCATTTAACAAAAAAGAATTTATGAACAATTATTTTTCATTTAATTTTTTTAAAATATTTATTTTGTCAATATATTTTTTTATATATAAAGAGAAAATAGAAGTTTTCAAAGTAAAAAAAAATAGTGAGAAATAAAAGGAGAAAAAAAAACATTTCAACCTAATAATTTACATATTTTTTAGGGGTAATTATTCTTGCACACCTAGGCTATTTTTGCAAACTCAAATTTACTGACTCGGCACACTCTTAATTGTCTTACCATAATCACTCACACGCATCAAATGTAACAATCTCTGAGATTATCGTAAATCAAATAACTATTCTGCACATTCTCTCTCAATTTGGCTCTTGAAATTTTGTTTTTTTCGTTTTTATTTTTTTGTTTTCACTAATCACAATGGTTGTGTCTAAGCATATAAAAAACGCATACATAATCATGATAGATAACGAGACATAACCTTTTATTATATTCAGACACAACCCTTTGATGAAAAAAGACACAACCTTACCAAAGTAAAAGACCTAACCTTTTTGTTGTGTGAGACACAACCAATTTAAATAAACAAACACAACCTTTTATTATACTTAGATGCAACCTTCTCGTAAACTCATATCTAACCTTATTAAATAAAATGACCTAATCGTTCTTTATATATATATATATATATAGAGAGAGAGAGAGAGAGAGAGAGAGAGAAACCTTTTGGTGAAAACAGACACAATTTTACCAAAGTAAAAGACCTAACATTTTTGCTGTTTGAAACACAACCAGTTTAAATAAACAGACACAACTTTTTATTATACTGAGACGCAACCTTTTTGTAAACTCAGACCTAACCTTTAAGTGATTTTATTGTCGGAATAAAAAAAAAAGAGTTATTTCAAATAATTAATTTTGCGTCGGAATAGATTATGCTATTGACTCTACTATGTATCTCATCATAATATCTTTTCTCTTTTTGCTTGTCATATGGAAAATGGGGCTAGAAGAGAAGAGTCTAGATGCTGGATTTCTTTGGCATATGGCAGACAGGGCATGGTTGGAGGAAAGCCTCGCTTGCTTTGCAGGAATAGAGGTGCCTGCAGAGAAGCAACATAATGCACGACCTCTCTGAATTACACTTGTTGCAAATCATTTGTTCCAAACCACAGGGCACTCTGTTTTTCCCTTTTCCTTCTTCTTCCGTCACCTTGTTCCTCATCCTGATTTGTTGCAGAACGACTCTGCGTGGCAGAACGAACAGAGGAATTTTCGATGATGAACTCATAGAAAAAAAAAGTGACCTAGTAATGAAGAAGAATCAAGAGGAAGGCAAGAGCGTGGGGCACGCTCATGATAAGTGAGAGTGTAAGATATTTCCCCCTTCTTTTAGGTTGCACAGTAGTGTGCAATAGATATGCAACTACCAGGTGTGTAAAAATTGGGACTCATTTTTTATACGTGTGATAATTGAATGATTCCTTAATCAATATTACAAAATTTTATCATCCAGCCAAAAAAACATCTTTGGCCAAAACCTTAAACGGCAACTGATGGAGTATATATTTTAGGGTAAATAGCATCAACATCTTCTAAATTTTTACTCAGTTATAAGTAGGCATCTTAAACTTCTAAATATTTCAATTTAACACTTAAACTTTTACTCACTTGTAATTAGCCACCACCAACTATTAACTCTTTCAATTAAATATTTAAATTACAATAATTCTTATAGTTAAACCATATGTCAAATTATATTTAGCTTACTATCAAAATCTCAGAGCACGGCATGTCAAGATCTATCAGTGTTATGCATTAAAAATTTTACTGATTAATATTTCTTGATTTTTCTTTTGTTATAACATTAAATATTGTTTAAAAACATATTAATATATTAAAAAAATGAAACATATTTAACAATAGATCTAAAATAATCACATTGTTTCTCATACTTAACTAACAATATCAAAGTAAATTAAATTTTAAAAAAATTCACATGATTTATTTTGATTTTTATAAAAATATATTAATATTTTTTAAAAATTAGACAGAAGAAAAAGAAGAAAATTTTGTTTAAAAAATGGTAGAAATTTTAATACTTGATACATATAAGTTTTGTTAAATCATTAAGTAATAACGTTATATTTAAAAATTAATTAAAATTTTATAACTTTTAGTGATTTTTTTAATTATATTAAAATTTAAGAATGTAATTGAAAGATTTAATGATAGTATTTTTTTTTTTTGTAAAAGACTAAAAATTTAAAAATTAAATTAGATTTAAAAATTTAAAGTAACTACTTACATCCGAGTAAAAGGTTAAGGGGGGTGTCTTGGTTTGGTTTGTAAATATTACTTTCTCTTTATTATAATTAATGGGATTTCCTTGTGTTTTGAACAGGAAGGACAGCTCCATTGCCCCCGTGAATTTTGAGATGCCATGGTCAAGATAAACTCTAATGCAATCTTCCGGCGTCATGATGTATGTATTAAATCATAGAGGTAGCGTTTGTTTAGGGAAATAGGATAGAGAAGGACATGGGACAAAAATTATGTTTGTTTATTGAGATAGAAACAAAATTTTGAGTCCCATTGATAAGAAATTTGTGTATTTTTTACATTTTTAATTTACCTAAAATACAAAGACAAAAATTTAATGAAAATTTGACTTTTGGTTTTATCCATGCATAATTTTTTTATCGATTATTTTATCTAACAAGTTCAACCATTCACCACTGCAATCACCACCACATCCGCCACTAACGTGGCCACTACCACCAGACCCACCACCACCAATTGCAATCACCACCACATATAACACTAACGTGGCCACCACCACCTCTGCCACCAACATGTCCACTGCAACCAAACCCACCACCACCAACCACAATCACGATGAGGGGGTAGATGACGACGAAATTTCAGGAGGAAGGATTGAGGATGTAGAAAAAAGGAGGAAGGAAGGAACAAATGATTTTTTTTTTTTGGTCATTTTTCATTTTTATTACGTTTTATTACGTCTTGCATCACAAAACTAAACGGATATAATAAATTGTGTTTTGTATATCATCAGTCCATCACCAAACAGAATAAAGACTGACTTTTAATTTTGTATTTTCTGTCTCTATCCTCGTGTCTTTGTAATTTAGTCATATCTCACTAACCAAATGCAATCATAATGAATAAATGATACAAAGAAATGATGATATTTTTTTTTTGCCACTATCTAAACTTTATAGAAAATCATAATCAAGAATTGTTTTTTTCAGATAAACAACCGTTAGTGGAAGGAGCTTTGGCCGCAACTTGTTTTTGGATTTTGCATTGGCTTAAAATGTGTTAGTTTTGCACTTGTTGTATCTATAGTTTGTGTTGTCACCGGTTTGTATTTCTTTCTTTGCTAATGTCTTAAATTGTTGATGGTTAGATTAATACTCTTTTTTTCCTTAAAAATACATGATTTTTACCCCTTTAAAAAAATTTTCAAGAGAGATTTTTTAACGAGATATGACTTCCAGCTTGTCGTGTTGTTACGGTGGCTTAAGTGCGGGTAGGATAGTTCGGTCCTAGGTGTTGGTTGTGGTTGTCGTGGAGTTCATGAAGTGCATTTGCAAGTGTTGCGTAGTTGTTGTGTTTGTTATCTTGGTTGGAGTTGCCATCTTAATTATAACACCTTTTGTACTTCTTTGTTTGGTTGAATGTGCTAATAAAACTTGGTTATGCATAAAAAAAATAAAGAATAAAATTTTAATTTAATTTAAAATAGTATTCATTGTACAATTAATTTAAAATATAGTATGTAATATAAGACTTCACGTGTAAGTTGTGATTTTTCATTAAACAATTCATGAAAACAACGATCTTGAAATTTATTATTATCACATTGTAAATAAGGATAAGAACGAGACACATACCCGATCCATATCGTGATTGGATGGAATTGATAAATTCTTTTCCCCTCTCTTCCTTTGATCCTTACAACCCCTGCTGATGGTGAGAAGAGCGGCATACCTCAAACCCTAATGTTTTCTGAATTCTTTGGAATTCTTGAAAACCCTTGTATCAATTTCTTTGAGTAATGCCATCTTAATTATAAGGGAGAGGGGAGGGTCGGTTTTACTAAAATACCCCCCACTAACTCTATCATATCTTATAGAATCAATTGCCATCATCTTGATTTCCTTTAATTAGAGTTAGTATCACTATAAGATACATGGACCATATCTTTATGAGATTATGAAATAATCTTACAATCTCCCACTAGGTCCATGTGACGACTTGAAGATCCGATAACTATAAGCGCGCACTTTACATTGGAGAACTCAAGCCATCATCTTTCATTGAATTGAGCTAGTTGAATCATGGCGGTCAATGCCAATAAGAAACGACATGTTCCCTTCCATGCATCACAAGCAACTCAACGCAAATAACTTTAATCAAGGTACATTATGACCTTTGACTTTAATGTCCATAACATGTTATTACACAAAACAATACATGTACATAATATAATGTGAATAACAAATAAATAAAGCAGAAACATAACTTTAATTGAATTCATAAGTGTCATAACAATATGAGCAAGATCCATACATATGTATACATATCAAGCTAACAAGGACTTATCAATAATGCCCATACTTTTAACATGACCAGAAAACGTTTTGGGCGGCAACCCTTTGATTAGCGGATCCGCTATTATTTATCCAGTACCAATATGCTCAATTGACACTTTTGTTTCTGCACTTCTTCCTTAACTGACAAGTACTTTAAATCCATGTGTTTTGCACCATTGGAATACTTGTCATTCTTCGAGAAGAAGACAACTGCGGAATTGTCACAATAAATTCTTAGCGGCCTAGTTATGCTGTCGATAATACTAAGCCCTAAGACAAAATTCTGCAACCATAATGCATGAACTAAATTAATTCGGGTCGGATCTAAATTTCGGGTCGGCTCATGGGTAAAAAAATTTAAACCCGGATTATGCTGATGTGGCACGCCACGTCCGCGGAGCTAACAGCCACGTCATCATCGTCAGGTCCCAAACGTTAACAGGGACCAAAATCAAATTGCCAAATTTTACAGGGACTAAAATCTCCATAGAGGGACCAAAACTAAACTTTCCCAAATTACAGGAACAAAAAACTTAATTAACCTTATATTATATTATATCATGATGTTTAGTTTATATATATATATATATATATATATATATATATATATATATATTTCCTCTTTATTTATAAAGCTGCGCATTTTTCCATGATTAGCATGTTAGGGGACTTTCGTAAGGAAATTAATCCGTTGCGTGTTGGTAACGATTTTTGTAGTACAGAGTATGACTATGGTGGCGATTAAGTATTCTCTAAGAAGAAGAGATGAGAGAATTGAGAGTGATGGACAAAAGATGCTTTTTGGAGTGGGAGTTAGAAAAATAAATGTTTCACATGTTGGTCAAGTCGGTTCTAAGGCCATGGGTCTAGAATTTAAAAATTTGAGAGTTGACTCACTCAAGCTCAATTTTGGTTAGTTTCTACTTGATTAGACTTGATAACCTAAATCAAATAGGTTCGTTCGGTTAAGTTTTGTTGGGTTCGTCGAGTCAACCCAAACTGCATACACCCTTAAATGTATTAGAAATTATATCAAGCAAGTAAAAATATTGAAAAAGGTATACAAAATTTGAAAGAAAAAAAATAATAGTTTGTTTTATTTAAAATCAAATTAAATTGTTTAGTTATAAAATACTCCCTAGAGAATTCTTATGACATCATGGAACATATTTAATCTGTGTTCCATAAACACTATTATCCGATGATTTTGTTATTTATCATATATTTTTAAATACTATAAATTAAAAATAATATATGATAGTATTCATGAAGCATGCATTAAATGCGCACAATGAACCTACAAACTTATCTAATCCTATCATTTCCTTTCCTTCCAATCTCACAAACAATCACACCCTAAAAGTTATAATAGAGCTAACCAAACTGTCTTTGCAAATGGGAATAATAATAATAACAATAGCAGATGGTCCAACGTCTTTGCATGTATAGGGCAAAGCAAACATGTGCGATCTGGGAGAAGGTGGTGCTCCAGCTGCCACACATAAAACACACACATACAACATTGATTCTCTTCATACTTAGAACCGCATCTACAATTTTCAGAAGAAAATTGTAGCTTATGAATGATCATGTATATATTTTCTCCAATATTTATGAACAGAACAAAGTATACATTCATTTAATTGAAGGAGCAACCTCCTCCAACACAAATTCACAAATTAAACTAACCTTCAAAAAAAAAAAAAACTAACTGTTTGAACAAGATCATTCTTCCCACCTTGAAGTAGCACTATTTCTTCATCATCACCCAGATGTCATTGAACTCAGCTTCTTTTCATACATTTTGGCACGTCGCAGAGCATCTAAGGCTTCAGCTTGTTTTCCTGAACGGTTCAAATTAACAGCCTTTAGTTTTTCCTCTTTGATTCTTTCTCCTAGCTGAATCCTCTCTTGGTTAGAGTTCTCAATTTTAGCGACACTGGATTTCGCAGGCCCTTGTCTTTGCGGGCCTCTCGATACATTAACATCTTCAAGTCCAACGGCTTTCAGAGCAGATAAGAGTTGAGGATCGAGAAAATCCTCAACAGTCACATCATCTGCTGCATCTGACTTACTGGCATCTTGAGCCGCCAACTCCTCCAACTGGGTTTCAATTGCCTTTGCCTTTTCAAACAAGGCTTCAGCTTCCTCTGTGTGGCCGTCCCTCCGGAGCTTTAGGGCTTGACGTTTGTGCCCCAGAGACTCCTGTTGCAGCTTGAAACGATCACGGCTACTCAATGGTTTGGCAGTAACATTCAGCCGGGAATCTTGCTTCTTTTGTACGTGAGATGCATCAGAAACACTGCTGCTGGAAATAGTATTTGGCAGTTTGGCAGTAACATTTGATGGCGAATCTTGCTTCTTTTGTACAACATGAGATGCATCAGAAACATTGTTGGTGGAAGAAGTATTTAGCAGCACGCTTCCATCCTCCAAGCTCCTCTCTAGCAGCTTGGCCTGTCGGAGTTCCTCCTTAGCTTCAGTAAGTTTCCCTTCTCTTTTCAAAGCAACTGCCTTCCTTTTATGAGCTAAAATTTCTTGACGTGAGGAAAGTTGGTCTGGAGAAGCAGAACCCTGAACAGCATTTGACTCACTCATGTTTGGCTTTTCGTTTGATTCTCTTTTTTGAGGGGTAACAATGTCTTTGCGCCGCTGATCTTGGCTGAGATTCACTGAGGAGTCAAAATGAATAGGAGTACCTGCTTGAGAAGAATTTACCGAACCGAGCTGATACTTTTTTTGTTTTTGAGTTTCAAAACTGCTAAAACTCTCACTACTAAGTGTATCTGGTGAAAGCATGGAGTGGCCAGCTGAGGTGCTATTACCAATTGATTTTGCTACTTTCATCTTTTCTGAGAGATTTTCACTTGAAGCACTCACCGAAGCAGAAAATGAATGCATATCATCTGTTGGCTGAGGGGTTGCAGGAATTAAATTATCTGACTTATTAAAGAATTGAATATCCGTTTCATTGTCAATTCTCTCTAAACCAATTGATGATTCAGCAGCACTCTTACTTGATGATTCTGACAGAACAGGGTTTTCATCCCTGGAAACATTAAGTAATACGTCTTTGTTCTGGCTCCCAAAATCTTCCAGTTGGGCTTCCAAACTCTTGGCCATTCTTGAAATTTCCTCAGCCACTTCTATTTCTCCCTTGCGCCTACAAGCAAGAGCCTTCCTTCTCAAAACTAAGAGTTCTCTTTGAATCTCTCTCTTACTCCTTGAAGCTGTAGCAGGAATGCCTGAAGTCAAATCATGTACAGATGGGTCCATGGTACCTGTACGCCTGCTAGTGGCTTCCTTAACTGGCTCTTCTTGTATGGTTGCAGGTCCAAAGTCATCGTCCTTCCACCCTCGATTGGTAAGCATTGAATTCAAGGCAGGGTCATGCATATCCTCGTCTGAAACAACTGTATTCCTATCTTCATCAATTGCAGTTTCAGAAGGAGGATTGGCCTCAACCAGTGCTTCATTCTTTTGAGCGTCCATCTCTGCAATTCTGATTTCCAATGCCTTGGCCATTTTAAGCACTTCTTCTGCATCCTCAGTTTTCCCTTCACGCCTGAGAGCAAGGGACTTTCTCTTTAAGCCCAAGAGCTCCCTCTGAATTTCACCTTTACTTCTTCTAGGAGCTCCAACCATGATACCTGTAGAATCCTTTCTTAGAGAAGCATCATTTGCTGACACACAATGATTATCTTCTTTCTTCAAAGGCTTGCTTGAAGAACTAGAAAGTTCATTATTTTCATCATTCCAACCCAAGTCTTGAAGGAGTGAAAGATATTTTGGATCAGACATATCTTGGTCTGTTACGTCATCTTCAGTTCCTTCCTCAGCTAGCAGATTTCTATGAATATCAGAATGATTGTGTGCTGGGTGTGGGACATTATCAGCGGAATTTATCTGCGATGCTTTAAGACTTGAAGCCTTATCCATCTCCATTAGCTGACGCTCAAGAGCAGCCCCCTTTTGCATTTCTTCTTCTGCTTCATTCAGTTTTCCTTCCCTTCTCAATGTAAGAGCCTTCTTCTTCAAACTCAAAAGCTCTCTCTGAATCATCAACCGGCTTTTTGGTGCCATGGAAGCAGCATTGTTAGTGGCATTAGCATTTCTATCATCCAATGGAATGGAGTCTGATCCATTACCAGCAATTTCGGAACTCATACTTTTCTGTACATTTGTGGATTTTTGTAATATGGCATTGTTGTCTGCAGTCCCAGGGCTGTTGAGATCCCTTTCTAATAACTTTGCCTTTTTCAAAAATGTCATTGCTTCTTCCGTATTACCTGCCCGCTTTTGATTAAGAGCTTCTCTTTTCAAAGACTGAATTTCACTAAGAAATGCTTCTTTGTCAAAGGTTTGTTCAGGTTCAGTCCAACCTAATGATTCCAAAGCAGCAGCTAATTGAGGGTCTATCATATCGTCATCAGTCACTTCAAAATTACCATCAAGATCATCAGAAATGCGCAGAAGACCATCAACATCAAAACTATGCTCATGATCATGCAGATCTGGAAATTCTTCTTTATCACTATCCATGCCACGAATTAGCGCTGATAGCTCATCATCAGAATCTTCAGCTTCAGATAGGAGTTCCTGTTCTTCTAGTTGTTTTTCTAAAATTTTAGCTCTTTTTAATTCTTCTTTGGCTTCTGCAAGCTTACCCTCACGCTTCAGTGTTAGAGCCTTCTTTTTCAGAGCAACAACCTGGCTATTGTCAATTCTGCGGCCCTTTTCTTCACCAGTCTTTGGAGAGACTTCTCCAATGATTGATGAGAGTTCACCGTCCAAACTCAAGTTTGCTGACTTTCTATCTTCTTTATGTAGATCCACGTCAGACCATCCCAGCTCTCTAAGTTCGGAAATAAGATCATCTTTTTCTTTACCCGTACGAGGAAGTGACTTTGTGCTTTTGCCAGGCTCTACAGAAATACCTCTATTATGCACGTCAGACAAGTTTCCAGACGATAACATCTTCTTACGAGTCTTCCTTAAATGAATTTCCAAAGCATCAGCCTGCCTCTCAAGCTCTTTCCCTCTCTTAAAAGCTCTCAAGGCCTCCTCAGATTTCCCATCTCCTTTCAGAATTTTATACTTCTTTTTTTCCTCCAAAGCTTGCTGACGTAACTCATCAGGAGTAGTGGATCCCACATCAATACCCAAACTATTAGGCTCATCATTTGAGACAAATTGTTGTATTTCTCCATCCTCGTTATTGGAAAATCCCATAGTACTTGAAGATGATGCAGCACCAACTGTTGTTTGACCGCTGAGTTCTTCTTTATTGTGACCAAGAACCTGGTTCAAAACTTCATCTTCATCTCTAGGTGTTGATTTCAAGCTCCCTGGAGGAATTGAAATGAATATTAAAAAATGCGAAACCATGTAGTAAGGAAAGAGTGTTAACACTAACGTAAAGCGGCAAAAGGTTGAAAGAGTAAAACTAAAATAAGTAAAAATACCTCTTCCACCTTTGCGTCCTTGCCGCATCTCAAACCGTGTTGCCTCTTCTAGCTTCTTACAAGGTTCACAAATACGCACAGGCGAATCACCTTGTCCACGTAAATACATTCTTTTTCGGGTACAACTGTTGCAAAACAAGCCCCCACATCTTCTACAATGATGCTGAAACATAAAAGAATTGCCAAAAATTGAATTTAGGACAAATATTTCACCATGAGTCCAGATTCTAATAAGAAATAAGCAAACAAAGAAGATCATCGTCCAGCATTCAGGATCTCACTTTTCATGCGAGATTGTGAAATTGACAAGCGTATTATTCGTTTATTGAATTTGAAACCAAATATTCCATGAACTTTCAAAGTTCAAACTAATAAAAAACGAGTAACATTAAAATAGAGAGGTAACCTATCTTATAGTTGATGCAATGCACAAGGAAGTAGAATCAAATATTCAAAATGCTATCACATGGCATGGATAAGTTCCTCTCGATGATTCACACAAACGATGAATATTTGCAAATATGCTTCTAACGGGAAAATGAGCAGCAAATGTACTCTTCTTAGGCATGGGTTCATATATCACAGATATAGCCGGGATCAATGTAGAAGCAATCTACTTCGCCATTGTACACATACAATATCTCTTATAAGCATCACAATCACATGCGATTAACCCATCTGATTAAGAAAATCCGCAGCATAACCAGATTATCCCAAAGAGATCATCAGTGAACACTAATTCTCAAATTAGTTTTAACTTGTGAGTTATTTACCCGTGCCAAACAAGGACTTAAAATCATAAACATTCATTAAATTTAGAACAGCAAAGCCAAAAAAATATGAACATAACAACTTCAGTGACAAATTTTTAATCTTTCATGAACAGATGAGTGAGAACTGAGGACCCACATAACCAAAAAAAAAAAATCCAACATCCTATAGGAGCATAGGGAAAATAAAATTATGGGTTTTCTCTCTAATTGTAAAAAGTTTTTATATTTACCGGGATAAAAAACAGAAAAAATAAAAAGAGAGCACAATCGGATCAAGCATAACTTGAAACAGAACCCCAAAAATAAATAAATAAATAAAAGGAGAAGAACAGAAAAAAGTGGGCATTGAGAAAATGAGGAACCTTGCGATTGATGAAGGTGAACTGAGTGGAACAGCCCTGGCAGTGTGAGGAATCGACCACCCAATTATTACCTCGCAGTGACGGCTTTGGCGGCAACCCAATCTTCTCCAACATGTTGCTCCTTCTTTAGGATCAGATTGTAAAGGAAAGAGAAAAAAAGAAGGAACCAAAAGAGAGAGATAAGAAACAACGGTTTGTGGGATAGTGAGAAAATGATGAAATAGTAACGAAGAAGAAGAAGAAGAAGAAAAGCGGTGATCACAAATTGACCCTCACGAAACGCGTAATTCGACTCCGGTTCCTTCACGCCCAGCTCCGCATAGCATGTGTCGAGCACTAGTACGTCGTCGTTTTGCTTTACATTTTTTTTATTAAAAGAAAATAAAATGGGTAATCGTTTTTCAATACATTATGGTTTTTTTTTAATACTTAAAAGTAATATTTTTCATTAACATTTCTAATATAAAAAAAAATTGTTCCGTCACTTTATGAAGTATAACTTTTAAGATAACAATACATGATTTAGTGCAATGCAGCAATATTAGATTGTTTAAATAAAACTTAAACAAAATGTTTCAAATCTTTTTAGCAATTCTGATTTAGATTATATATGATATAGTTAGTCTTATTTAACATTCAGTCCTTCACATCACAACTAGAGATGATACATAGCCCATCCCTGCCCACTCACTCAAATCTTGCCCTCAATTCCCACCTAGTGTTGAAAAAGTTTTTATTTTATGACTCAAATTCTCACAAATTTATGTTTGCTCCTGCTCTGTCCCGAATTTCCTATTTTCTAAAATGGTTTTTTTTAACAATCTAATTCACAGCATTTTTAAAAAATTCACACTTTTTACGTGCAAACTAATAAAAAAAATTAGATTAATTTATTCATAACTTATCAATATTTTCATCTAAAATTTTTTTAAAACAAACAAAAAAAATACAAATAATAAATATCACAACATAATGAGAAATAAACAATAAATATCACAATATTATGATTTTATATACATCGCTATTAACTATAATTTCACACTATATTTTTGCTTGCACGTATTTTTTTTTATTAAACTTATTATAAATTTAATATATACACAAACGAAATAGGTTTTGGATGGATATCTCAAAACCCAAACCCGCCACAAACTTGTTACCATATAAAACCCAATCAAACATTGAATTACCTAACCCGGCGTGGCGAATTATCATCCCTATTCACAACTAAGTTATTTATCTCAAGCTTTAAATTCGAAAGCACCCCTTAATTTTATTGTGATGACATGATTGGATAGCACATCCACCCTTAGCTTTTGCATATGATCACTGTTATAGGAAAGTGCCTTCATACCCTGGACGAGAAAATCATAGACAAAAATTGAAACTCAGCATCAAGCACATTAAATCATAAATTACGAGTCACAATATTGATAAAATCCTGCGACGATGTTAAACTTCATACAGATAAATTAGAAGTATGCTGCAGCCTATAGAATTGTTTGAAATTAGAATTAGAACCCATAATCATGAATATTGAATTATCCACATTTCAAGATAGCTGCTGTAAGGTGAGGAAACTAAAGCGAACAATTTTATGCTTTCAAGCATGCTACAATGGCCTCCTTAGGCAACAACTCTTTCTACTCCTCCACCATACAGACAAAGAAGAGAAAAGAAACAAAATTAATTAGTGTCTTGTGGTAGCAAATGATAAGGGGCGGCAATAAAAGTAAGTAAAACATGGCGATTGTAAATTGGCATCGTCATGACTAATGCTATGCAACCAACTTAATTTTCTATGAGGAGAAAGCAATGAAAGCCACAGCCACTCCATGAAGTGCTTTTGCAGTTCAACAGTTAGCATGAATCCAGTGCTAACTCCATGAATCAGGTTCCAACTTTCCACCAAAGCATCAAAGACTTAATCAATAGCCATTGATCTGAGGCCTTGGAGTAGGACCAACAAGCCTTGAAAAAGGCATTTGTGCCCGGCCGGTGTTCAGACCCCTTTGGCCTGAAAATCTATCATTTACTTTTGGATCTGATACAGATCTGGAGAATGCTTGGGCAAGTTCAACAGCTGAAGATGCTCTACCGTAATGCATGCCAACAGCACCGAGAGATGATTTTGGCGGCTCAACAGGCAGCTTTCGCCAGGTCTTAGGTGAAGTTTGCCTCTCAGAAACCTGATGCCTATCAGGCTCCCTTGCATTTCTCCTATTATCACCTCGCCAATTCCTCCTCTGCCCAGGAACTCTCTCAGCATCTACCCTTTGGTCCTTCCTTTCAGGTTTTCTGCCAGTCCTTTGATCAAGAAGAGCAGCATCCTCGGTATTTTCACCATAACGAGTTTGGATTGAATGATCAGGAATTTTCTCAGCCCTCACGATATTGTGTTCAACCCTTTGCACAACACATAATTTATTAGCAAGCGTTACCATTGGAGGTGACTGGAATCACATAGACAAACAAAAACATAGTCCATACCTGTTAGAATGCTCAACCATATCATAACTGTTGAGTGAAACGTCATCAATCCCTCGCTCCTTCAATACCTGAGGAAAAGATCAGCAACATTAGAAAATCAATAAAGCATAAATTTTAACTGGCATTCATGATATAAATAAATGAAAGAACTTACTAGTTCCCGAGGGCGAGCACCACCAAATAAAGTATTCCTGAATCAGTTCAATCAGTTCCATTAGTAAACAGGAAGCCATGAATAATTACCCAAATAAACTTGATGAGAGTAGTCCATGCTATTTCTACAAAGTTCAATATAATCATTCCTTCATATACACACTCATTTCAAACAAAAGCATGAGATCCCTTCTAATCAAATGGTCACAAAACATTAAATATGATTAAAGAATCCCAAGAGATGCTAATTTGTAAAAGATGTCAGGATATGCAAAGTATGCCATCATTGGGAAGCAGCTAGACTTAAAATGTGTACAAAATAATACTTGAGCTCATATTGCAAAGCATTATTATAGTCCCAAAATGCCAACATCCGCATCGCACTGGATGAAAGACTAAAATAATTCATTCTCATATGTTATGACTTATGAAACTCACTAACAACCATATCCATAACTACAATCCACGACAGCAAACATTAAAAAGCATTCCTAATATGACAAAAACATCAGACATAAAATAATTAATCATGGAATTAAATTCTTAGGGTTTGGTTTAAGAGTTGAGAATGACACTACTGAGTTGTTTTTCCATCCTTTGAATTGATATTGTTAGTTCTAATTCTAAAAGAGGCATTATAAATATAAAGTTTGGAAGTAGAGGGCCTAATTCTGATTCCTATGTTCAATTCCAAACATAAACCCAGCCCTATGCCTAATTTTCCTGTACTGTTGCAAAATTTAACAATGTACTAATTACTAAATTTGAAAATGAACCATGAACACAAACATAGAATTATCACTCACTATTTATAATATGTCTCCCTATTTTAGAAGCATAAATGTAATTCCATGGTTTCTTTTCCAAAACTTGTTTAACAACATAATGGATTTATCAATGTGAAAAGAAAAAAAAAATGAACAGTGCCATAGGCAAGGAAGTGAGAGGAAGAGAGATGGGGCTCATCAAGAAGAAATTATTGATGAGATGCTGCCTTTGGAAATGCAGGAATGAACAGTTTTACAAGGAAATGCCAACTAACAACCCTCCTCGTGTGGACTATGGATGCAAGCATTGTCAACTCTCTTTAATGGATAATAATAATAATAATAATAATAATATCATTCTCCTATTGCTTAAAAAAGGTGTCCATGAACACGGCTCCCACCTACTGGGGCAAAGGGCAAAGGGTATTTCAAGGATTTGAACCCATAACCTCCTGGCCACAAGGAGGCAACCTTACCACCCAAAGGCTCACCCTCACCGTTACCCTATTTCTTAAAGCAAATAAATCTTCTGGACATTCAAGTCACATTGCTGGGGTCAAGTAACAAATCTAATAAAGTCGTTTCAGGGTATCAACACTTTTCCTCCTTGGTCTCACCTCCCTACTTCTCTTATAATCCTTGGAACTCAGTGAGCACACAGCTGCTTCTCCAATATATAGACTTTAAATTAACAAAACCACAGTGAAACTTTTTAAGATTTTAAATAATTCAAATTAATAGATAACGTGTAAGGAAGTTAGCATTCCTCACACACCCACACACATACACATCCCCTTTCTTTATGTTCATTAAAATCTTTAAACAAATTATGAAATTATAACATGTACTTTCTTACGTAAGTTAGGAGTAGGAGAGAGAGAGAGAGAGAGAGTGTGTCTGTGTGCCTGTGTGGTAAGAGTTGGAATCACAGAGAAAAATGCAACGTCTCTGATCTGCCAAAGAAAACCTAAAAGTGGCTTGTAGATTGTTGCCTAAATATCTTTCGGACTTTCATACTGTTCTTTGGGAGCAATCAGATTAGGGTTTGAGTAATGAGCAGCTGCTGTTTGAAATTTTCACCCTTCATCGACCATAGTAAATTTTCTATATTTTTGCTGGTACGGCTAGATTTTAAATAGGTCGAACAAACTATCAATGTTTCAAAGACAACACCCAGCACGAAACAGATATATGGCATAGTTAAAAACTCCTCAATTCACAGTCTGGTGTTAACTAACCTGTCTCTTTCAGTGTTTCCATCCAACTGTTCAATGGGCTGTGATCGAGGCTTTAAATTCAGCTTTGGGCGCTGTACTACCTCCTTCCCACTTTCAGTTCCAACTGAGACAGGCTTCACAAAATTGGCATGGCCATGCGCCTGATAAGCAGTTTCAACATGGGCATGATCATTGACCTGACGATATCCCTACCACAAAGCAAATAAGAGAAATCATAAAGCAAACATAATAAAGTTAAACCCCCTCGCCCCAAAACAAACATCCTGAGGAAAAGAATTCTCATAAGTTGAACATGTGAATACCTGTGCATTTCCTGAAACAGAATGTTCTGAACTTTCCAGTGGCTTTGCCCTAGGTTGCAACTTCAGTCTAGGTCGCTCAGTTGGTTCAGAAGGCACCGGTTGGTGCAGCTCAGACCTAACAAGTTTACCATCATTCCAAGGTAGCAGAACCCCATCAGCATGATAACCCACACTTCCCGGTCGTACTTCTGAATACTTGGAAATCCCAGACC
Source organism: Nissolia schottii (assembly GCA_003254905.1). Taxonomy (NCBI): domain Eukaryota; kingdom Viridiplantae; phylum Streptophyta; class Magnoliopsida; order Fabales; family Fabaceae; genus Nissolia; species Nissolia schottii. The sequence goes on along the minus strand of QANU01075165.1, from coordinate 68,548 downwards.
TTTCATAATCTGGTAACTCATTCCTACCACCACGCATCGAGTTATGAATACCTAGACCCCTTTCAGCATGTCTGGCTAGCATTACATCATAATACTCCTTCTCACCCATTGTATCCATCCTATTGTAGACATTATTGCCGTTAACATTGGTATGTGGTCCACTCTCCACTTCACGAGATCTAACCACCTCAACATCTGCCTGATAATGGACTGCCTTCGACTGCCATCTACCAGAAGACACCTTGTCAAGAGCACTTGCATGAGCAAACTTCGAAACAGCATTAAGACCAGACCAAGCAGATTGCTCTGGCTCAACAGCACTTGCCACCTCCTTCCTCATTGCCCATACATTTGGATAACCTCCACTACCACCACCAGTTCCCTGCTCCTTACTACCTCCTAAACTCCGAGTATTCACACCCGCGTGAACCACCTCAGAAAGCCTTGCTGAGTACGAGTTAGCTGTCGCAAGAGGAGTCTGTGACACTGGAGCAACTTGCCTGCCCAGTGAACTCCCTCCCAGTCCATACTCAGGCCTTGCATCAACACAAGAAGGCATGGCACAAATGCTCTCGTCACTGATTGTTCGCCGTGGGGCCGAAACACCATCTAGCGGCTTTCGCTCATCCTCATCAAAATTCCTTCCAATTGGGGCAGTGTGGGGGAGAAAAGGGGTTTTTTCATCATAATGCCTAGTAGCCGGCGACGTGTGTGGCCGAGACCAATGATCCTGACGGCTCACAGGGTTCCCCCATGAGGAAGGTCGGTCAAAACTAGAACGATCTGAAGCCCTAACAGTTCTGCGGAATTTTTTTTTTAAAAAAGTGGTAAAATTACAACATGGATTAAATAAACAGATCCATCGATTAATAAACCTGATCAAATCAAAAGAAAACACAGAGCAAGCATAATCAAAAGCAACAGATCTAATTCCTCTCTCAACTACACAAGCTGATTTTCTTGTTCTTCACAAAAGCAGCATCAATTAGGGGTTACCCAATTCATTATAAACAATCGAATATAAATAAACCAAAAGGGAGAAAAGATAGAAAATGTAAATCACGGGAATAAAAACAGGATAAAATACTTACACGCCTGGAGCTGAAGGGAGAGGGAGATCAGAGGGTATGGAACCGCCATGGAAGTCCTTGAGCGTCATAGTGTTGCCACTGACCTTCTTCTTCGACATTCTCCCCCTCCTCCCCTCACACACCCCTCTCCCTCAACAAAAGAAAAAAAAATCGCAGAGCCAAAAAAATGGGGGTCCTATTAAAGGGTTTGAAATCTGTGAAGCGAAGGGATAAAAGTGGGAAAAGTGAGGAGGGAAACCCCCACGAGTGGACAAGGATAGCGCGAGAACTAGAAGGAACGAAAGAAGAACAGAGAAGAAGAACGCGAGTGACGAAACGAAGGAAGGAAAGAAAGAAAGAAGTGCGTGATTAGCTTTTGGGTCTTTCCCTTGGGTCTAGTGGGTTGGGTTGGGTGTGGTGTGGGGATATGATTTGTGAATAAGGTTTTGATTGCCTGTGATGCTTGTTTTATTCGGAGCTCTTTTATGCCGTACGATTTGGGTCTGGTCGGCCCATATGATGTTGCCACGTCACAATCAGCGCATAAACAGTATCCACGATTGACGAGCTTTGTAAATCATACGGGCATAGTATGGTGGTTGTCAGCATAGATTTGGACCCATTTTTGTTGGTTTTGGGCCAACCTGCTCTCGTAGATCAACGAGTTGGGACTGCCCATAGGCATGCACTTTTTCTAAATACAATTGCGCCATACTTCATCCATTTTTTCCGAAAATAAAATAAACAACAATGGTTGTTCATTGCAAAATTATTTTTAAAATAAACTATTTTTTATAAAATAGAGTTGATTTAAATTAATTTTTGCGTTACTATTTTTTTTAATAAAATTCAATTTAAATCGTCTTTGGAAATCAATTTAAATTGATTTCTAGTTATATAAAAAAAAGTAGAAGTCGATTTTGAATTATTAGATTATGGTGATGAATAATTTGGATGTTAGTCTGATTTAGTAATTATATGATCTCATATAATTATAGCAAGATCTTATGAAATCATATAATTCCAGAGCAAATTTGCGTGAAGAATGGGCAAAAATCTCGCAAATTTATTTTTACCATGTTCTACCTAATTCCTTTTAACCTATTCTATAATAATAATAATAATAATAATAATTTCATGTTTGACATGTATAAATTAATTTTTAAAATCTTTTGTGATTAATTTATGTCATGCACGTCCTCTATGTGTCAATTTTTTATCAAGTTGGTCGTCTTGTCCTAAATGTGTGACAAAATTTGCTCTGAAATTATATAATCTTATAGGATCTTGTTATAATTATATGAGATCATACAATTACCAAATCAGACTAACATCCAAATTATTCATTACCAAAATCAAAATTATTCATCCAAAATCGACTTTTGCTTCTTTTTTCTTCAAAAAAAAAAATAGAAGTCGATTATCTATCAAAAAAAATTTTGTAACACAAAAATTGATTTAAATTGACTCACTTTGTATAAAAAATTATTTCTTTTGATAACAACTTTGCAATCAATTTATTACATGAACAAAAATCCATACTTCATTTGTGTTTTTCTTTTTGGAAAAAAAGGAAAATATCTCTCTCTAAAAAGAAGTTATAATAAAGTTATTGTTCACTTTAATTTCTAAAGTTGCACGTAAAGGTCATTTTGATTGTTTAAATTAATAAATTAACCTTTTAATTCTTAAAGTTATAAAATACTAATCATGTTACTCCTTATCGTGTTATTGTACTATCACGTTTTTGCTTATATGAAACAGAAAAAATTTGGGTTGCAAATGAGACAATGGCGCCATTAATTATGACATCATCTAATGTTAAAAAATTTATTTCTCGAATCATCATTTTCATGTCCAAATATTTTCACAACCTCATTTGCGCTTTAGATATTGCTTGAATCTAACCAATGGGGGTTGGTCCAAGTGGTAAGCAATTTGGTATCGCTTAAGCAAGGTCCAGAGTTCGATACCCTGTGTACACAGTTATCTCCGTGTAAGACTCACCCGTCATAGCCAGGTGCGCGACCCGGATTAGTCAAGGCTTACCTTAGATACCGGGACAGGTAACCTTAAAAAAAAATGATATTGCGAGAATCTCAGTTCAACCTTCAATTGTTATCACTACATCAGGTTATGTTTAAATTGGTAAAAGGTGGTGGAAAGAGACGACAAAATATAAGATTATTAAAAGTTCTATTGTTTGGATGTGAAAATATCAGATGGAACGGAACAAAAGATAGTGAAATGAATATAATCTTATCATATCATATTTTCTCACTTTTTTCCCCTCCCCCTCTAATCTAAGGGGCAATGGGATGATATGAGGACCTTTTTTTTTGTTACAAAACGCACACAACTGGGATGAAATGAGTTACGTTTTATTTACCTATAAATCCATTAATTTCATTATTTTTTTCATTCTATTATCAAACAACGTAGTGACAAATTTACTCCATTCTAGTTTGGAATATTTATACAACGGAGTGAGATTTTCATTTCACTGCTCCTTGCTCCACTTCACCACACTTTATATTATTCCACCTTGCTCAATTTATTAATGTTTATCCAAAGAGAGTCTTATATCTTATTTGGTCACTGTATATATTTTAGTTGATCTCTTAACATAAAAAAAAATGACATGTTAATCTTTAGACTTTATAAGCATTGGATCCGTTAGTCCCTACCCATGTCCTAAGAATAAATAGTTAGATTGTTTAAATATTACATATGGTAATACTATGAATGTTAAGGAATTATTTAAGGTAATGAGTTCAACGTTTACAAAGTTTAGAGATTGACTTGTTATTTTTTTAAGTTGATAAATTAACTAAGACAATAGTGTAACTAAATAGGGTATTAACCCTTAAAAAAATGATAATATATTGATGAAAATGAAGTCAATGAATAACGTGACTCACGTTTTACAACTTTAAAGACTTGAGTTGTGTTTGAGGTTTTTTAGATGATGGGAGGGTATTATTATTAATGGACTGAGTAGCAACGAAGGAAAATGCTTAAACCAAACCACACTTTAATTTGGATGTGTCCCAAGTTTAAGGAGGGAGGGAAATAAAAATAAAGCATTGTTCATCCTTGACCCTCTAAATTAGAGGTAAAAAAATGAATAATTTGAATGCAATGAGGGACAAAATGACCCTCATTATTCTTCTCACACCCTCCATTAAAATTACACCCAAATGCACTTTTAACAAAATTAGTCATTTGTCAATCACTCTTTAATTACTCATCCAAACATGGCTTTAATAGTTTATTTATTAATTTTCAGGATTAGAATAACTCATACATGCAACTACAAAAAGCTAAAGTGAGCTACAATATACAAACACAAAGATACCCACGGGAAAAATACCAATAACTGTAATGTAGTTTACAATTTAAAGAATCTTTGTCCTAAGCAAATCACATGGCATAAGGCACATCTAGTTGGTGCTACACTGCTACTACTAAAAGTCTAAAATCTTATCACTTTTTTGTTCATTTCATTTTATTTTTTAGTTTGGATAAAATATATTATTTACAAGATACTTGGCAGGGGCTGACTGATAAGTGATGAGCAATGCATAGTAGTAGACTATGGATGGTAGTAGACTTTGAGTATGAGAGACTCAAGAAAGAATTTTAGAATTTTTGTGAAAAAGTCACTCTTTTAAAATATAAGGAATAAGAAATGTCTCGTAAAAATACTTAAAATTTTTAAATTTATTTATGTTGATAATTATTTTTAACATTAAAGATTTTGGTAATAATCCAATTGTTAAAAAATATTTTCTTTAAAGATTTTCAAGGCATTAAATATTTAAAATCTTATCAAAAAAAGTTTATTACTATTTAAGAAGAGAATAAATTCTCTTATGTCAAAATTGGTCAGGTAAAAGAGATAAAAACACAAATGTTTTGGATAAGTTAAATTGTCTTAAAAATGGTATGACCAAATTCAAATTTTTGTGTTTATATCTCTTATCACATGATTAATTTTAATATGAGAGAATAAATTCCTAAACAAATTGCATCCAGAATGAAGCTAACATTTCAATTTACATGAAATTTAAAAATATTGCGGTGAGTTGATTTAGGCTCGAAACAGTTGACCCAAAATCGTCGAATCCGAAAAAATTGACCATAATACGTCTCCGAAATAAAATCCATAAAAGTGGCAATATGGTAGCTTGGGGAGCGAAACGGCACGTCGCTTACGTAGTTGAAGGATCCCGCCCTCTGCCCTCATTCATTCAGTCATTGGGTCCGTACACATTCTACTCTGTGTCGCCACGCGCAAAGACTTTGCATTTCCTCACCATTGCTCACTCTCTGCCCCCCGGGTAAACTCTCTCTCTCTCTCTCTCTTGGAATTTCTATGTACTTATTTAACGGCGCAGGTTCTTCTTCTCTGCTGGTAACTTGCCATTGTTTGTTTACTTCGTTTCATTCTTATGGAAATTTTTCTGTTTTCTTCTTTTCCTGCTGAAGAAAACACCGAATCGAACGGTTCGTTGCTCTGCTCTGGTTCCGTTTGTTCAGTGAGTCATTTGCAAGGCTTGATTTTTTCTTTTTTCCTTCTTTTTGAGCTCCATTTGCTTATCTTAAGTCTCGTTTTTTTATTTCCCCTTGTTTTTCCTGTTTGGACTACATGCTGGGAGATCATCATTCACACAAAGTAAATACAAGTTCGTTTGCTTATATTAAGATGATTTTACATTTCACTATTTTGTGCCAGATTTTTTTGGTGTCTTTCTTCTTCGATAAATGAGTATACTGAAAACTTGAAAACAAATCACTCCATAAGTGTTTAACTAGTTAACCAAAATGATTTGAATACCGACCTCTTGATTTGATTCTAGGTCGCAGATAGATTTTCCTTTGAATCTGACGTGACAGAAATAAGGTTTGCTGTGGACAATGTTTTTCTGTTATTCAACAATCAACATGGAAGGAAGTTGGTTGGGTAGATTTTATGGTAGATATCATATAGCAGTCAAATGAAAAATATACCTCACTACTACAATGGTTTAGTACTCAATTTATTTTTTTATCTGATGATTTTGTCTCTACATTTTTCAGGAACATGGGAACCACTGAAGTAGCCTGAGTGTGTATCCTGAGTATGCTTGAGATGAACATGATTCCCTGGACTTTGATAATAGGGATTTGCATAGGCTTTGTGGTTGGATTAGGTTTGGCATTTTCAATTTTATTCTGCTTCAGGTGTGGAAGGAAGAGTACACAGGTGCAGAAGAGCAGTTCTCAGAAAACAGCAACAATTCCTATTCGTATCAAAGGGGTTGATTCCAGCACAACATTATCAGAATCCAATGTAGGCCTTGAGTCACCCAGAACATCTGACTGGAGTAACATGTCTTTATGGTTGGAAGGACTTAGGAGGAAGAATGTAGTTTCAGCATGTGGAATTCCCAAGTATTCTTACAAGTATGTCAACTTTTGTTGCATGAGAGCCTTATAGTTATTTCCTGCTTTCATGAACTGCATTTCTTGTTCATTAAGGTAGTACGTGGTAACGCAAGGAAAGGTGGGAAAATAAAAGAAAGTGTTAAATACTGGGTTAGCTCCAATTGAGATGTGGAGAGTGGAGAACATGGTTTAGATATTACAGACAATGAGAATGTAAAGACTAAAGATACATTCTCTCTAATACAGATTAGAGAAAAACCAGAACTGATAGGACCATGATATGTAACAAAAAAAAGGATTAGGATAACAGACTTTGCTGATAAGTAAATATAGAATGCAGTAATTGTATAGTTTAACCCTAGAAAAAGACTAACTGTTAAAGAATAGCAATAGCAATGTGGGGGATTATGGCCAACTTTTTTTTTCTTTTTTTTATAAACTTTTTAGTTTTTGAGTGTTTGATTAATGTGGGGTCTTATTCTTATATACTTATCTGTGGTTCAGTGGCTGAAATTGGCAGGCATTTACTATCTAATATTTGCTGTTATTAGTATTGCAGACTTGCTCAAGTTTTATATCTCTTTGTTTCTTTTACCCTGTAACTCCTTTACCAGAGATATACAAAAGGCAACTTCTAATTTCACAACCGTCATAGGCCATGGAGCATTTGGTCCTGTTTACAAAGCTGAGATGTCCTCCGGTGAGACAGTTGCGGTTAAAGTTCTTGGTACAGATTCAAGTCAAGGAGAAAAGGAATTTTTGACTGAGGTAATAACTGGAAGTTTGCTCGTGTGTTAAATAAGGAATCATCTTTTTTGTTCGGCAAGGTTGCTTAAGTATATTGGTTTCACACATGGATTCTCTGCACTGCAATGTGAAAATAACTGTCTCTTTACCTTAGAAAATTTCTATTGAGGGAAAACTAAGTATACATTAGTAAATAATGGTGGGAGGCTGGGAGTGAGAGCAACTCTATTGCTAACTCCATTTAAATTCCAATATGATACCCGTGAACTTTTCCCTACTCCTATCTTTTATACAGGGATCGGGGATCTAAAAATTGAATTTGGAAGATTATATGATTGAAACTTTCTCAATCTTTGTTTTCATGCTAACAGGTCTTATTGCTTGGAAGATTACATCATAAAAATCTTGTAGGTTTGGTGGGATATGCTGCAGAAAGAGGACAGCATATGCTCCTTTACATATATATGAGCAATGGCAGTCTTGCTTCTCATTTGTATGGTAAGAAGAGATACTCTTGTCATTTTATGCTGGTAGGCGAAATTGTTTGGATATTGCTGAGTAAATATTTTCAGTTGCTAATGCTGTTATTGTTTGTCCATAACAATACTGATCTGAATCTTTGTTTGAGTTCAGGGAAGCATGTGCATTTGCATTGTCTTTCGGGGATGATATATTAGTGAACTTATATAATTCAATAACTGAGTTGATTTTACTGTTTTTGTTTTTTTTTTTTTGTTGAAATTTATATTTCATTATCCTCTGACTGGAGGTTATGTTACTTTCTTGGAAGTGCAATACCACGCTATACTATGTGATGCCCTGCTGTTCACAAAGAGGGTTTTTCGTCCCTCCTCAAGACCACCATTGGCTTTTTACTAAGTTAAAACCGCTATACAATGTGATAGTACTGAGCTGTATATATATTCGCCTGTTTTCATCAACTTCAACATAGAGTCATCTTGACCATTTATGCCTGTTGAGTACAAGTTTATCCTAGTAAACAAACTTCATATTTTCCTTTGAGAAGTTAGAAGAGTTTTTAATTGAACTCTTCTTGTTCTCTATTTTAAGTACTTTTTGTATTTGCTGATGATTTAGGCCAAAAGCATGAGCCATTGATCTGGGATGTGAGACTTAGCATTGCACTAGATGTTGCAAGGGGACTAGAATATCTACATTATGGGGTATACAGTATGCTTAAATCTTGCTAGTTAACTTAACATAGAGAACTTGGAAGAAATAGGTTTACTTTTGGTTTCTTCTTACTTTTGGAAGCAACTCATTGCAGGCTTCTCCACCTGTTGTGCACCGAGACATCAAATCATCCAACATACTGCTGAACCAGTACATGAGAGCTAAGGTAATCTTTGCATTTAATTCACAGTAAGATGACGAGGACCGGTGGTGATATTGAAAACATTCATTGGTGCATTGTTAATTCTGAGAAATCTTAGGATTCTTTCTCCTGTTTGCTCTAAACTCCTAATATATGCATTGCATTCGCCACATTTAATTTATACCATTCATCAAAATGATATTATCTTACCTAATTTTTGAAGATGCTTGAAAGCATTGTGAGGAAGAATTAAACAATGTCGTATTTTCTTATTTAAATGGTGCTTTTATTACATTAATACCTTGTTATTGTAAAGAAAAGATGATGCTGAAAATTTTCTTTCCCACTCTATCCCTTCTCTTGTTTTCATCCAGATTGAAGATTAAAACATTCCTTTCCAATATACTTTTAACATACCTAATTTTACCGAGCAGGTCACTGACTTTGGGCTTTCCAGACCAGAGATGATCAAACCTCGTGCGTCAAATGTCAGGGGAACTTTTGGATACCTTGATCCAGAGTATATGTCGACAAGAACCTTCACTAAGAAAAGTGACGTCTATAGTTTTGGTGTGCTACTGTTTGAGCTTATTACTGGAAGGAATCCACAGCAGGGTCTTATGGAATATGTAAAACTAGTAAGAACCGTGTCTGCGTGTGGGCTTCTGAGTATTCTTGTGCTGTTGTACATGCATAAATGTTGATGCATTTGAAATATATGCAAGTGAATATATAGCCTTTAAATAGTTTAGGATTCTCAGTGTTTCTTTCTGGTTATGATTAGGCTGCAATGGAAGGAGAGGGGACGGTTGGATGGGAAGAAATTGTGGATTCACAACTGAATGGAAAATATGATGTGCATAAGCTTGATAGTCTGGCTTCACTTGCATTCAAATGTGTCAACGAAGTCTCGAAAAACCGACCTCCAATGAGGGACATCGTTGAAGCATTATCTCAACTTTGTAAGAAGCAAGGTAGCAGAACATCTTCTGCCACGTTAAAGGAAGTCTCCATTGAAATGGACTCCCTAGAAACCCGGGACCTTTCTTCGATTGAGTGTTCAAAGGTGCTGTGCAGATTGCATAGTCGATGAGCTTTGTAGTCTGATAGTGTTTCTGGATGTGTAAACATCATCTGCTTTCTATCTTGTTTACTTGGTTAACCATTTAAATTCTTTGCCCAGCTGGAATTACAAAGTTGATGGGGAACAATGTCGTGAATATGTGTGGGAGTATCTTGCAAGTTTAGATTGCTTCATATCTTCTAGTTAGCATTGAAAGGCTATTATGGTCTGATCTGGTGGATATCTTGATGTGCATGTCTGGTTATGTTAAATGTAAGCACGTATTGTCTGTGATTGTAATAATTACAAAATTGTGCAGAATATCTGAAAATTAACCATAATCCAATTGAGATTTGGATGGGATTTCTCCTCTTAACTAAGTGGAAACATCAGAGTTTTGTATCCAAGGCAACAATACTGTAGGAGACTGACAGTTCAGAGATGAACCTACTGTTCCCTTGATATAAAGTTATTCTTAGCTTAATATATCACACTGAACTTCATGAAATAGATTGCCACAAACATAAAGCAGAAAGTTTTCTGCGTCATTTAAACTTATCAAAACTTAGTTCTTGAGAGCCCCCTTACTCTTTAAGTACTCTACAGTCTGGTCAAAGATTTCTTCAATCCCATGCTTGAAACTGAACCCTTCTTTGATAAGCTTCTCAGCAGAGACAATCAACTTTGCTTTGGAGGGGCAATCATCAAATCTGCACTTACAAAAAATGGCACTTGAGAAAACAAGTTTGAGAAAGGGAGCCCTTGAAAACACTATATTGATGGATTCGCAATAGAAGCTTACTCAGTTTGAATTTGATACTGAGGGTACCGGTTGCTGAGAAACTTGGCAAGCTCAGGAACACTAGTATTGTGAGCACAACATATGTATCGGCCAGAAGCCGATTCCTTCTCTGCCAGAAAAACATGCGCTCGGCAAATATCCTCCACATGAGTGATTGATATTGAACCTGACAGCGACTGCATGCCTTTCAAACCATTTATGAGGAAACCATTGCCTGAAACAAGGTGTTAAAGTGTCAATGAAATACTAAAGAGTCAATTATCATGGTGCTTAGTGGGTGTTTGACCAAATTCCTCAAAGCAGTTTGTTTGGAAGTTTTGGGACCTGTTATAAGGGAGGTGGCAAGGGCAACACTGGATGGGATATCTGGGGTGAGAGAAGGACCAACAGTGAGGCTTGGTATCACAGTGATGAGATCAATGTGATTCCCTTCTGCAAATTCCCATGCCGCCTTCTCAGCTAGTACTTTAGAGGCAGGGTACCCCTGCACATTTAATTTGGATGAACTTTACACTTCAGAACCTATATATATATATATATATATATATATATATATATATATATATATATATATCCAGTGAGTTCATATTTTCCAATTAGGAATGGAAATGTGAAGAGGGTTTTCGCTGTTATTACCCAAGTAGGTGGCTTTGCAGTGTTCAAGTAATCAACATCACTCCAGTTTCTTTCATCCATAACCAAACCTGCCCCGTTGAGTTGGTTTATAGTTACAGCAGCTGCTGATGATGTTAAGACAACTCGTTTAACTTCTTTTGCTCGCGCACATGCTTTCAATACATTCAATACACCCTTGATTGCTGGCTTGATCATGTCGTTCTGAAATAGTAATAATAGCAGAAGCATTTTTACATTCCTTTTTTTGTTTTTCTTCAACACACGTGCAAAAGGTATCTGATATGGCTGTGAAAGTGTTTCAAATATGAAATATCTACCTCAGGATCTTCAGAAGCAAAGTTCACTGGTGTAGCAAGTTGGAAGACAAGTTCACAGCCTGCTATAGGGGCGTCAAAGCCTTCTTCAACTGTTAAATCTGCTCCAAATATTTTCAGTTCTCCCAAATTTTTCAGCGCCACCAGGTGAGCTATTTTTCTAAGATTATCTGCAACAATTTAAACACCAAATTAACAAAAGCTTTTCTTCACAACAATATCTCATTTAGATTCTATATTCATCAATGCTACTTCAGGAAGGAGTGTTAGGCCTCATACTGCTTGAACTTAGCTATAACTAATTGGTCTCTTTGGGTTTCTACTTTCTTCTTCACTGTTGCTTCACTTGCCATTCACTCATGTCGTAACCTCTTACTTTGCAATATTAGTTAATAATAATAATAATAATAATAATAATAATAATAATAATAAATGTAAGTCTTTTAACATTAATTTAATTACTCTCATAAATTTATATATTATACACAAAAAGATTTTGATATTATTTTTTATGGTTGATGATTGAAGTAGTTTATCTACATATATGGTACATTGCTTGATCTATACAATAATGAACCCCTGTTTATTGAGAACAAACTATGCTGTTGTAGTTGTTTTATGATTCATGAAATTCATCTCAATTTTTCAAGGGTCAAAATATTAGCTTATACTTTGAAATAAAAAATGTAAAATTTCTAGACATACAAAGGAATCTGTATGTGTTTGTTTGAGTGCATGGGTGCATATCGTTGTGTATAAGAAAGAAAGAGAAGAAGAACCTGACCTGGGTCTCTAACAGTGGTATTGACAACATAACCCTTCTCAAGCAACTGCTTGATCAGCAAAGATGCCACAAACCCAGTGCCACCAATCACACAAGCCTTCTTCTTCCCGATTTGGTTAGTACTTGCCATGTTCTCTCTCTCTCTCTCTCTTTTACTCTCCAAAGGATGAATGAAAATAATATAAGTGGGTCAGTTTAATGTCACTTAGGATATGAGGCAAGGTCGTTTGGCTCTTAAATAGGGGCGTTTCAGTTACTTGAACGTGCATACATGCAGTTTCATCTTCCGTGTTTTAATTGAAGGTGAACACGTGATGTATATGGTCTCCCACCACCAACGACTCAACATCAACGAGTCGTAGGAAATCAAATCTTTAACCTTCCATTCTTTCTGTCCTATTATATTATGGTTGTTGTTCACTATCTTAAGTCAAGAGAGACCGATACAAAGACTTAAAGTAGGTCCTACAATATTTTAAAAGGATCACATGGATTTAAGTGCTTGTATCAATTGTTACGAGATCGGAGAGTCTCACAAAGCAGCAATAAAGTAGCACAAGAACCAATTACGCGGGCAGCAGCGTAATAATAAATTACATAAGAAATTCAAGTGGTTCTGGTTAAAGTTTACGTCTATAAATAAAGGTGAAGAATAAAAGTCTATTAATAAAATAAATCAGACCTAATTAAGGTGAGAATAAAATTCAATTCTTTGATTAAGTTAAAAACTAAATTAGACTTAAGTTTAATTTGTATAATTCACATGAATTTTAACATAAGATAGAAAAACTCAAATTTACCATTCTCTTATTTTCCCATTTTCATCTTCTTTACCATGTTACGTGACTTCTCGTTGCCTCTGTTGTGCTATGCTTCTCTGCGACAACTCTTGCTTCCAGTCCCTTATTGGTATATCGTTTTCTCACGTAACTCACGTTTTACCTCAACTTGCTTCTTCTTCTTTGTTTTTGTTCATTTATTCTCTTCTTGTTTTGTACTCTTCTTCTTTTCTCTTTACTTTGATATTAGATGAATGTCTATTAATAATATGCTTCATAAAAAAATATGGATGTATANTATATATATATATATATATATATATATATATATATATAAATTGATCAGTAAAGCCTTTGCACCGAATGCAAAAATTTAAAATAGATTCTTATAATATAAAATTATAAAATAAACCACTAATTCAATCTACCTTAGGTTCTTACAGTGACCAATTCAAAATTACAAGGATCAATTAGGGTTCAATTTTGAAATATATAATTAATTTGTATGACATTAGTGTATGATTAATTAATTTGATTGTGTATGAAATATATGTGTGTGTGTGTGTGTGTTGGTGTGATTGATTAATTTGTTGCTATATGTGTAAGAAGCATGTTTGTTGGCACTTTGATTTTGATTTTGTGGTTTATTTGTTAATTAATTTGTTGGCATTGACATATATGATTTTGCTTCATGTGTTTTTGAAGTTTGTTGTTTGAAATTATTAGCTTCATATGTTGTAGAAGTCTTGTTTGTGAGCACATTGTTAGCTACTTAGCTGCCATTTCATAACACATCTTTGTTAGAATTACATTTGAAAGATATATGCTTTCATTGTTGGTAATATGAGACAATCTAAAAGAAATGGAATCGTAGTCATAGTTGCTTACGCAGGGTTATTTAGGTTGTATGCGATGTATTGAGAAAAAAATTTCTGGAGAAAAGACGCTCCTAATAAACTTTTTTAATAAAGCGCTTTGGTTTGATTTTGATTGTGTCATGTTTGTCTAATGAATAATTAAATTTTTTTATTAAAATATGATGTTTTATTAATGAAAGATTAAATAGTCTAAATAATTAATTCAATTCATTTTATAAACATTCCAAACAACGGATTTGAATTCAATTATTTCAATTTACTTACTTATTCTATCATAATGAAGATTTTTAAACAGCCTGAAAAGAAGGCTACAATCCACTTGAAACCTAAATTTTAAATACATCCAAAATATTTTACGGTATTTTTTTAACAGTGTATGCACTCAACACAAATAGAGTATAAAATGAAGTTAAAACAAACTCTTGGTTAACCAACGTGAACAAATGTAGTTCCTAAATTGTTGAGTGCATAACATGGGTTCACAAATGAAGTCCGAAGGCTTGGATTATGAAGTTCCATATGAAGGCTTTTATAATGCAATCATATTTACAAAATGACCAAGTTGTGCACCTTCTCTTCATTGTGAGCTGCAACCAAAATTGTCATTTTTTTTTTCCGATGGTTAGCTACATGTAAAAGAATGCATGTCCTGAAAAAGAACGAAAAAGAGGAACAACAGATAAAGAAAAATCTAACAAAAAAACAAAAACTACCCACTTACTCCCACACCCACTAAACACACTAACAAATAAGAGAAGGGTCTCATTAAAAACCTTTCCGGAAAAAACTCAACGAAAAAAATCTTTAACTTTTTAAGAGAGAAAAAAAAGTACTCAACTTAAGCAAATTAAAGGACATCCAAAATATAACCCCTCAAAAACAAAATACATAGGATCAATATCCTTACCCACTGAATGCTCCACAGTTAACAACTTATTCACCTAAAAATCATCTTTCTCATCGTTTAATTAAAACCATCACCAATTTTGTTGTAGCTATGATTATGAGTTCAAACTCCCTTGTACCTAAACAGCACCTTCCACACAATTAGAGCAACTGACCAAAGCAAGACAGAGACTTTTAGCTTCACATTAGAAGTAATAACTCCCAAGAAAATCATGACAAAGCCAAAAGTTCAATCCATCAACAATTAATGTCCCAACAAAAGAAGGCATGAAGCAGCTTGGAAAACAAAATAAACATATTCTGCAGATTGATATGGCATGAAGCAACTTCATATGATACATAATATCGATATTTCCAAATTTAATTAGTCATATTAGACTAAATATCCTTCTTGCCTAATGTTGCACTCTCAAAAATCCTTGTAGCCTCCAAAACATGCTCACTTGAGATGGAAAAAGGACTGCAAATTAAGGACTCCAGTGCTCAAGGGAACATGCTCAAATAATTCAGCATAGTCAAGAAACAAGGTTTTGATATATAGCACATATACATCCAACCGCCATTCAGACTTCACTAAGCAGGCACACACAGGTAGCAATAACTCTAAATGATGTAGGAATAACAGCCTCACCTCATCAACACCATTATCCCTGCACAATATACATACGCACTCATGAACCTCATTGGAGTTTCTGAGATGCATGAGCTCACCTGAATCGGATAAAGGACTCCAAAGACCCCAGTGCACACACAATAGTAGACCTATGACAAAGACAAAGATTACCAGCATGTATATACAACTCATCACAGTATTTGTACAGTGGCAGTTAATGGTTTTCCAATGCCTCAATAGAGACCCTAAATTGTCATTTACTTGGCTTGCAACTTTCTCTAACCACAACAATAGTGATTCATGTACCAAAAATCAAGAGTGCAGCACATTTTGTGATCTTTATCTATAAAAGATCACCACTCGCTACTAGATACTGGCTCTTGCCTCCGGGTAACAACAAGCCACTAACATAATTCATCCAGCTACTTACGATCGATCTAACAAGACAACGCTTGATATAACTTGTCACCAGAGTAGATTGCGAATATGAAGATTTCCCGATACATTTTTATTTATCATCTAATCTATGTGAATTTTATTTTCGATCATGACTATTGTGACCTAGTCACTCAATTTAAACTATCCTTTTCATTCGCGCCGACATGTTTCACAATTAAGTTATGCCACGATAACAACACAATTTAACATTTGTTGAACTACCTTCGTAGTATTTCTATTCACAATTAGATATAAGTCAGAACAAAATGTACATCAGAAAAGATTTTTAGCACGTGCGAAAATAATTCGGGCTATGTATTAGGCTCCATGACGCACCTAATTAATTAAACTGTTCGAGAATGGTAGTTAACTGTCATTTAGTTGGCTTCAAAATGAAAAAGGAATCATTTTGATTGCTGTTTTGTTTGTATTTTTAACCCACTCTTTCCATCAACATTAGATTTTAGATTTCGTACAATATTTTGTAAAAAAAAAAATAGTTTATTACTCCTCCTTATTTTTAGTATTTTTTCAAGGGTTATTTTTGTGGTTTCTTTTCTAATTTCAAGGTGAACTGATGAAGGCTCACCATACACTATGAGTGGGAAGTCCCAAATCTCCCACCAAAAGTTACAAGAGGTTCAATTCAATTCAATTCAATTCTTTACCCAAAAGAAGTAATAACAACAAGTTGTTCAATGATTCATTCATTCATGCATTTATTTATTTATTTATTTTCCATTTCACAAAAAGCTTGTGATGTTATCCTATTATTATTCCACGTAAATTCCTTCTTGGATAGGCAACTGCAAGGAGTGTGCAAGAAAACGTTTCAAATTTTAGTTCTTGAGGACCCCCTTTTTCTTCAAGTACTCCACAGTGTGGTCAAAGATCTCTTCAATCCCGTACTTGAAACTGAACCCTTCTTTGATAAGCTTCTCAGCAGAGATCACTACCTTTGCCTTGGAAGGGCAATCCTCCAATCTGCAATAACCAAATCATACATGCATAAAAGAGTTTAATTATTATGCTTTGCGAGATAAAAGAGTTTTACACTGTCATTTAATCATAAGGAAATCAGACTATCTGAAGCTTACTCTGTTGGAATTTGATACTGAGGGTATCGGTTGCTAAGAAACTTAGCAAGCTCAGGAACACTAGTATTGTGAGCACAGCAAATGTATCGGCCGGAAGCCGATTCCTTCTCCGCCACGAACACATGTGCTCGGCAAATATCCTCCACATGTGTCAATGATATTGAACCTGACAGCAATTGCATGCCTTTCAATGCTTTAAGCAGGAAACCATTGCCTGCAAAGGTATCAAAGTGTCAATGAGACACTCATAATGAGTCGACTAATATTTGTGCTTACTAAGTGTTTGTCAAAATGCTTAAACCAGGATTTGACAAGTTTTCGAACCTGTTATGAGTGATGTGGCGATGCCAACACTCACTGGGATGTCTGGAGTCAGAGAAGGACCAGATGTCAGGGTAGGTATCACAGTGATGAGATCAATGCCATTTTCTTTGGCGAATTCCCATGCAGCCTTCTCAGCTTGTGCCTTGGAGGCAGGGTATCCCTGCACATTTAGATGAAGGAGCTAACTTCAGAAACTAATCCGTTGAGTTAATCCCTTTTTCCAATTAGGAATGGCAATGTCCTGAATAAGGTTTGGTTATTTACCCAACTGTGTGGCTTTGCAGTGTTCAAGTACTCAACATCACTCCAATTGCTTTCATCCATAACCAAACCTGTCCCACTGAGTTGGTTTATAGTTACAGCAGCTGTTGATGATGTTAAGATCACTCGTTTAACCTCTTTCGCTCGTTTACATGCTTTCAACACATTCAATACACCTTTGATTGCTGGCTTGATCATGTCATTCTGAATAGTAACAATAATAGCAAAAGCATTTTTGCATTAATTATACTTTCAACACACACACACAGGTGTTGTAACAGCATCCAATTTTATTGTGAAAATTGTAATGAAATCTATAGTTGAAGTGTTTCAATCTACCTCAGGATCTTCAGAAGCAAAGTTCACTGGTGTGGCAAATTGGAAGATAAGTTCACAGCCTGCTATAGGGGCATCAAAATCTTCTTCGACTGTTAAATCTGCTCCAAATATGTTCAATTCGCCCAAGCTTTGCAGTGCCACAAGGTGAGATATTTTGCTAGGATTATCTGCACAAAATTCCAAAATAAAAACTTGAGTTCATATATAGCATAGTCTTATTTGGACTCTATTCTTTTATGAATAGATAAATGTTTCTACTATGACATAATAGAGAGATGTGATGCAGAGGGAGGGAGAGAGATATGTACTTGGGTCTCTAACAGTGGTATTGATAGCATAACCCTTTTCAAGCAACCGCTTGATCAGCAAAGATGCCATAAAACTAGCGCCACCAATCACACAAGCCTTCTCCTTTCCTATTTGCTTGATACTGGCCATTTTTTCTCTCTTCCCAAAACTAAAGGGTCAAAGTTTTTGCTAGCACAATTTAGTATTATTTAGGGTAGAAGCGGAGTTGTGTTCTTGTTAAATAGGAGATCCGTCACTTGAACATAGTCTATTATTCGTTTGAACATTTTGAGAAATGATAGGATGATAGTGTGAGATCCATGATTAATCAATAAAAATAAGAAAGCAATAAGTAAGGAATATAACTCGAGAAAAATATATTGTATTACTGAAGGTTGTGATTTGATACAATGGAAAATGCATATAAAAAGACTAAGAAATAGAACCAGAACATAAATATAAAATCAACATAAATCGAAAGTAATCAAACTAAATAAACATTAGATTAATTTAAAATAAATCAGAGATATAATAATATTCTTAACAGATAGAATGACAATCATTTGCGATAACTCTAAAATAACTACACAAAGATGTGGAGTCTACCGTAGTCTCAAATGGTTGTCACCATAGCATTGTTCGAACATTTTAAGTTGAAGTTGAGGATTTGAGAGTGTGTGTAGCCATCTATGACCCACAAACAAGAACAATGTTTGATAAAAGAGTGCTGCCAAACAATAGTTGGAACACTATTGACTAATTATTAGAGTATAATGAAATGTATTTACATTAGATACATTTAGTTATTTAACTTGATAGTTAAATCAGTTATTGTTTCCCTTTGAATTATAATAGAAACAGTTAAGTTGTTATTTTTCTGTTACTGTTGGTATTGTTATTAGTCTATTATAGGGGTGTCAAATGAGCCGGCCTAGCCCGTTAGGGCCCGCGGGCGTAAACAGGCATAATCAAAATTGTGCCTATTTTTAGGATCCAACTCATTTATGGTCGGTCCGCAGGCCTAAATGGGCCAGCCCGCCAGCCCGTTTATTTTTTTAAAAAAAATAAAATTTTGGCCTATTTTTTATGATTTAAATACAAAGTTGTGAATAAGTATGCGCGGTTATTTTTAACTATTTTTTTATCGTCTATCTATTAATTAATCAGAAAGAAATAGTTTATGTAAAATTTGAGGCTCCATTTCTGATGGTAATAAATAAAGAAAAATTAAGGTTTTGTGACTTTTTCGTCTTTATCTCTTTATTGTGGTTACAAAATCTTTAATTTTGGATAGGTATACAAATAATAACATTTTTCAATTAAGAAACTATTTGCAAAGCTTTGATAGAAAAAAAAAGGATAACAAGAGAATGTATTTAATTAACACCTAGAGTCTAAACCCGCGCTATAATCAACAAGTTTTAAAATATCTAAAAAATGTTTTTGTTATAACTAAAATAACTTAGCAATTTAGTTTGTAATTTGGGCTTCAAGATGAAGATTTAAAACTTTAATTTGAGTTTCAATTTGAACGTGAGGTATCAGTTATCATTTAGTTTTATTAACTTAATTTTTAAAAATAATAATTTAGTTTTTGGTCTTAAAAAAACATTAAATTTTTTTTAAAAATTTAAAAAAAAATTCACGGGAGCCAGTCGGGCGGGCCCGTTTAGCCCGCAGACTTAAACGGACAGGGCCATTTTTTTTCCTTCAAATTTACACAAGTTTATTTTTTCATGCAAAACTCGTTCATTTAACCATGTAAACGGGCCGATCTCATTTGACGGCCCTAGTCTATTAATACAGCTATAACAACAAACACTACTTGTATAAATAGTTGGCCTGAATGCCAAGTAATGCTACATTCATTCAACTCAATTCTCTCTAAATTCAACACTAATAAGCACGTGGAAAATTTGAATTGAAAGTTGAGTTCAGACCTGAGAGTCAAAGCATGTTTGGGAAACTCATAGCACAACGTTTTTTTTCCAACAAAAGTTGTTTTCACTTTATTAATCTTGTGCAGGAACAATGTACTAAATAATTAAAATTGTTTCTGTAGAAAGTTAAAGCTGTTTTTTTCAAAATAAGATGAAGCTAAACTTTGAACATTTTTTCAAAAGAGCTGTTTTGCCATGTAAAGAATTGCCCATTATAAAAAGAGGTATAATTCATATCCTTAAGAATAAAAAATAATTTTATACCATTTTTAATACTTTACCATATAAAAACAATTTTTTTTTATACAATTCAAACAAAATATGTCAAGTTAAAATTACTTTTTAGTTAAAATATTTAAACATAAATTAATTATCACATACTCAAGTGTATTAATAAGAAATAAGTTTATTTTAAAGCTTTTTCAAACAGACGCACGCGGAGTGTGCAGCCATCCTTTTTTGCCATGTAATATGGCAAATATAAAAATTGATGGCCGTCTCAATTTTAGTCAAGAAAGGGTGCTTGCTATTTTTTTCATCGACTTTTTTTTCCATTCCGCCTTGTCCACCACTTCACCATTTGACTGGTACACATTCTGAGAATGTGTTGACCATTGTTCGTTATGCTAACTGGGGACAGCTACTTTTATTAGGATTATTGACGTCATGAAAAGCACAAGCTGAGGAGAACAAAACACATTAAATAATACTAATGCATGAAGACAAAACGGCTAAAAACCTTGCAAGGGGTGTTTTGATAACAAAATATTAGATTGTGGTAATTTTAAAACATGGCAATTTACTTTAAAAATAAAAAATAAATGAAATCAAAACATGCATCAGTATGTGCATGTGAGAATAGAGATGGCAATATACCTGTGTACACCTATCCTAACTCAACCTCAATCTTTAATGGATAATTACCCCCATACAATAATTATCCAAAATTACCCGCATGAATTAAAGTAATAGGATTTTAATGTAGCCACCATAATTCTACCGCACGCTATATATTATGTTTCATATTCAAATTTTCTTTAGACCACTTTTAGACATCATCCTTTTAGATATGGTTTAAACTCTATTTTTTTTTTAAGATTACTTTTCTGTATACATACCAATTTTTCTTTGTTCATACCTTGTTACTTGACTCAGCTTAGTTATAGAGTCAAGCTCTCCTTGTACAAAATTCAATGATTCATAATTCAATTCAAACCGAATATGAGTTCTCTCTGAGTTAGTCCGAGCACAGCTCTCTCTAACAAGATTAGTGTTATCTCTTCACCAACCAACCTTGGTGTAGACGTCACAAACACCTTGTCCTGTTCAGATTTTCTATAGTCTGACGTTTAGCGTTTAGAGTCTGCTGAATGAAAGGGTGGAACACAGCGAACAGAAGGATTCAATACGGAGCCAGCACATAAAAAGTTGCTACTACCTCGGAAGGATTTTCAATAAGCATAATTCTGCAACTGCAGTTATGTATTCTTGTTTGAGCAATCCAACTATCCAATGTCAGATCAATTGCAATGAATTAAATATCTGGGGTGAATAAAACAAAAGAATGACGATAAAGTATCAAGAGAATAAAATTTCGTCATGAGAAGGAATCATGACAGCTAAATTCATAGCAACTTGAAGAAATCCTTAGAAACTTCGATTTTTCCCAGTCTATCTCGCTCTCTTGCGTTATCAAATGGATATAAGCTTTCGTTGGTCTCTTAAAATTCTCTTTTTCCTTTGAATAAATGGCAAAATCTGAAGGCAGTCTTTGTGCAATTTGATTTCCATCATTCAGGCTTGTCTAAATGACCATACACCTGATTCCAGTTATATGAAGCTTCTTCTGGTGTCCGGAAAGTCCAAATGTGCGTCTTTGATTTCTCGCGAGCTTCCAGAATTCCCTGCACACAGTGGTTACAGCACGTCAACAGAGCTAAAAAGGCATTTAAAGTGCCATTCCATATCAATTCAACCTAGCAACTGCGCAACGGCACATGGTAAAATAAATGATTATAGAAAACATTCCAACAAAAAACTAAGAGCCCTTGCTCATGTCATGGTGCTAAATTTTCCATCATTCCCACAAGAGAAGAATGGACATTGACTAGAAAGACAAAACTAACAATGAAGAGAAATCATTTTGTTCGATACACACTAATTTTGAAAGACTGAGTTGATAGGGCAAGTTCCCTAATTAAGTAACTATCAAATCACATATGTGAAACCACATGATAACAAATTATAAATGAACATATATCAGTTAGACCACTCCATATCAATAATAGCATGCATTACTGTCACAAAATGCTAAACATACACACCCACACATAAATAGAGTCAGTATCCACCACATGAAGGATGCAAGCAGCAAGCAAACAATAAACAAAGGGAGAAAAATGCCAAAAACCATTCGAAAAAATAGCTACAGGAACACAGACTCCTCATAAGTCTTAACCTCACTACAACTTATCAGTTATTCTACCTAGGTAGAATTAGACTGGGCTTTGACTTAGCATTGATAATTGATACCTCATTTTTCCAGTATCACTTCCATCACTTTCTAACTCTTGCATAGAATTGGTCACAAAATGAAGCAGGCTCTGAGCCTCTAACTCAGAGTGTGTGCGCACACCAATAAGGTATTTAAACAATTATAAAACGTAATGTAATGAGTAAGCTATCAAATTTGTTCCCAAGCTATGAAAAATATCAAATTTATCCCCAAGATTGCCAAAGTCAATCAAACTAGTCACTGAGAGTAACTAATTTGACCAACACCAAAAGACTAATTTGATTAACTTTTGACAACTTTGATAACGAATTTGATGCTTTCCTCATCTTGGGGACAAGTTTGACATTGCCAACCTTTGGGCCCAAAATTGATGGTTTACTCTAATGGAGTATAAAAATGATGTTAAAGCAACCAACAAACACTACGTAAAACTACAGAGTTGGAAGGTTAAAATAGTAAAATAGAAAAGGTTGAAGACGATTTCCTTCAACCATAACTCATAAGTGCAGCACCAACATACAGGAGCATCTTCTTTCATGATACAAATTACAGTAAACATTAACCCAATGTCTGAAAAAGTTTTCAGAATATGTAAAAATGCATTCAATAATCGCATTACACAACACACAAAACCACAACATTGATGCATCCGTTTTACGAGGAGTAAGCAAAGCAACAAACCAACCTGTACTTCGGAACCCTTTTTGGTCTTGAGCATTAAGCAGTCAACAAAGGCCTTCCATTGCTGGGAGCAATTATCAAAAACACCAACCCTGTAGTACTGCTGCATTTGATGAACCGGAGCTGCACGCATTCAAAAAACCCAAAAAAGAAAAAGAAAAAAAAAATGCAAAATTGATTAGCGATTAGAAGACCCAATTGAGAAATATGGTTAAAGGGAACAAGGTTTAGAGAATGGGGAGCGGGGCGATTTACAGTAGCAGAACCAGAGAGCATCGAAGGAAGCGGTGCACGACAATTTGCGCTTAACCTCTGAGCTACTTGAAGCTTCCTTCTCTGTCTCCGACGACATAACTTTCTGGGATGAGAACCGCGTTGGACGGCGGCAAGAGCTTCACGACGCCGATCTACTGATTCGCGTTTTAGGCTTTTAACAAATTTGGAAGAGAACAGAGGAATGTGCAAGTTTTGAGGCACCAATCTCAACTCCTTTTTGTTTTTTTCTTTGGTTGGGATGGGTTTTTGAAATAAGTGTTTTGGGCTTTGTAAAATTGGACTACTTCGTTTTTATTTATTGTTCCTTTTTTTTTTTCGTTATTGTTGCTGAAAATTAGTTTGGGTTATTATTTATATATAATCTGATTTTAGTGAGAAAATTATTAGAAAAGATTTAGAGATTAATGGTCGCATGAAAATATGGTCATTGATACGGTATTATGACGCTTGATTCATGTAGTAAATTCCATATAATAGGAAAAGGCTCGGTTGTTGTATTTATATATGATTTGATTACATAATTAATGGGGTGTTTTTATTATCTAAACTAATTTTATTAGAACAATGTTTGAGAGACCTAACAAATTAATCTACTTCTATAAATAAAACTTGGCATTTTATGAACAAAATAGGAGTGATGTACCAAGTGTGATTAATATGAGTAGGTAGATCAATTTATATATTAATAAATTTAGTCTTCTAAACATTTTTCTTTTCATGATATGTCATATTCATAGGTTAGGTTTCCCATTTTTTTTTATTATTATGTTATATATTAAATTCATTCATCAAATTCTCCTATTCAACCTTTACCCAAAAGAAAAATCTCCTATATATATACCACATTGCATTTAGCACCGGGAAGAGAAAAATGAACACATTGCATTTGCATTTCAAGCTGATTATTATTTTGTTGAATAGATACACCTACTCCGCAATCATGGCATTTGCAAGTCACTCTATCACCAAAACCATTTTGTTCTAGTTTAAATTGGACCTGCTGAAACACATTAATAAAAGTTCCATTTGTTTTAAATAATTATATTACATTTAATGTATTTTATAATTTAAATTTAGTAGTAAATGTTCAAATGGTTCAGTCAAAACGTAATAATAAATGGTTGAATTACAGTGTAAAAGGGTTTTACACTTAAGATTACAGTAAAGTAAAACCTTTTTCTGAAAACAGTTAAAATTATACAGATACTTACCATGGTATGTTCATTATCATTAGTATCCCTAATAAAATTACTCATTGCCGAATTGTTCAACTTATTGCTTTGCAACACCAGATATACATTCTCAAAAAAATGGGTACACATGAGCAGAACAAAGAAACAAATATTCAAAACAACAACACAAACATTATTAAACACATAATGAGCAATATTAAACATATATGTGTTTGTGCACACACAAAACAAAAAATATATATTTTTAAACACATAAACAAATAATATTAAATACATGTCTCCATCTATACATATTTTTTTTGCAACAATGTTTGCTTCTTTATTTTATGATGTTTGTTTATCTATTTTATAATATTTGTTTTTCTAAATGATATACATAGGATGTCAACTTTTTGATAATATTTTTTTTTTTGCCAAATATATGATACAACGTGATCACATCAGAAAAGGTTCATATTTTGTAATTTAACATCGAATGAACAATATCATAATACATGAGAAACCCGAAGTTTTGAATCGGCCATCGACATTAGGCAATAATCAAAAACTTGATTTGGGCTACTATGATGGCTCCCATATTAGCCACACTAAAACAATACCAAAAATCAGCAATCAAGAAATCAGTTTGCAGTTTATACACAGAACCTATATCCATATAATACTGTCACTGATGGTGATGGCGAAGGCTATATTTCGATTTCATGTCACCGAACAAAAATCTCCACCATAACTTGTATTGAAGTCGGAAATGTCAAAAGTGTTTCATTTTTCCCTTGGCCATAGAAGCCTTGAGATGCTTCATATGACATGAAGCTTTCTGAGGTCCAGTCAATCCAGAGCAGAAGTCACTGGTAAAAGTGACAGCAAAGTAAAGATAAACAGTGCAGAGGACAATTAGAAGGGCAAGAGCAAACAAGAGGAAGCGGTGCCTCTCCACGAGTGTAGACCAACTACCCAGTTCATGCTTTGTAAACTGCTTCTTGAAAGATGGCGACCTCATTTGAGCCTGCCTGAAGTTGGACATCATGTCAAACATTTGTGAAAATTCAGTGCACACATAATTACATGCATTTGGCCTCGCAGAAAATATAATGCAACGTTTTATTTTTTATTTTTTCTTTTGTGTGCACAGAAATAGCCAGATACTGGACTAGGAGAAGTTGAAAAAAAAAATAAAAATCAGAGTCACATAGTCACATTCCAATAAAAAACTCTGAGGAAATTCAGAATGGAGTTTATTGTCTTCCCTCAAACAATAATTAGTTGCTCGCCTTGTCCTTCAATAAGGAACGACTAAATGGTAATGCATCATCGAAGATAAAAACATGTCATAATTGAATAAAAGCTTCACACTCATTTCATCGTATACAGGAAGGTAATAAGAAGGATACCTACTTACCTAGGCTGAGTTACACAGTTTCCCTTTTTCTGGTGAATTTTTATTCAATCCTCAATTACAACCTAACTAATAACTATCAGACTTTGCTGAAAATAATTTTGACAAGTACACAGCCATGGCTTGGGAAATGCAAAATATTGAAGAATTAGAACAATCCATTTGTTGAATAATTGGAAAACTCCAACTAAATTCCACCTTCAAGGTTCCACCACAACACAAACAATATGGTTAAAGCAATCTACTATAGTCCCACGCCATACAAATACAAACTATGATGACAACTCATCAACTGTCATTACAATTAACAGCCTCAGCAACCAAAATACGAACCAACAGACAACATCTCTAAGAAAAAGAGACATTTTCAAATTTCCACACGGCCGCAGAGGCTGGTTGACCAAAACATGATTGATCAGAAGTTCAAAACAGAACATTTCTACATTAAACAAATGTGACCCCTAAAGACAACTTGAACAGTCTTTTCTGTCATACCAATAATGTAAGGACTCAAGAAAACTGAGAAACCCGGTTTTCCTCTTGCAAAAAAAACCAAATATGAGAACTTAATATCTGGTTCCATTACTATGAATCAAACACATGCCATTTTTTCCTCAGAAGAACGTTCAAATATAAGTATCCTTATGGGCAAATATGCAGGAAAAGTGGTGCTGAATTTATCACAAATTTTCCTATTTCACTTCTATTGTTGTAAGCCTAATCTTCAATCATATCAACCAATAGAATAAGTCGATACAGCCATCTATGGATATAATGTCAGAAAGGGTATCATAAACTATCCAAAAGATGCCACTAGCTTAGAACTTTCACGATTGTCAATTGCAATAAGAGCATGTAATCAAGACAATAACCATTGTTACTCCTGCTGAACTGATCAAATGTAGCTAATAGACTTGCAATGAGAAGAAAAGAGCATCACACAACATCAGGGTCTTTAATCAGACTATCTACAACAATGGCAGTATCAATTTTGCTCATCCTAGACCTAGTGCAATTGTCATGACTGCCAAAAACCAACTAGGGAAAGCAAATAAACATCAAAGAAATCAATACAAGGACAAAACATCCCGAGTATGGTAGATTCAAAACAACAAAACTCCGTGGCGCCACTGTTGAAAGTTCCTTCCCCAAATCCGGGACGAGAATTGTCAATTTAACACAATTGATTCAATCTACTGAAACCCATAACCCCCAACGACGTGCGCTTGTTCACATCAAATCTGAAAAATCAAGCGATGAAGACCTAGACCGTATTCAAAATGTGAATCGAAGTATTTCTTTCCTTACAACATACACGGATACACAACAAAATCTCACTGTAGAACAAATCTGACCCACGATAGCAGACTAGATAATCAAGCAAACCAAAACCAAAAAAATCGCACATCAGAGCTAAGAAGAACAAGGAACGAAAACGTGATTGGATATCAGAGTAATTAAACCAAAAACAAAAAGGCAGGGAGCTGAGATCTAAAAAAAAGGGAAAGAAGCGTTACATACCCTTGAAGAAGGAGAAGGAAAAGAGCGAGAGAGAGAGAGGGAGAGAGAGAGAAGGGTTACGATGCGATTGGAGAGAGAGAGGGAGCGTTAAATACCAAAAAAGGGGAAAACGGAATGTGATATTAGGGTGTTATGTGAGGTGAGGAGTGAGGACCCCAACAGCATCTCTAAACTCTACTGAATCTCTTAATCCTACAATGGCTCAGGCCACAGGGACTCCTTATGAACGGAATGAAACAAACAAACAACACGAAGCTATAAATCCGGTGGTCGTAACTTGTTGAATTGTTGCTTCGTGTTTAATACTTCTACAATGTCAATCTATCACATAAATAAAATTAGTTAACTCTTATCCAAATTATTTTTAAAGTCTTTCAAATAAAAAGGTATAATGCGAGTGAAGGAAATTATTCTCTCGTTATTTAATTATGGAGAATAGTTAATTAATTTTCAATTCACATTGGTTTGCTCATTATCTTTTATTGATTAATCATTTTGCCCGCAGCTATGTGTAAGAACTACAACGCAAATTATATTTCCATTCAAAAATCCATTCAGGCTTCTTTTGCCTGCAAGAGGCCAGAGGGCACACATGAGGTAACCACACTAGCACCACCAAAGTACACACACACACACACACACACAAAATAAAAAGTAACAGTCCAACACAAATTCAAGAGGTTACACATTCATTGGAGGATAAGTTACAAATTCAAGGTCAGTCTTCACTCACTGAAAGATACACCCACTTTTAACGATACAACACTTTCCCTGCCTCTTTAGAGCAAGAAATATGAAGAGCCGAGGACAGAAGCATGATTTCTACCCAAGTGGCGCCCCCTGAGGCATTCCACATCCACCACGTGCGAGTGATCTATAAAGAGATTCACCTGAATAAAAGAGGCAAAAAGGTAGCAAAATCGTTATTCTTACATAGTGAAAAGGGAAATTTACGATTAGAATTATTTAGTAGAGCATTTACCTTTGGGCCATATTGTTTGATGAACCACTCGGATGTTCTCTGATTTGCTGCTTCAAACATGGTCTTCTCAATGCCAAGGCGCCCTATAATCTTCGCTATGATGTCCGCGCGCATATTATCAGCATGTTTACTAACATCATCAGCATCGATCATTATCATGTCTGCCCCAGCTTCTAAACATCTCTCAGCCCTTCTGATCAATAGATCCACATCTTCTACAAACTCTGTAGAAAAAAGTTTCAACATAAGGTCAAAGGAATATATTATGTCAGACTCTGCATCTTACATTGCTAAATAACCTTCAATCCAAAAAAATTGATAAATTATGCACCAGTAACAAGTGCCTTGGAATTCTAGAACACCGTTCAAATGACTGCAGAAAATAATGATACCATGGTAAAAAGTTCACCATCAATGCCTCTTAAGACATAGATCCCTTATAGTTGTAGATGTATTTAACTCCCTACCCTGGCCTGTACCATTTAATTCCACATACATTCTATATCTGAAGATGTGAATGAATAGAAATCAAGCTTATTTTCTGTATTCATTAATCTGCTTGAGCAATTTGTCCAAATTGAAACCAAGCACTTACAGAGCTTTCATTTAATTATTATTAGATTAGACAGAAACACCGTCACTGCCATTTCCCTAAAAAGAACACCTATTCATGGTACACTAGTAAACAATCACATATCATATCAGGCTTATCAGCAGGTATCCGACATGTTTCAAAGATTATCAAGTCCTCTTACTCCATTCATAACAATCATATAAGCAAAATTCAAAGCAGCAGTGAACAGGTCTATCAAGATTTAGGCCAATACCAAGTAGATGATTAACGGTACACACGTGCCTATTCTTCAAGTATGGCATGTCACTTGTGTACATTTTATATAAGAATCACAATACATAAGGCACTGCGTCACAAAGAGAGTTAGATATCCCTTACCAGAGGACCTTGGTGCAGGGGGAATATAAGCCCCAAAAGCCCTATCACCACCTCTGGGAATATCAGACTCCTTAACCTTCACTTCAAAATGAGGCTTAGCTTTGAGACCACCACTTTTAACCAAGCGAACGAATCTCAGAAGCGCTTCTTCAGGGATTCCCAGTGATCCCACATTTGGCTCAATTGTGTCAAACCCCATCTGCTTGCATTCCTGTCACAAGAACAAAGATAGCACACAAAATCAGAAGAAGCAACGAGAAAAGAAGTAAAAGTGTTGTTGAATTGAATCAGATGAGAGACCTCCACATAATCTTTGAAACCTGAAGGTCCTTTGCGAATCATGTGCTCAGCCCAGTCACCGGTGCTGACATAAACATCATGCTGATGCGCCATGTCGATCACTTCCTTCACAAAAGCCTTCGGGATCAAGCTGTGGGACCCTCCAGAGAACTTCAACCCGTCAACATACTCTCCCATGGATTCAAATATATCCTGCACAGGAAAATTGAGATTTAACAGTTTAATTAGACCTATGGTTCACCATAACAGTTGCCAATTTGGAATGAATGAACAAGGAGCTACATGAAGAACAGTGTGGTTGAGGAGAGAGTAATGGGGGCTTCTCATCTCGGTCAGGCCGAAGCGGCGGGGCTTGGCGGGGCGGTCCTCGTTCTCCTCGAAGCTCTTCCATCTGTACGCTGACATGATCGATCAGTGAGTCAGTGAGTCAGTGAGTGGAGGACGAGCGATCAAGAATTCAGAAGGGAACCGAATTCTGCGTCCGAGAGGGGATATTGATCAGCGTGAGGGATGGGCAGAGGGAGAGCAGTTAGTTGTTTCTGGTAGCGCCAAGAAGGATGCAGTTCTTTCTAGAACACGCCTAAACGTCTACAAACCTGCCTGCAACTTTTGCATTCAATTATTTATTTATCTATTTAACATTGTAAATATAGATATGTAGATATTATTATAAATAAAATACCTTCTGTATTTACATAAATGGTTATGCACCAAAGAAAATAAAAATTATTAATGCGTATAATAACATGGAACCTTGCATTGAATAACAGGAGGATGTTTGTCAATTCAATGAGTTTTTTTATGGTAACATTTGTAATGGTTAAGTGGCTATTTGGTTTGCAAAAATTATCACTTTTGTTTCTAATAAAATTGATTTGAGAAAATGTGTTTTTGTCTTATCCATTGAGAAAAGGGGATGTTATTTGTACAATTCATTTGAGAGACTTAATAATTTACTGTCACAAAAGTATAAAAATTTATTATAAATAACATTTTCCTTTTGATTGAATGGGTATGTTCTTTTCTTCTTTGTATCTTTTTTTTTTTTTTTCATTCTAAAAGCCCAACTACTAGAGTGGGATAACAGATATAAGGGGGCAACCCAGGAGCTGGAAATGAGGGGAAGCTCTGAAGGAGACTCATTAAATGACCTACCCTGGAAAGGGAAGGTAAAGAGCGCCAACAGGCCAACTGGCTCAAAAGAAGCCCAAGGATAAGGGGGAACCTCCCTGCAGGGGAGCCTTGCCCAGAGTCTTGTCCTTAGCTAGCACGGAGGGAGCCAACGATCCAATTCGGGGGGGGGAGATTCCCATCCAGTGCCAGCCGCATTTGCCCAAGAAACCTTGCCTCCGTTAAGCCAACCTTGCATTGTTTGGACATCTCTTGATACGGTCTACAGATAACTAGAAAAGGCAGGCCTAGCCCAAGGTTAGAGATTTTGGGCCTTCGGGCCAGTCTAAGGTAGACACAAGAGACAACAAACATCATTTCTGTATCATGAGTCTTGACCAAAAGAAAAAAAAAAAAAGATAATTTCTGTCTCATATGGTTGAATTAGAGTTAAAAAGTGTGAAAAAGGAAAAATAATTAATTATAATACATGATAAATATTATTTAAATATAAAACGATATATGTGGATATCATCATTTTTATATAAAGTAAAAACACTCTTTTTAAAAGTAAAAACACTCTTCAGCACTATTAATTGGTTCGGTTTCAGTCTCATCATACATACGCCCATACCAAAGGAATTGGCCTTTCCTTGCTCATGAAAACTCTGCTTTCCGTGTCCATCATGGAAGGAATATCAGAAAGAGAAAACAAAAGAAGAATAAAGTTAAAATTTTAAAGACAAAAAGCAGCTTTTACCCCTAAGTTCACAGCTAATTGCTCTCATGTATGATAACTGGCAGCAAACCTGGCCCAATCTTTATTCTTATTCCTCCATTTAGTTATTTGATGGTGCATCACTATTAAAGTCATGAGTTATCCACAAGGTAGCTACCACCTTCTCTATTGCATTGCCTTATGTCCAAGAACTATGGCTTCTTGGTCTGCATCATTGTCATGGCATTGGATGTTGTTGCCGGCATACTTGGAATTCAAGCTGAAATATCTCAAAACAAGGTAAGTACTCCAAGACCAAACACATATTTAATTCTTGAGAACATTAAGGGGCCTTATATATTTTCATATTTTTTGGGGGATGAAATTAATTAACAGGTGAAAGATTTGAAGGTGTGGGTACTAGAGTGCAGGGACCCAAGCTATGAAGCATTCAAGCTAGGATTGGCTGCTGCAATTCTATTGGCCTTGGCTCATGCGATTGCTCGCTTCATTGGGGGCTGCATTTGCATATGGTCAAGACCAGAATACCAAAGAGCCACTGCCAGCAAGCAATTAGCAATGGCCTTTCTCATTTTTTCATGGTAAGCATTTGACTTTAACGCAGTGTACACGTAGCATTTGACTTTATTTGTATTATTTTTATGGACGGTCTCTTAAAACATTAGCCGAGAGACAACCAATGTTTAAAGCCCACCATACTTTTGAAATGATATAAATAACTTTACCGAAAACTTATGTCAATTTCTTCTTTTAGTTAAACTTACTTTTTACCGAACCATCCCATAGAGAATGAGAATTGGTGTGATTTGCAGGATCGTACTAGCGGTTGCATTCTCCATGCTCATCATTGGCGCATTAGCCAACTCAAGATCAAGAGAATCGTGTGGGATATCAAACCATCGGTTCCTATCTATTGGAGGGATTTTATGTTTTATTCACGGATTGTTCACTGTAGCCTATTATGTTTCTGCCACTGCCACAAGAAGAGAAGAAAAGAGGGAAGGAAACCCTACTGTGTAGGCCTCACTTAATCACCCTAGCCAAAAGTTCTAATCCGCACCATCTTGTCGACCATTTCAATTATTAGGAGCATGTTTGGTTTTAAGTAGAAATTTGACTGTCAAAAGTGAGAAATTTTCTCTCCAAAATTAAGACCGGGTGTTTTTACTTGCAAACATGCTATAAGAAATATCGTACAAGTACAGTTGGTTATCTTTTTACCCCCTCAATTTTTTCACTTTCACAGATTATTACATGGTTGATCATTACTAAAACTTTTTTTTTCTTCATACATTGCCAATAATTGTTCTTGAAACTTAAAAAATAGAGCAGCAGAAAGGTAAAAGAGTTGGATAAAGTTGCAAAGAGAACAAAGGTTCTCTTTCTAAATGCTTGCGTAAATACATGTTCTATATAGTTTGTTTGGGATCAAATTTTGGGGATTTACATTAATAAATTTTACACCAAACAATGTTTTTTTAAATACTAAAAATAAGATATTCTATTCATTAATCTAAACAAAAAGAAAATAAATACATTAAAGCAAG
The DNA here is from genome assembly GCA_003254905.1 of Nissolia schottii. Classification (NCBI taxonomy): domain Eukaryota; kingdom Viridiplantae; phylum Streptophyta; class Magnoliopsida; order Fabales; family Fabaceae; genus Nissolia; species Nissolia schottii. The sequence continues at coordinate 35,291 of QANU01075165.1, read as the reverse complement.
GTTATTCTATATATGTTGAAACAATATAATTATACGACTTTTTGAATGAGAGACATAAAGTAAATAGATTAAAAGACGAAAAATAAATATCTCATGCCCTAAGAATAACTAAAAAACTAACAATAATCTAAGGAAGAACTACAAAATAATAAGTGATGTGTGTTATCTAATGCTTGGCTAAAAGAACACCCTTAAATTCGCCGATGTTGTGTGTATATTTTTCGAAGGCTTTAAAATCAGGTTCTATTTCGGGTAAAACTAAGGAAATAGATAACAAAGCAAAAATCTTTCGTTAAATCTCAAGTCATCATCATTGTCTTCGCCACTATTCTTGGATCTGGCCTCCGTGGTTTCTTGTTCAAATCAAACCCCAATTAGAAGCAGGATGTCAAATGAGAGATGAACGGCGGATTCAGAGCCCAGTGAGAGAAAAGGGCCAAAAGGTGGAGGATATCACGGTAAAGGGAAAGGTCCACTCGATGATAGATAAGGGAGGAGCTGCAATGCGGAGAATAGGGGTTGGTGGTGGCGCACGACAACGAGAGAAAGTGATGCATAGAGGTGATTTGGTAGCGATGACATCAAAAGGGAAGATCGAATGAAATGTATACTTAGTTTTATTGTAATGATATATATGGTTTACACCAGGCAAATTGCAGACCCTCTTTAAGTTTTGTTGTGTGTGTGTGTCTATATATATATATAGGGTTAATTAAGTTTTTTGTCCCTGTAATTTGGGAAAGTTCGGTTTTGGTCTCTCTATGGAGATTTTAGTCCCTGTAAAATTTGGGAGTTTGATTTTGGTCCCTGTTAACGTTTGGGACCTGACGGTGATGACGTGTTCGTTAGCTCCGCGGGTGTGGCGCTTGCCACGTGGCATAACCCGGTTCATCCACCAATGGCCCATAACCCGGTTCAAGCCCGCGACCCGACCAGGTTTAAAAAAAAAAAAAAACTAAATTCCTAAATCCCCAAATGCAGCCTCCCTCATCCCTCCTCTTCTCCACCCCAAACACAACTCCTCCTGCCCCGTCGCCGTTGTCCCCGCCAGACCGTCGGCGTCGTCGCCATCGCGGGTCGTCGAGAAGAGGGCGCGTGTTCCTGGATGAAGGCAACGTGCACGGCCAACGCAAATACGGCAAGCTCAAGAAGGACAAGGAAAACGCTATTGGGCCCACTCACCGAGGAGTCGCTCCTTACCTTAAGGACCACGTCCACTCAGAGCTGCTAGACTCGAGGGGCAAGACCGGACACAGGCACCTCACTGGGTGGAGAGGGAGAGGTTTGGTGATCCCGTCACTGTTTTGTTTTATAGGTTGAAAAATCGCGAGGGAAGGATTCGAACCAAACGCAACACCCGTCTTCCAAATCAAAAAAAGGGCTCGTTGGGAAGAAAGACGGAGTGCGGCCTGTAGAGCACATGTAACGCATAGTCGGGTTGCTCACGCGGTGGATCTCTCGGTTCTAAAAACCACCGCCGGATCACCGACGTCCCTCACCTCGACGCCCAGTCCCTGGCGGACAATGACGCCTCCCTCTCCCTGTAACACCCTAGCTAACTGTTTACCCGTACGTCGTAAACAATGCTCACTAGGTTGTTATCTGCTTTGGTTGAGGTTACTTTTAGCCCCTACTTTAGCTTTGAAAATATTTCTTGCTTAGAAAATATGGACCATTTTGAAACTTTTTCTTTCTATATATATGTTATAAAATATGAGCCGTGCGCGTCAGATAGAATTTATAATGCGAGCGTTAAAACTTGATACTATACTAGTAACTGTTCTAATATAACAACGACAAACAATAAGCATGCAAGTGGTCCATAGCATATAATCACAATATTTACATAGATAATATCTTAGTTAATACATAAACATAAGTTTTCATAGCAGTACAATACATGGATTGTATCCTCCTTAGTCTAGTTCTTGCTATCCTATTCCTTGATTCCTCGCCTTCGAGGCCGCCGCTGCGTACATCAAGCTGAAGTCCTGTCATGCTTACCTAGAATCATAAAGGAGCGAGTGTGAGAACTCTGTGTTCTCAGTGGGAAACCTTAGTCGTCGTAATTCATTTCATTCTCAATTATGATTCCGCTGCTCAGGGATCTCTAGATGTCACAGTTATACTACATCCCTACTAGTTATCACATTCAACCTAGTCCTAAGCAGCTACCTACATTACTAGGTGAGTGGGGAAACTAATCTTTCCTTATCTATGTCATCTGTTCTCTATTCTAACTCTTAGGGGACAAGTTGCCATTCATACATACATCATTCATTCTGCATGTGACTCATTCACCTTTGTTCCATATATATCGTTCATTCTCATGCATGAGGAATAGGAGTAGTTCCCAGACTCTTCTATGGACGGGGACCCTAATCCGTACCTCGTCATCATCACCCCAACTCTACTGTGGTTAGGAGGGCCCTGCCTTGTCCTTAGAGCGTTCCCAACTCTACTGTGGCTGGAACTCCCCAGACTCTTCTGTGGTCAAGGGACTCTCCGACTCTACTATCGTCGAGAGAACTCTTCGGACTTGCTACGTATGAAACTTTGAGAGACTTGCCTCGTCCTAAGAGCGTTCCCAACTCTACTGTGGCTGGAACTCCCCAGACTCTTCTGTGGTCAAGGGACTCTCCGACTCTACTGTGGTCGAGAGAACTCTTCGGACTTGCTACGTATGAAACTTTGAGAGACTTGCCTCGTCCTAAGAGCGTTCCCAACTCTACTGTGGCTGGAACTCCCCAGACTCTTCTGTGGTCAAGGGACTCTCCGACTCTACTGTGGTCGAGAGAACTCCTCGGACTCGGCTCATCTCTGAGGTATCCCTGACTCTTCTGTGGTCGGGAACCTCCAGCACACTCAGACTCTACTGTGGTCTAGTGTCTTAGTGCCTCGACTCTCCTGTGGTCAAATACTCTGCCTTTTTAACCCTCATCACACATTCACATATATAATCAACACAATTCATCATCTTTAAAGGAATTCATATTCACAGCCAACATAACTTAATAGCTCATGTCATCATTTCCATCATTTACCACATCATATCAAGCAATCATCATTTTATAATTCTAACATATAACTCCACACAATCCTAATCATTTAACATATATCATATTATATAACTTGTAGATCATTCATCATGTTCCCATAAACATAAGGAAGCATACTATCACTTGCTAAACCTAACATAGCATATCCAAGCGTTTGTTCCATAAACAACATAATCACATAACGTAGATTATTTCCTCATGACAANAGAAATTCATCGGGGACTCCAAAAATCATAAAACTTGACATCCCCACTCAAAATTTCGTGTAGAAACCAAAAATAACATTATTTTTCATGATAAAAATCTCAGCATACAGTTCCCTTTAAAATCATGTCATATGCCTATTTCCGTCTTAGGCGTTCCTAAATTCTGACAGAACCACAGACAGCACCAACAGATCCAGACAATCATCAACAACATAAATATACATCAAAGTCACATAAAAGAAATCCTAACCACAGGTATTTCTAGCACAAAACACAGCTCAACACATCTTAAATCACATAGACAGTGATTATGTCGGTTTACCCACTTTTTCCCAGTATCGACGTTTCCTACGGCTTCCAACTTGCTATGATGCTTTCTAACTCCTCTTGGGCTGAGCTCCCTCAAGCTTTCTCCAAGGATTTTGAGGGTTCTTTGTGGGCTTAGGTTAGGGGATTTCTGAAGAACGGGAACTAGGTTGTGTACAGGAAGTGTCTGGGTCTCTATTTTGACTAAATAACAGTCGATTGTGTAATCGGACAGAGCTTTGGCTAGGTTTTCCAATTTTTGCACCAAATTTCTGATTTGAGGGGTATTTATAGGCCTCTTGGCCGAATTTCACTTTCCAATTTTGCCCTTGGGACAAAATTCCCAAAATGCCCTTATTTTGTCCTTATTCCAAATGTCATTTTCATGACTCATTTGGTTTGAATGTTGACTTGGCTATGTGGGCTGCTTCATGGCCGTTCCTTTTGTTGTTCCTTGGCTGATTTTGTGGCCAAAATTTTATGGGCTCCGGCAGATCAATTTTTGATTAGGTTTTTGGCGTTTCCGGTCCCGGTACTTCGCGTATGGCTGTTCTAAAAATATTCCGATCACATCCTTGTGATCTCCTAATTTTTCCTAAGTAATATTCTAGGGTCACTTAGGTATTTATAAATGTTCGTCTGTAGCCGTACCTTTTACGGATACTTTAGATGCGCGGTTGTGTTCAGACGGCAAAAAGGGTTTGTTCTAGTGTCTGCAGAATTTTGAAAAAAACGCACAGAAATATTCCTACAGACAATTCTTAATCCAAAGGGTTCCTAATTCTACTGATTTAACCAAAAATATAATTAGCTCAACAATTATCCAGCGAAATTTCGCTAAGGGGGAAAGCGGGATGTTACACTCCCCGCTCTCAAAATCCCCCTGGTCCTCTCACATGAACTCCGATGACAACCCCAACGACGACCCCCTCATCGGCTCCCTGGTCCGCGAGGAAGGCCACATCTACTCCCTCGCCTCCACCAAGGACCTCCTCTACACCGGCTCCGACAGCAAGCACATCCGCGTCTGGAAGAACCAGAAGGAGTTCGTCGGATTCAAGTCCAACAGCGGCTTGGTCAAAGCCATCGTCATCGCCGGTGAGAAGATCTGCACCGGACACCAGGCCGGACAGATCCGAGTCTGGAAAGTGTCCAAGACCAACGAAACCGTTCACCGGCGCGTGGCGACGCTCCCCACGCTCCAAAATGCTCCACGAAGCCCGACAACTACATCGAGGTAAGAAAGCACAAGAGCGTGATATGGATCAAGCACTACGACGCCATCTCCTGCCTCACCTTAACGGACGACCATTCTCTCATCTCGCCTTAGCGGCGCCAGCGGTCTGCCGGGGACGACTGCGACGGAGACGGAGAGGAGGAGTTGTGTTTAGGGTGGAGAGGAGAAGGGAGGCTGGATTTGGGGATTTGGGAATTTAGGAATTTTTATTTTATTTTTTAAAAAAACCGGGTCGGATCACGGGCTTGAACCGGGTTATGGGCCATTGGTGGGTGAACCGGGTTATGCCACGCATCACCGTCAGGTTCCAAACGTTAACAAGGACCAAAATCAAACTCCCAAATTTTACAAGGACTAAAATCTCCATAGAGAGACCAAAATCAAACTTTCCCAAATTATAGGGACAAAAAACTTAATTAACCCATATATATATATATATATATATATATATTAAGTTATGATCGATCGAATTTAAATTAAGAAAATAATTCTTTTAAGTAGGAATGACAATCGGCGGACCGAGTAATATTGTATTTAAAAATCAATCACAAATCATGACTAATATAATGAGCAAAAGACTAGTTAGATTAACCGACTTGAAATCCAGGTTAGAATTCCCTCGCTAAATTGACAGTATTATGCTTGAATACTTCTACATCTTGGTAGTGGTACTCCAAGATGAGAAGGTAGAGGAAGCAGGTAACGAGACATTACAAGGACTTGTTTGATATGTATGTGAATTAGGAGAAGTATTGATAGTATAAAATTCTATAATGTAAAGAGCTTCTTTTTTTTTTTCTGTGCAGGAGAAAAGAAAACACAAAAGTCTCTATAATGTAATGTTTCATAATATAAGGCATGTAAATTTTGAATACTTTAAAATGTTTAGTTTGACGTTATATAAGATAGTAATATTATCAACACCCGCAAAAAAAAAAAAAAAACAAGATTACACTTTCGCTAGTCGATGTACATTTGTATATGTGAGATTTTTAAGATTGTGTGAGAAATTCTATCAGTTTTGTTGATATAATATATGATTGAATGATGTATAACAAGGTTATCAAGAGTTTAAGTAAACTTGTGGAGCCTCCGTAAACTCGGATCGTAAACTTGTACGAGTTTACCTATTATTAAAAAAATATTTTAAAAAACTATTATGCTACAAAAATATATTTAATAAAACTTGAAATTTATAAATACTTTTAACTCCATAACAAAGCACAAATAAAGATGAAATATATGAGTTCTAAGTTCAATTCATACATAATACATATGTTTGAATTAGACCATATATTTCTCCACATAAACTTAATGACAAGCGAAATCTATCAACACAAGAGAGAGGAGGTGTGTTAAGCAACCAACATAGCAAATGTATATAAAGAACAATGTTACTCATTCTTAACAGAAGTAGCCTACTTAGAGCCGACAACAAAGAATTCGGTGATGACTTCGAGGGGCATCCCCTTTGTTTTTGAAACCTTCAAGAACAAAAATATCCAGGAGATGACACACACAACTGCATAAACACTGAAGATACCGGTGAGTCCCATAGTATTGAGTATCACAGGAAGCGAGTATGTGACAATGATGTCTCCAATCCAAAACACTAAAGCACAGATAGCAATGCAGAGGCCACGCACCATGGTGGAAAAGATCTCTGAGCAAATAATGAAATATATATGATGGATCAGCGATGGATCACAAGCTGCGACGAAGCACGATGGAAGAGCACAACGGAGCACAATGGCACGACAGAGCATGATTGCAGGCACAGCTATGAATGACAACGCTGAAACACTTGAACTATCTAAATCTAAAAACTCAGAGACGTGCAAAATGATGCCGTTTCGCTTGGTTTGTCAAAAATCTCAGAGACGTGCAAAACGACGTCATTTTGCTTGTTAGTTTCTCCTGCGGTAAATTGTAAACTTGCCAGTAAACTCGCGATTTTATGCGAGTTCACACGAGTTTACCCGAGTTCAGCCGAATTTAGTCAAAAACGAGTTTACATGTGAGTTAGCTCGATTTTACTACCTAAGATCGTAAACTCGTACGATTTTACGAGTTAAAACACAATTTTAATAACCTTGGTGTATAAATTTGGTGTATCAAAATTGTTATATATTATTTATGCCAAAAAAATAATATTTTAACATTTTTATTTTTATGCATTCACAATGTGAAATATTTTCTACGGAAAATGTTTATTGGCCTTGCTTTTTACCTAAATTGCCGTGCTTGATTGATGTGGCAATGTTGCATGGTCATCAGTTTTTAATTTAAAGTTCTCTCTCATCCTTATTTACGGTTCTGATATTTTTAAGTGTTTTTGGCCATTACAAATTTACAATTATGGTAGAAAAGTTTGGTTGAATATCAAGACTCTTTTAATATTGCAATTTAATCAAATATTTTAATTGTTAAACATATTTGACTTTCATTCTTATTGTTTTAGAAGTAATACATATATTTGATTTAAATGTGTTTCAAATCCCTAAAAAAAAATTCGGTGATTTAGTTTAAGTCTTGAAAAAATAGTTTTATTAGTTTTGATTTAAACATATTAAAAATATTTGGCATTAATATCTATCATTGGTAGAACTATGTTAATTAGTGACAATGACATGGCTAACAAACTACCTTATCAATGTAAACAAAATAAACTAAATTTACTCATTATTAGGCTTAAATCGACCTATAACCCTTGTTATTTGACTTAGATTTGTCTCCAAAATATGACACACACTACCCCAATCCAAATCAACTAACAAGTTAGAGGTCGAGTTTAGGCCAAGTTATAAATCAAGTAGATTTATTTTGCTAACGTGACACTATTGATGTAACATTTTGTTAGTCACATCAACCGTTAATAGAGTCTTATTAATAATAGAGACTAAAACTCAATCATTTATAATATGTTAGAGCGTAAAACTAAATATTTCTAATATGTTTGGAACAAAATTAAAAAGAAATATTAATTATGATATAACAATTATGTTTATTTTACAAATGAAAAATACTCAGCAGAACTAACTTATCAACTTATCTACATCTATGAATGACATTTAATTTTTTTTTATTTTGTCTCTAAAAATTTTAAGTGTTATCTATAAAAATGAGTGGATTGATAAGTAGATTAATGAATTAAGTATTGTTACTATTATTTTTTTCCCGGTATTTATTTGGTACAAGGGTTCGGGGATCGTAGTTTTTTACATTTTTATATAAACTTTTTTTGCTTCAAATTTTTAGGGAAACGATTATGGTTATTAATTTTTTTTTTATGCTTACACGGAAGCAAGTAATTTATGATTTTTGGAATAAACTATTTGGCCGCTATAAGCAAATTGCCAAACTTGGGTGGTGGGCCTTAACACATGATAGTTTTCTACATCAAAAGAAGATGACCGTTAGATTCAAACTCTAATTTGAAAAACAAAGGCACCACCACCACGCACCCCATTTCCTGACTCGGAAGATCGACTCAGTGAGCCGCACCGCGCCGCGCCACATCCAAATTCAAAATTCCACGCTCCGTCCACCAACAACACTCACTCTCTCTTCTCTTCTCCCCCAAACCCTAACTTCCCAAATCAGAACCCACTCCCACTGCTCAAAAACCCCTCAATTCGAAGCCACACATGGCTTCTCGCAACCAAAACAGGCCTCCTCGCAGCCCCTCCAACGTAAGCCTCTCTCAATCGATGCCTTGACGCTTTCCAACTCATTCAAACGGAGCATTTCCCCTATAATTTCAAAATTACGTTATACAATTTAGCTCAGAATCAGATACTACACTTTCTTAGCCAAAAGCCCGAAATTGAGCTCCATTAGCCCCATTTATGTGCCCTTCAGTTTTGAACAATTGGGGTATCTAAAGAAATTTTATTTCTCGGATCTATTTTATTTTATTTCAGAAGAAGGTAGGTGCAGACGAAGTAGTAGCCTCTGACAAGCACCGAAGAATTGGAGCTGAGAAGATGGAGCAGCGACATGGAGCCACCGGCAGGGCCAGGGCGCCATTTTCTGCTGTCAACAACCGATCAGATGCTAATGTGGCAGGCGACACTGGTGGCGCCGAGGCTCTGGAATGCGGTGCTGTTGAATTCGCCAAAGAGGATGTGGAGGCATTGCTGAACGAGAAGATGAAGAAGGGGAATCCCTACGATAATAAGGTTTCGTTTTTATTATCTTAAATCTTAATGAATCCATGTGTAATGTTAGTTTTTTTGTTTCATTGTTTTCCCCAACTTGTTTTGCAGAAGAAAATGGACCAGATGGTTGATCTGATTAAGAGGCTTAAGCTTTGCGTTCGGTGGTTTAAGAAAATTGAAGAAGGATATATTCAAGAAAAGGAGAAACTTCAGTCTGAACTAGAGGCAGCTGAGAAGAAGTGCAATGATACTGGTGACTTTTTTGAGTTTTGACTTTTTGGATTTTGGGCGATAAGTTGACTCTGTATGCTGTTGTTGACAATGTCTTGATGGTTTTTTGTGGAATAGTTTATTTGGTTTCTGAGCATCAAGCATTGTGACTGAAAAGTTAAATGTCAAGTTGGTACAATTTGTGTTGTACTTGTTGGGTTGAGCTGAACAAGCTTCTATGTATTGTTGTATGCTTTTTCATGAATCATGAGCAGTCAGCGATTTTTGTTGATTATCGATGAATGGAGACATCATTCTTCAGTGTAATTGTCTAGTGATTTCAAATTTTAATTGATTTGGTGTTGAAGAAAGTTTCTTCTAATTTACTGCCTAGTGGGAAAAGGCTTTTTCTGTTATGGATGCTTCCCTAAAAGATGACTACTTGTATGTTGCCTTTGGTTGTAAATTTACGTCAATAGAGTACTTATCTAATCATAATAAATTTATGTTTTTCTCAGAGATTGGAATGAAAAATAAGATGGAGAAGTTGAACAAGACTATATCTGATTTGAGAAAGACAATATCTTCTTTAGAGGAGAGAATTGCGAAGGAAGAATCAGATAAGTTGGTAAGGTTGCCTGATTGAATACCCAAAGTGATTTTTCATTTTTTCTTTCTGCTGTCTAATGACCTGATTTCTTGTGTGTTGACAAATAGGAAGCTATTAATTGTTATAGAAAAGAAAAGGAAGCCAGAGGTGCAGCTGAGAAAATTTGTGATGAGAAATCTGCTGAGCTTGAGAAAGTACAGGATGAGAAATCAGTTGCTGAGCGGAAGGTATTAAGTTAGTTATTGGCAAAATATTGAAGTTTACCACCAAGTTATATCAAAATACTTCTTTCGTGTAAATTCTGCACTTAAGTGATCTTCATGTTTATCAATTAGTTGGTTTGTGCTTATTCCCTCACCTTTTTTCCCCTTTGAAATTGTTGAATTTTGCAGGCAATTTCAAATGAGGACTTGTACAAGCGATCACAAGAGTATAATATGAGTCTGCAGCAATATAATAGTCGTCTTCAGTCAGATCTCGAAACAGTTAATGAGGCTCATAAAAGACTTGAAACGGAGAAAGCAACCATTGTTGAGAGCCTTAGCAGCGTAAGAGGTCACAATAAGGCATTGCAGGATCAGTTGGGATCTATTAAAGTAAGTTGTTATTTGTTGTTTTTCCAATACTGCCAAGTGTTTGTCTTACTCGTTATACGATGCTTTGAAGATTAAGCTTTAATTCTTAAATTTTGCTGTTGAAGTTGGAAATGTAAATCAAGTAAAAGTTCTGAACATATGTTGGAAAATTTTTCCTGCCATGCAGTTCTTCTGTTGATTGTGCTTGCATCTTTCTTCATGCAAGCATTCAGAATTTCAACTTGTACAGTAATTCATAACAAGTGACAAGTAACCTTGTAGTGAAGAGAAAATAATATAGACTGGGAGTATTATGCATCTTGCTATTATTATTTATTAGTGTTATTCCCCATTTATCCTTTTTTTTTTTTTTCCAGGTTTCACAAGATGAGGCTATAAAGCAGAAAGAAATGTTAGAAAATGAACTCAAATGCCTACGTGAAGAATTAAAACAAATTAGAGATGATCGTGATCGCCAACATGGCCAAGTAAAGGCTTTAATTGGAGAAGTAGCAATGTACAAAGAATATACGGGGCAATCATGCGCACAATTGGATACCTTGACAATTAGAACAAATGCTCTTGAGGTTTGTTGATTTGGTGTCTCCACAACTTTCTGTAGTTTTGATCTTTTGTTTTATGGAAAAGCTGACACTTGGTAAAAAGTTTAAAGTGGAAAGATTTTATTAAAAGAAGTAAGGTTTTGAAGTTTCCAATGCACTGAATGCATGGGAAACAACCCTTTGTTTTATTACTTGTGTTTCTGTGTTCAGAATACTTACAAGATTGTGGGCTTCCATTTATAGGAGACATGTTCTTCTCAAAAGGAGCAAATACTTACCCTGCAGCAACAGTTGATAGCTGAAAAGGAGAAGTTAAAGGTAAGGCACTTAGCTTTTATTTTCAGCATGGATCAACATATTTTTTTGTAGGGCATAGTGCTTATTTGAAAACTAGGACTGACGCCAACATATGCTTTCTGTGTTATAGATGGCTGATTTATCTGTTTCTGAAACAAGAATGGTGTTTGAAGAGCAGAAAAGAATTATATGTGACTTGCATGAGCGATTGACTGATAAAGAATTTCAAATAGTTGAAGGAGAAAAGCTAAGAAAAAAGCTGCACAACACTATCTTGGTAATTTTTTTCCCGAAGGAACTGTTATCATCTATATTCTCACCCTATCAGTCGTAAGGCATTAAAGCTCAATGCCTTGACTTATTTCTGTTTGTAGGAGCTAAAAGGAAATATTCGCGTGTTCTGTCGTGTGCGACCTATGCTTCCAGAGGATAGTACGGGAACAGACATGGTTGTTTCTTACCCTACATCCACAGAAGCGCTTGGTCGGGGCATTGAATTGGTACAAAACGGTATATACGAAAATTTCTTTGCACCCTTTTTTCTGCTGCTATTGTTTCTTATGAATTTTATTTAGTGCACACACTTATTGTCAAGTATCACAATCACATCATTTAATGGTCAGCAGGGCAGAAGTACCCTTTTACATTTGACAAGGTGTTTAATCATGAGGCTTCTCAGCATGATGTATTCCTAGAGATATCACAACTAGTACAGAGTGCACTTGATGGCTACAAGGTTTATTCCAACTTTGACTCCTTTCCCTTCATTAGGCAGACATAATACATTAGTATAAAAAGGCTACCAAAGATAAGATAGAAACACTTATCAATGACATTTTGGACAATGGAATTAGACAATACTTTCAATTTGTGTGAGTTGTCAAACTGTGATTTGACAGATGGCCATGGTTTATTATGGCAGGTGTGCATTTTTGCATACGGGCAGACAGGTGCAGGCAAAACTTATACGATGATGGGCAGGCCTGATGCCCCAGATCTGAAAGGGTTGATACCACGTTCTCTAGAACAGATATTTCAGACAAGTCAGTCTCTGAAAGACCAGGGGTGGAAGTATAAAATGCAGGTTAGTATACTTCAACCTGATTTTTATTTTTTACTTTTTTATGTGGTTACATTTATAAATGGAAACTGAAATATCTTATTAACAATTTGTAGGCATCAATATTGGAAATATATAACGAGACGATCAGGGATTTACTACCATCAAATCGGTCAAGTGCTATTGACCAAACACGAACAGAAAATGGTGTTCCTGGCAAGCAGTACACTATTAAACATGATGCAAACGGAAACACACATGTTTCCGACCTCACCATTGTGGATGTTGGTAGCGTAAATGAGATTTCCTCCCTCCTGCAGCAGGCTGCACAAAGCAGGTATAGTGTTTTGGTCTATGTTTGGATTCTGTAAGTGCAAATGCTTTCTGTGGTTTGAAGTTATGCTTGATTGAACTTTCTAGATGAATATGCGCAAGAATGCATGTGCTCTTCGCCTCTTCCAAACGAAATGTAGATGACTTATTATTCCTTTTCAACTATTCGATTATTGCGGCTGTCAAGTTTCTTGATACTGTGAAATCACTTCAGAATTGATTTTAGTATTATCTAATTTAGTAGTGGAGTTAACAAATTATATGTGTTATATACAGTATGCTTGTTTTTGGTCTACAATCTACATATAACTGTGCAAGTTTTATTTGCTATAGAAACAAAAAATTGTGTCCCACCTATTTTTTCAGGTCTGTGGGAAGAACCCAGATGAATGAACAGTCATCAAGAAGCCACTTTGTCTTTACTTTGCGTATATCTGGGATAAATGAGGTACGTGCTTTTGTTATGCACAATTTGGTATATTTGTTATTGTTCTTTTTTCCCGATGCACTTTTCTCTCTTTTGTAGAACACTGAACAACAAGTGCAAGGTGTCTTAAATCTGATTGATCTGGCTGGAAGTGAAAGACTATCAAGGAGTGGGGCAACTGGGGACCGGTTGAAGGAAACTCAGGTAGATGTCTATTTGATTTGCCCTGTCATGAACTTTAGCTTTTTGTCAATAATTCGACTTTCTTTAATAAATAAGTAATTATCTTTTGCTGAAACATTCAGGCTATCAACAAAAGTCTATCCTCTTTGAGTGATGTGATATTTGCTTTGGCAAAGAAAGAGGAGCATGTTCCTTTCAGGAATTCAAAACTGACGTACCTTCTTCAGGTATGTTAACCTATGAAATTTTGCGTGATTGATTAATTGATTAGGTTGTTCTTATGATTTAAATTAAAAAGTTAAACCGATACTATTAATGTAATGGGATTTCTTAATTTGGTGTCATATGATACTATAACATAGCAGTGTCACTGCCATTTAAATTAAATTAAGAGGATATGGGTTCTTCTATAGCTCTTGTACAAATTATCTTTGGATGTAGATCTTCTAATATTTAAAATGTTCATGTTAAGTCATGTTAAGAAAGAAAAAAATACAAATATTTAAATTGAGTCCTACTAATTTTAAGAGGATTCTACTTGACTAAAGTCTTTATCTTTCTCTCTCTTAACATGACCATTTTGAACATGAAAGGATCCAAATACTTATCTTTTTTACAGTAGTGGATCTCATTTTGCAATTTTCTTTGAGTTTTAATCTGGTTACATACCAAATATATAGATGCCCTTTTTACCCAACTCCTCAAATTAGTAATGTATGCATGTACATGGCAGCCATGTCTTGGTGGGGATTCAAAAACGTTGATGTTTGTCAACATCTCACCTGATCAATCTTCAACTAGTGAGTCACTTTGCTCTCTCCGTTTTGCGGCTAGAGTGAACGCTTGCGAAATTGGGATTCCTAGGCGACAGGCTCAGATAACATCCGCACGGTCCTTAGATTCTCGGTTGAGCTACGGCTAAAGGAGACAACCACGCGCATCATCCATAACAAAAAATAACGGTTATTTGTACTGCTTTATTGGTTGGTAAAAAGAGTGTATGCTTTGTGCATGCCGTGATAAATGTAAGAATATCTAGCTTTGTGTAAATTGGTTGCAGAGGCTTTGGCTTTTAGCCTCCAAAGGGACTATGATGATTTGTACTCTAGCTATAATACGTTTGTTGATTCTGGTAATTTATGTTGTTTAAAACGTTTTTATTAACTTGAAAAATAAGCATTGGTATTTACCAATTTTTTCGGTAAATGTGAGGATGAACTAGTATTTAATAGTAGAGCTGAAATTGAAATAGGTGGGTAATTATTTTGACTATTTTTTTTCCGGGATGTAAAAGAAAAGGACATGCTCCTATAAAGTGCAGCTTGCACTATAGAAGTTAGTCCATATATGGATACAAGTAGTTAGTTATTCAAAGAGAAGTTAGAGATTTTTTTTTCATTAAAATTGTTTGAAAAATAATTATGTGCATGTATCGTTATTATTGATTAATCTTTAAGGATTAACATGTGTACTTTAATCTTTAAGGTGTAAATTACAATTTAGAGGAGCCCTCTTCAAAAAGAAAAATGTGTGTATGTACATACGAAAATAGATTTTTTAATTGAAAATCTCCATATGTTATCAAGAGTGGTCTTTCACCAATAATTAATGAAATGGACTCATTCATGACATAATCAATAAAACAAAAGTATAGTTGTGATACTAAGATATATATTTTTTTCTTTTTCTTGACTTTTTGTATATGTGTAACTTCTGAGTTTACATGAGCACAATTTTATCATAATACTGCCTCATCTTAAGTATACTCATAATAAAAATAGGCATTTTTTTTTACTTTATTCAATGCACATTCGTTTATTTGAGTTTTATGAACTTTATGGAAAATGTGTCTATAAATGAAATAGAATATAAATTTTTTTCAAAGATTTAGTCATCTCGAGATTGATAATTCTGCTAACATATTCTGTTGAGATATAAAATATGGGAGTGGATCATTTTAAGTAAATTTTTGTTATGTGAAGTTGAGTGTAATCTCTCACTATTAATTGAGGATGTGAGACGCATATGTGACACAAGTAACAAAGAAATTAATGATGAGTATCACATTTGACTTCATATGACAAAAAACTCATTTAAAAAAATTCACTCCCATAAAATACAAAAAATACAAGAATTCTTCCGTTTGGATTTCGTTATGACACCTTCAAGTTGCTCATTTCTTCTTTTTTTTCTTTTGTTAAGAAATGTAACCCTCTTTGTTGTCAAGAAAAAATTCTTTCAACAATAATGACAAATTTTATTCATCTTTTCTTACGGAGGCTGCTATGTGTTCTTGCACATGACATAAATGTAATATCAATCTCAAGCTTGTCCTACTTATTAAAGTCACTTTCACATTCTTGGCTACATTCCCTACCCTAGTAATGGGTTTTCGGTAAAGAAAACACGTCCAAAATTTTATAGCTATTTACTCTGATATTGACACTCGATTCTAGTGACATGAAAGACTAGCATACAATCAGAAACTGACATAACAAAATTGTTTTTTTGTTTCAACAAGGTAGTTTGAACCCCATGTGCCTCCCTGATGTATAGTCTCTCCAAATTTCTATGGCTCCAAAGCCAGTCATTAGAACAATGCTTAGAGCCATCACTATGCTAACCGAAAATACTATTAAGGATGGTCTTCCATATTTTTTAATTGCTCTCTGCACCACTAGTAACCCAAGAAGTGATGCAACAAAGCATACTATGGCCAAGATCAGTGCAGTCTCTATGTGTTCCATGCCCAACAATACATATTGCAATGCTGACATGGTAGAAGAGAAGAAAACCATGAAAGAACATGTTGCTGCTGTTACCTACACACAACAAAAAGGTTTTGATTGCTTGGTCAATGCAATTTTAGCAGTCACAATCATATCACCAGTGGGATTCTAGATTGCACTAATGCCTAATTAATATTATACGATAATTTAATTACTATCTCCAGTTCACAGTCACTTTAGTCATATACACAAGAATATTTTTCAAGATCAATGTTTAAACTCGTTGTGCGCAAAACGGCAAAAGTATAAAAAGGATTATGTATGTCGAAGAGTTAATAGTAAATTCTTAATTGACATGTAAGAATGACAAATAAAATGGATAAAAAGTTTGTACTTAATGTAACATATAAAGTGTACCAGGCTTGGTGCATTCTAGGATGATGCAACTCACCTCAGGAGCCACTCCAACCTGAAGAAGAAGTGGACTGATCAGCATGCCACCTCCAATTCCAAAGACACCACCTAACATCCCCGCTAGTAGTGCCATCAACGGGAAAACAAGCGCATTTGAATGTCCATTTCTGGTCACACATGGGCCCTCCTGCATCACATTAGGAGATAAGTTAGATGTAATGTCATTTGAGTGAACGAGGTTTTCTATTCTTAGCAACATTCAATGATGACGAACCTCTTGGGTAAGATTTTTGTCTTGATGGCTTTCTTTTTTTAATACAATCCAAGCAGTGAAAACTATAGCAAGAGGTATTTGCATTGATGAGAGGATCCAGTATCCCACACCACATGGCTCCATTGGAATTATACTCTGCACAATTTGAACACTTATATTGCAAATCGCTCATCAAATGCTTGCATTCTAAAACCACCAAGCTAGACGGAACTAAACTAATGGCTATAATTCGAAGAAAAAAAATTGAAAAAAATTACATTCAGTATCAGCAGTTACAAGGAAACAATGGTCTGCCGCTGGATTTTCTGCTAGAAGTATTCCGCTAGCTGCTAGAAACAAGTCCCAAACTTGGATTTGGTCAACTCAGGTACACTTATCTAGTGCTCCAGCACTTGTAGTTCGTGCCTATCTATAACTTGACACGTTCCACGTATAAAATTCATTTCTCATAGACTAATACCAAGGTCACATAATTCACGGTAAAGGTGGGCCAGGGCATGAGATTCCTGCCTAGTGGAACCTGTGGAAGATAAATGTACCTAGTCTTACTTTCTTAGGTGAGAGAGAGAGAGAGAGAGAGGGTGTTTTCAAGTTTTGAGCTAATGATTTCTGAGTCATAAGACAACAACCTTATCGTTGCGCCGAGAATGTGTCATAATTTATAGTATGTCAAGTAAATGAAGTATTCAGTTCTCTAATGTACTAATTAGGCATAAAGAAGAAAAAGAAAGGAATCTACTTAACCTGTCCATATTTGTTGCCACGGAGAAGATAGAGGGAGAAGAAAGAGAACCAGACCAAGAGCAAGACCCCCAACTTCAACCAAGGGATCCTCACCAACTTCCCATTCTCTTCATGACCCAGAAGAGGCTCTTCAAGACTCTTCAACCCTCCATCTGCCTTGTCCACCCCATTTTCAAGCCCCTCATCAAATCCACTACTCTCCCTTGTCTCCTCTGACTCAATCTTCCAGAACAGCATCCCACTGAAGCATGTCTTTGAGGTAGACCAAGTTAGGAAGATTGCAAAGAGCACAGTGACCAGCCATTCAGGGAACACAAGGTTGCAGATGACACCAACACTCACTCCAAGCAGCATACACGGCTGTGACAAGAGTGCTATGTCATAGTCAATCAATGACCTGCCACCAAATCTGGGGCACATGTTGCACATGACATTTGCAATTGACCCTCCTGTGACCATGAAAGCTGAGAGGGTTGAAGCTGTCTTGAGGTCAAGGGAAGCCACAATGGTTAGTATTGGTATGAAGAGGCCGCCGCCGCCGATTCCACCGGCACTTGATATTGAGGAGGCTATGAAACAGAGCACCCCTGCCACCACCATGTCGCTTGAGAGGGTTAGTTTGGTTTCTTGGATTCCCTGATTTCTCCATTGGTGTATCTTTTCAAGGAAATGGTGAATGCTGTGGATATCTGAGATGGGTTGTGTTTGTTTTGCATTGGAAAGGTTGAACAAGGCCATGATGATGAAGGTGAGAATCAAACATGTGAGACTATGAATCCTCATTTTTGTGTGTGTGTGTGTGTGTGTGTAGCTGTGACTTTGTGTCTTTATATAGGGATAAGGGTGGAGCTGATAGCATAGCCTCTAAAGTGAGCAAAACAAAATGGAAAGCAAGACAATGATGGGAATAAAAATAATATTAAGAAGGGTATAAAAATTAGATGCTTTTAGGGGAATCCGTGTCCTACAATGCTGACAGGAAAAAAATGACAACAAAGGGAATGAATTTTTTCACACGACTTTTTCTGAGGTAGTTCGCATAAATGATAAAAAAAAAAAACAATTAATGACAAGAGATAATATATTTTTTTCTTCCATTTTTAGTTATTGTTTTTGACTTTTTAAATATTAGATGTATTTTAATGTAATTGTATCTAAATATATCTAAAAAGTTAAAATGTACAACTAAAATTTTAATGGGATCATTAAGTGTTCCGAGCTCAATTTATTATCTATGCACTGCTATATAAAATTTTAATGAATTGTGAACTTATTTAAAGATAAATGACAAATGAATTGGCGGTGTGGGTATCCTGATTACTACATTTTCATTTTTTTTCTTCAAATAAGTAGGATCGGGTGTGTGGGCGCACACACTTCAATAATTTGTTATTTGTTAACCTATGTTTCTACAATAGTAAGATAATTATCCCAGCACCGTGTATTGGATCCTTAGAAGACCCGTGGGTGCACTATTGTTACCCCATCGGTGATAAGTGTGAAGTGGAAAGGATGGTCTTCCCACAGCCCAACAATTAGTTTCATTATCTAGTAAACTGATTTCATGTAGACCCTTTTTCAGATTGGTAAATATTTTTTTTAGATGTATTAGATTTTTAAGAGTATCAAGATTTTGGCTGGAAACATCCAATTGGAACGGCCATATGATGATTGAAAAAGATAGAGAACCCTTGATTCCTCAATAGGGTGGAAAGGCAGTCTCTCTAAAGTCTTCAATGAAGCACAAAGATTGAGTTCTGTAGTTGAAATCTTTTATTTTAATTAATTTCCTTATAGATTCAGTTTAGATTTTGTATAGTGGGATACAAAGAGAAATAGGATAAGATTTGAAGTGATTGTAATAACAGTGACATGCTTTTCAATTATGTTTGCTTTTCTCCCACTTCTGCAAAAATATATTGGAGAACATTTCTTTTTTTGGAGGTGTAGCTTTCTGTTATATTGCCCGTCCCACTTGTGACTGAAGAAAACGATGAAAACAAAATTCAGGAACAACTTGAACATGGAATATTGGTTTTTCATTTTTCCACTTGATGTAGAAAACCACAAATATGGCCAAAAACTCATAAAAAGAACCCGGTGAATGTGTTAAATATATCCAGTTGCAAGCATCATTTCATGTCCAATATATTTTAGGTGGATATATATATATGTGTGTGTGTGTGTGTGATTGTGTATGATATGAATGAAATTGATGCAGATAATAGTAATTATTTTGATGGTGATAAAGGTAGGTAATGCTGACAACTTAAGAATGAGTCAAAATTAGGTTCAATCTTCACAATCTTTTAACAATTAGTGTTGCATTTCCTTGCCCAACTTTCTGGATATTAATATAACTTTGAAAAAAGACATCTGCATGTGGGCATAGCCGGTTGGCATTCGTTATATATATATATATATATATATATATATATATACATCGAACGTATCTACAGTCTAATTAAATCTCCCACAATCTTAAATTTAAGGCTATTACTTATATTCTTATTATAAAAACAAATAGTATAATTGATTGTGTGCATCCTAATTTTAAGTGAATGAATTTGTTAAAATTTGGGGAAGTCATAATTAAGGTTGATTAAGGATAACTTGAGTGTATGCAAAAATCATACTCTTATCCTCTAACTAGCTATCTTTTGCTCTTCAATATTTTGTTCAGCGAGCTAGTGAGGGTACATATTATATATGTGGGTTTTCAAAAGGCTCGAGTTTCTAAGTTTTAGGTAGTACTTACGATACCTAGATTGATTTTAGCTTTCAATGGTGGTTGGTGAGGGATTTGATCCTCTCAATTTGATTTAAGTGAGTCAAGTGATGATTATATGTATTGGTGTAATAATTGATGGTGAAGATTTATTTAGCATTTGATAAATCAAAAATGCTTCTTGAACATCATACATAATATACATACTATATTTGGTCTTTCACACGCGTTATATAGTTCACACGTCATGTGGCTCACACTCATATTACATGATGTGATTGCGAGTCTGATGATATATGTGACACCATGCTTGATATTTAAATAGCACCATCCTTGATGAATATTTAGAAATTTGTTATTTGTACTTATGAACCTTAAATGTATCGACTCACACTATATTCACCGTTAGATGAAAAGATAATTACGTTTGAGAATAATGATATTTAGGATTAAATTAAAAGAAAAAATAAATATATTTGAATAGAAAGCTTAGGCGAAAAAAATTGATTTTGATTGGTTAAAAGAAATATCATACCCTCATTTAAAAAAAAAAACACAGTAGCATTACCTTTGTTTAAAAGTGGCGCAGAGCTAGAAAACTAGAAAAGCAAATGAAGTCTAAACAAGTAAGTTTGGTAACTTGCGGTGAGATTGGAAGGATACATATATCTTAACATGATATAAAGAGTTGTGTTTATTGCACTCTTGGTGCACACCTCAGCAATAACTATCCGCCGCACATGCGAAACTGTCTTTTTCACCTTTCACATTAATAAAAGGTTGTGTATCAAACAACAAAAATGGTGTGTCTGTTTTCACTAAAGAATTTATATATATATATATATATATATATATATATATATATATAGAGAGAGAGAGANTATATATATATATATATATATATATATATATATATAAAGTACAGTTAGGTCTGAGTTCATGAAAATATTGTGTCTAAGTATAATAAAAGGTTATGTATGTTTATTTGAACTAGTTGTGCCTCAAACAACAAAAAAGTTAGATCTTTTACTTTGGTAATGTTGTGTCTGTGTTTTTTATATGCTTAGACATAACACCACTATGAATAGTGAAAACAAAAAAAACAAAAACAAAAAGATAAAATCTCTAATGAAGAGAAAAGGAAAGAAGAAGAAGAGAATTAAAAGAGTAAAAATGTAAAATGATGATTTTGTAATACCAAAAAAGCTTCCTAGTGAAAAATTATTAAAATAAAAAATAAATATAATTAAAAAAAATGAAAGAAAATACGTAAAAGAAAAAAAGAAAGAAACGGTTTCAGAAAAGGAGGGAGGAGTAAGGATGGTTGTGTTTGCGCCATCTAAATTTGAGTTTGCAAAAATATTTTAGATGTGCAAGAATAATTTTCCTAATATAAATGAGTCTTACATTATGTTTTATTTTTAAGATGAATATCTTTAAAAATATTATCAAATTAGTAATATTTAAATTATTGGTATGTATATACATAGATTCTAGTAGGATATAAAAAATTTGTTGAGATTTAAAATAAGATGAGAAGAATATTTTAGGTTATGAGAAATGCCGTACAAGGAGTTTTTGGTGTGAGAACCCCATGTTAAATTTTTGTGTCTCTTTACTTATTATCGTTTTATTAATTTCTTCTCTTTGAGTTTTATGCTTATTTTGAGTATAATAAATTTATGGGTTAAATAAGGTTTTAGTCCTTGTAATATCAAAAAGTTTGTATTTAGTCCTCCAAAATTTTTCGTTAAGATTTAGTACTGTAAAATTCTTTTTGTTTAATTTTAATCCCTACCGTCAATTTTAATTGGACGGTACTGACGCGACCGTTAACTTTGCCCCATGGTAAAATCCATTAAACCACCCAATTTCCCAACCCACCCACCATTAAACCCGACCTAACCCGGTTTTAAAAAAAAAAAACCCATATCCATCTCTTCCACCAACCATCCTCTTCCACTCAAGTCCCTCCTCTTTCCTCGGTCAACCTTCCACTGCCGGAATCACTAGTTCAGCACACCCACCACACAATCCCACCTGCCGGAAGCACAATTCATCAAACCAAAAATCCACAAAATCAACAAAACATAACAACCAAAACATTATATAAGAACCAACAAAAAAGAATACAATAAATCAACAGGTAATAATTGACCCAAATCTACAGCCCTTGTTTTCCCATTATTCGCAACATCGTCAACAGAGGACGAGACCCACTAAGAGGAAGAAGATGAAGTAGAAGAAGACGAAGTCAGCATGAACCTGTTGAACAAGCCACCACACCGAACCTTCTCCTTCATCCAATGGTGGTGGTGGTGGTGGTGGTTCACGGCAGCTCCACCACCACCGGCGGAAGCAGCAGCAGCAGAGGATAATGCCTTGTGTTTGCCTTTACGCTGAGACCGGTGGAGATTCTCTTGAAGAAGTCACCTTCACCCTCCGGAGAGTGCAGTCCCCGAAACCGGTGGAGATTCTCTCGAGGAAGTCGCCGGAGAAGCTCCGGCTGCCGCAACCAACAAATCTGGATCTCGAAACCTTCCGGTCGAAATAGAAGGCAGATGCGATGGCGTTGCTGTTGGGACTGCCATCTTGTTCCACAACAACAATGTCACTCTTTCTCCCAAGGGAAGAAACAGAGCAGCATTTCTCCTTTCCGGCCCCCGAAGCAACGGCGACGTTGATCACAGAGATCCTCGGAGTCCCGTTGCCGTTAGCATCCCTGAAGCTCTTGGAGTTCAACTTCTTAGCAGAAGGCTTGTTTGAAGAAGAGAGGTAGAGAAAGGACCAGAAGCCGTTCCTTTTTCTGGGGTTGAAATCTGCGGTGGCGGCGGTGAAGAGGGGAAGGGAAGAGAAGAGAGGGGAAGTGCAGAGAGGGAGTGGCGATGGTGGCTTCGGCGGGGAGAGAGGGAGGGACTGTGGGTGGGGAACGGAAGTGACGAAGTGTAGAGAAGAGAGAAGTGAAGGAGTGCAGAGAGCCACCAGATTTTTTTTTTTAAAAAAATGGAAATTGAAATCAGGTTTTGGGTTGGATTATAGGAAATGTGGCAAAGTTAACGGTAATGTCAGCATTGTGGTAAGGATTAAAATCAAATAAATTTTTTTTACAAGAGCTCAATCTAAATAAAATTTTTTTGAGAGACTAAACACAAAATTTATAATATTATGAAAACTAAAAATTTATTTAACCTTAAATTTCTACAAGGTTGTGTCTAACCCCGATCTATTACGTGTTTCCCAACGTGATGAAAAACATTATATTTATGTGGCTCTTTCGTAACAGTAAACACCAATTTTTTCAAGCAATTTAATATTAGACAGCAGTATATTCAATGTTAACCATTATAATTTTTTTAATTGCAATCAATCTCAACTTCGCAACTTCACTATTGTTTTTCTTAACCATTGATTTAAACCGTTTTGAACAAACAAGTTTAAAACATAAAAATGATTGTGAATGAATGAGATTCTAGGTTTGTATGCTTGCTTTGGGAATAAAGGAATGGAAGGGGAAAATGGTGAAGTAAAAACTAGAATGGAGGGACAAAGAAGAAATAGGAAATATGAGGGTTGGATGGTGAGAGGTGAACAACCCTGTCTCCCAATCCAAGCCCTAGTGTGGGTGGTTCAGCTATGGAGCTGAGAGCAAGCAATTTCAGGCTAATTTCAAACACGCCCTCAGGTCTGGGCCTCTTCTCGCTAGTGTGATTTTTCCTGGTTTCTGCTATTTGTGTGTGTATGTCTCCTCTAAGGGTTCTCTATGTATGTTTTTCACTCCGAAAATCCTCCCTTTATCTCATTTTTTCTCCTCTCTTTTCATGCCTTGGATCCCTTTGAGGTGTCCCTTTCAAAGGCTGCACTCTACAGGGCTCCTTTCTGCCTCCCCTCACTTGTCACTATCACTCCATCCCAATGCAAGTCTCTTTCACTAAAAAACTTAGTATGGACAAAACATCCTTTTGTCCCTCTATCCTAGAGTATGGTGGAAAGGTCCCTAAAGGGTGCAAGGTTGGTGGAAGGGGCTGTTTTGTTGGCAGGTCACCAGGGGGCATGTCAGATAAGCTCTGGTGCTGTCTGAAAAGCTGTTTTGTTGTTGTCCCCTGTAGGCTTGCTGGAGAAGGCTCGTTTTTTGCTTGCTCTCTAAGCTCCCTAGCTGGCCAAAAAGGCCTTGGAGAGGATCCCATGGTATTTTTGGGATGTGGGGCAAGGCCCAAAGCCCCCCAAACCATAACCCTCATAGTTCCCC
>QANU01075165.1:0-10807 GCA_003254905.1 Nissolia schottii | reverse complement strand
AATATAAACATAACGAGGAAAAAATCCTCTGACGTAGCCCCCAGGGCGTCTTTTCTTTGGCATACTCTACTTGTTCCTGGGCTACCTGCACTTTTCACTTCATGCAATTTGTTACTAGAGAAATATCATATAACAATCCAGAGTAGAGTATAAATTGATAAAGATATAGTTAGAAACTTTTTCTCGAAGTAAAAATCTATCATTGGTTTGAAATCATTTATTCATGCTTTTATGGTTCTTTTTGCACTATTAAGAGTATAGAGCTCAAAGTCTTAATACTTTGTGTGCTTTCCCTTTCAGTCGGAGGTGAGTTACATGTCTTTTAGACTTTCTACTCCTTTCCTTTTTGAATTGGATTCAGCTTGTGTCTGTAGACTTTGTGCTCTTTCAATCGATTATGAATTCTATACTCTGAAGGCTTGTATCATTTGATTTTCCTGAGTGGGTGTCTACAAACTATATGCTCTTTCCATTTTCAGTTGGATATGAGTTACATGTCGTTTAGACTTTCTACTCTTTTCCTTTTGAATGGGATTCAACTCGTATCTCAAAGACTTTGAACTCTTTCTCTTGGTACACTTGTCATTGAAGAGGTCGTACAACCTTGGGGAGGGCGTCTCTGCCGACCGCTACCCCTTTTTGAACAATCAATAAATCATATATATTTGGGGATGGCGTCTCTGCCGTCCGTTTCCCCCAACCAATCATATATATTCAGGATTTCAACCATCTAGCACACACAAGCGACAAATTTCAAGATTAGAGGCAAGCGAATTCATGAATGTCCAAATTTAGGTAACTTTTACACATACCCACGCGGTGGCTGAGTGGCTCTCTAGTGCTTTAACGGTGGACAAATGTCCAATTAGCAGTGCCATTTTTACAATTATTCAAAAGCTATTATGATTATGGAACCAAAAGCTGGAGGAGACACCACCCCTCCATCATGCTGCTTGACTATTCCTAATCACTTATAGGTAGCCATCGATAATGGCCATTCCACTAGGCTACTTTGCAGTTGCGCCACAAAGCCTCGTTTTTTTTTTTTTTACACTTGTTCCAATAATAATAAGCCAAAAGTAGGAATAACCTTTTTACTACTTAATTAAGAAGATTTTTTTTTTAAAACTCTTTTGTGCTTTATTTTATTTATACGTTCTATTAATCTATTTAAATAGATCTAGCTTATCTTATTAGAGAATTTCGCTTTTAAAGTTAGATGATGTGACTTTTGGTGCATATCATGCGAGAATATTTACATTTCAATAATTCCATAAATTTTTTAATTCTGTATTATGGTTTAATAAAAATATTTACGAATGTATGGGTTTGAGTCTGAAATCGTTACTCCTTATAACAATTTCAGACCCCAAAATTTTTTTTTAAAGAAAGTTTAAAATCGCCACACCCTGTGACGATTTTAGATTCAGACCATACATTTGTAAATTTATATTTCAACTTATATTTTGATATACAAATTATACCAAATGCCATAAAAATATAAAGAGGCCTATCACGTGAACCCACATGAAACTCCTAGATGGGGAAGGTCATTTTTTTAGGATCTATAGCTAATTAGGTTCTGTGACTAACTTTTAAGTATGCATGTTCTTATCTTCGTATACATAGTAACGTGATGTATATCCTTGTAATAATATTATTATTGACAGTGTGACAGGGCTAAGTGGCATAACTTCCAAAGCCCAAATCATTGTAAAAATGTGGTAGTCAATATTGCAAGGATTCAGAAGGGACTGCAACCAACCACCACTTAATTGGAACAATGTGGACTGCCACAGAGAACCGACAAGTAATGGACAGAAATGTTTATTATACAGTTGATGATCTGTTTCAAAGAAGATGAGAAAAAAAAAATTAAAGGGCCTGAGATAGGTTCGTACGCCCTATCATTAGTGTCATTAATTATTTACTTTGCGACTAGGGTTCTTAAGTAATTTATCTCATTCTTTTGATTAATAAACTTTCCTCCCAAATTACCACTGCTACAGCATGCCACCATTATTCATAAAGACTAAACAAGCTCGATATCCATAAATCAACCTAGAAAACAAGATAAAAATTCTAATTTTTTTTTAAAAATAAAAGGAATATGGAAGAAACAGGTCATTGTTAAAGTTTATTATATTTATTTTAAACCTTTGGATCTTAATTTTTAATTTTAAAAATAATTTCATGTCAATTTTTAATAATTGTAATTATTTTATTTTTTATTTCATAATAAAAATTACTTATCAAAATATTTTTTTTTTTCGATCTAATTATAAAGAAAGTGAGGGAACCATAAGATATTATTGCCGGCGACAAGGACACTTCTCCAGCTCTGGGCCCCTCGACACGGGCGAGGACTTGTTCTTCCTCTCCGGTGCCCCTGTCTCCGGGTTGCTCTCGGGATGCATCGATTTGGGAGGATGCACTGACACTCAGCCCCTCAAAGATTTACCGGAAGGAAGCAAAGGGATTATAGGCCTCGTGAGGACCAAAATCGTATCGCCTCTGCTTTTAAGCTTCCGAACAAGTTCTCACTCTGCTTAATTTCTTCTAAGAAAGGATTCGGAAGCCTCTTCATCGGTGGTGCCCCTCGGTCAAAGTTTGATCTTCTCACCACCCCGCTCGTTATCATCCCTGTTAACACTGCCCCCATCTCTACTCAAGGCGATGCCTCTTACGAGTATTTCATTGATGTGAAACCAATTGAAGTTGGTGGAAAAGTTGTCAACTCTAAGTCTACCCTGCTTTCTGCTGAAACCAAGGAGAATGGCGGAACCAAGATTAGCACCATGGATCCCTTCACCAAGTTGCACAGCTCCATATACAAGCCTCTTGTTAGAGAATTTGTGAAGCAGGCCCCTGACAAGAAAATGAAGAAAGTGGCGTCGGTGGGACCCTTTGGAGCCTGCTACGACTTCAGCAGTATTGGTTGGGTGCTACCGTGTTTGATGTGCCGGTCATTGATTTGGTGCTGGATGGTAGAGTGAAATGGACTATTCATGTTTGTAATTCGATGGGGTTGGTGAAGAGAAAGGCGGCGTGCCTAGCATTTTGTCTCTCATTTTCTCTATAATTAAGTTAAAAAAAAATATTTTGATAAGTGACTCTCATTATAAAATAAAAAATAAAATAATTCTAATTGTAATTATTAAAAAATTGACATAAAATCATTTTTAAAAATTAAAAATTACGGTATAACGAAAGTCTAAAATATACTTAAGACTAAATTAACTGTCACGGATAAAGGTATAGTGAGTGAAGGTGGTTACATAAGTGGGAGTTAATGGGAGAGAGAAAAAGAGTGGGGTTAAGTTAATTAGTAGAATTTTTGAAGTATTTTAATATTTCCATAAATGTATAAATATATCTTAATAGAAAATAACTTATAATTGAATTTTCAGAAGAAAAAAAAGATTACTTTTTTAATCTTCTTTATTAATATATATATATATATATATATATATATATATATATAGTATATAAGTGCGTGTGTGTGTATATATCTTCTATAGTATATAAAAGGTGGAAACTCTCACTACAATTTCACTCTTGCTCTGGACACGTGTTGGCATCTAAAGCATTGTTTTCCCGCCCAAATGTGTCTCACGGATGCAGCACATGTGTAGGAGATTGGTGGCCACTAAAATGTTTGGGGTTTCGTGCGTAAACAATGAAGGAAGTGGCTTCTGAAGGAAGTTTTACCCCACAGAACCTATGCAGTAGTTTCTGTGAACCTGTTTTCAAAATTCAATTTTCTCTCTCTCTCTCAGTCTCTCAAGACTCTGCTTCTCTAAGTTTCTCTTGGGTCTTCTCTCAAGATTCCCTTGGGTCTTCTCTCAAGACAACCTATGCAGCGACGAACGTGAAGGTCAACATGTGGCGGCGAAGAAGATCTTTTATTATAAGTGATAAATTTGTGAGTTGTAACTCTTTTATTCCATATAAGTGATAAATTTGTGAGTTTTGTTATCTCAGTTAACTAGGCTTTAAATGAAACCATTTATGACTGCTTTTGTGATTTGGCCAAACCAAATTTAGCCAAGAAACTATGGGATTTCAACATGAAATTAATTGAGTAGAAGAATAATATTACCTTATAGCATTTGTCAATGAATGTGACATTTTTCCTTAGTGATTAATAAAACATTCTATGCCCATGTGCTAGCATAGAATCTGTTATCTATGCAATGTTGTGAAGCACGTTATAAGAAAGCTTTAATGGTTATTAAATGGTAAATTGAAATCTCAATTATTAACTTCTTATGAATGGTTATGTTTCGTATGTGTCACAACTCATTCCTTTTTCTTTCATTGGCTTGCATTAACATATTGAACATTTAGTCTCCTTTTTCATTGTGACATCTTACTCTCAACTGTTTAAATAGTTATTGGAGACCTCAAATTTCAGTTTATCAAAGCATGTTCTTATTACATGTCTAACCACAACTCTGAGATTTAATCCATTGAAATTTTACATTTGACTTATACTTTTGGCTGATGTTTTATACTTTTTCTAATATTATGGGACAAATAATGATTCCTTCCGTTTAACATTTTCAATGGATTGTCGTAGCGCCTCTAAATTCTAATGGTTTCCTACATAGGCTAAAGAGTTGAGGAAATCACTTTGCGCAAAAGGAAGTCCCAGATGAAGTGTATGCCGACATGCATTACTGGCATCCATTCACTGAAGAAGCTACTAAACAGGTATTTGATTATCTCATTCTTAGTTCAAATTGTGGAATTTGATATCTTTGATTATGAACATGCCAATGGTGAACTTTCTTCTCTGTTATTGCCCTAGATTTGAGTTAAAAGATGTTGCTACATCTACATGCTT
The DNA here is from genome assembly GCA_003254905.1 of Nissolia schottii. Lineage (NCBI taxonomy): Eukaryota > Viridiplantae > Streptophyta > Magnoliopsida > Fabales > Fabaceae > Nissolia > Nissolia schottii. The sequence continues at coordinate 5,958 of QANU01075165.1, read as the reverse complement.
CATATTCTAAATGGCTGAATGATTTGAGATTCACAACTTCAATCTTCAATGGTATCTTCCACTGATGTTTCTCTTTGATAATTTTAGATTCATAAACTGTTTAAATTGTCCAAGCATAGCTAAAAACTTTGTTGCGTACGGAGTATTTTTTTGTGTGTTTATCAATCATTTGAAACAAGTCTCACTTGAAATAAGTCTACATTGTCTTTTGTACATGGTTTACCTCATAATATATGAACTTGCATCAAATGTCTCTCTTTCCAAGCATACTTGAAAACTTTGTTGCATATAATATGATTTTGTGTTTATCAATCATTTGAAAGACCATCAACCACTTTTTCGTATAGAGAGAATCAAACTGGCATTGGTTCTTACAAGTGATTGGATCTGAAAAAATTATACTTGGCAAAAAAAAATGGAAGCTTTTAAAAGTAGCATATACCCATTTGTTTCACATACCCGAAGTGATTCAAATTTCAGAACCCTTTTCCATTTTGAATGAACATATATAAATGGATGCATTGAGTGCATTTGTACATGCAGAAGATCCTCTTTCCAGTGTCACTTCATCTTCGTTGCTTTTGATGTTATGCTTATAGTTAATGTAAGATGTGCTCTATATGTTAATATGGCCTTACTTCTATAGTTTATAGATTGAATAGGCCTTCCACAGTTCATTTATCGAAGATATATTCATAAATTTGAACCACCATGTCACCTATCATTTAGTTCCTCAACCAATTTAAATATCTTACTAAATTGCTTTCTTGATAATTTTGGCAATTATTTTAGATCTTCATATGTTGCAATTTTGACACTACTAGCAATGACACAAAGATATGATATTCTTTTTGAGGTAAGTGTTTCAAAGCTTGGGTATATCTTGGATTAAAGCCCTTTTTGGATTCATGTTAGTTAAATGTAGTTTTCAAATTCTCATTGTCATATGGTTTCCCATAGTTAAATAACTTTATTATCAAAACTTTTTATATCATGTCCATATGACTTTTCCACTTAGCCATGCTTCTAATTAATACACATAAGTTAGCTTTGGGACAAATTTAAAATAAGACATCTTAACGAGTCTGAGACAAATAAGATATGGTTTAGCAAAGTCAATCAATTTGTCATATGGGGTTTTCTTTTATTTTTTTTTTCTTTTGAAGGATAAGAGAGCGTTGAATTTGTACTTTCTCAAAAATATCTGAAATTTTTGTTTATTTTTCTATTTTAAGTGATAATTCTTATGGAAAAGTGCAATTTTGATGAAACATATCTTATATATCTATTTATTTTTCTATTTTTCTATATTGTGATTATTATAATATCTATTTGAATCCATAGATCTGTATGCTATCTTTTTTATTATGTTCACTTACATTTTTTGGTGAGTTGATAAAATTTTACCTCAACTCATTCACCTTTTTTACGCTATTTGTGCGACTTATAATTGCATTTGTTTCAACGGGAGAACCAAGAGGACAAGGCAATGTAAGTATTCTATGAGGTTTTATCATAATTGGAAACCCCCTTTTAGTTATTTAGAATATCAGTTAGAATTTAGTATTCTATGATATAGTTTAATATTTAGAATATAGTATTCTATGATATAATTTAGTTGAAAATCTCCATTAACAAGACAATTGCATCTCTTACTATTAGCTTTAGTTATTAGTGATTCAATGAACCAGTCGTGATTAATCCCTCAGTGGTTGATGATCATAACAGTGACAAACTCAATTAACCAACCTATTAGAAGATCAAATGAAATCAAAGGTCATATATATTATGTATATTAAACTCCGAACAACTTACATATGAATTGACAACGTTTCATTTGAACATTGTGTAGTTAAGTCTTTTGGTCCAAATATAAAGAATTTCACTTTGTTATTTGATTTGCAGGTCTGGATCAAGTCATTTCAATGCCAGAAATAGCCATGACTTAAACATTGACATACTATGTTTAGTATTTAACTTTGTGTAATAAACTATGATTATATGATTATCTATGTTGTTCTCAGAGTGTTATCAAACTTTCATTGTATCTGAGTTGAAACAATATAATATTAAATATGATGTATAATTATTATTATTAGGATATATGTATTTACTTTGTGGATATCTCATTTAAGTGTTTGTTAATAAAAAATTAACTTAAATTTAATAAAGATATTCCTTTTTTTTTACTATATTATAGATATTAAAATCACTCCGCGCATCGCGCGGGTATAGAATCTAGTATATATATATATATATATATATATATATATGTATATTATTCATTCTTCCAACATACATGATAATCACGAAACCAAAAAAAAGATTAATATTTGATACGCCAAACAAGATTAGACATTGGAGGATTGATAATTAGAAGTTATTTTCTTTTTATTTGTCACTTTAATTTTTTTAAGGTATATTTAAAAACTAATGTATCTGAACACAATTTTATTTAAATATATTATTTTTTGAATGTCATAAAAGAAAAAAAAAAAACAAAGTGACACATAAGAAGGATAACGGGAGTACCAAATACAAGAATGAAACCTTGTTTTATTTTGGTGGATAGATGACACTCGTTTCATGCCATGGCACTTTTAGCTCATTTATTCATATAATTAATATGGTTTTGTTAGTTAATAAGGACGTTGGCCAATATAATTACCAGGGGGGTCATAGTTGCAAGTGACGAACCACCATCCATTGTAGCATTGCACCCTGGCGCACCCCAACCGAACCGAATTGCGCCACACCACCTGAGTGTAGTGCAAGCACTGCCCCCCAACACACGTGTTGCTGTTATAGTCATAGTATTTCTTCTCATTCACCCACAAGTTCACCGCACCGGTTCCGGTGAACGAACCGCTCCCTTCCGCCAGGTTCTCGCCATAGGGCCCGTTCGAGTGCACCATGTTGCAATCGCCGGCCCTCGAATTGGCGTAGTTCAGGGCGTAGGCAGCGACTGTGCTGTCCCACGTGATGTTCGCGACGCCGACTTGCGCACGCGCCGCGTTGTGCGCGTTGAGGAAGTCTTGGGGTGAGTTTTGGGCGCGGGAGAGTAGTGGGAATGACCACAGAGCTATAACGAAGAGAGGAAAAAGAACAAATGAATCGTGGAAACTCATGCTACTGTTGTCTCTATTGAATGTGAAGTTGTGTTTGAAAGATGTTGCATTTAATGGGGTTACTTATAGGGTGTGTCACATGAAATTAAGTGATTAAACTAACTTTGCATGGTAGTACTTTGTTGCCTCTTTAAGCTAAAACGGTACTTCCCCCTTCCCCATTGGTAACGTCGTTACTTTGCGGTTATATGTAATTAGCTTGACTTAGAAATGATGATACTCCATAAAGTAACGAACAAGTTGCGGGTTTACTATATTAATCTGACTGTGTGCTCTCCTCTTTTGGCAAACCCAATATGGAAAAGGATATTCCGAGATTTGTGTTTCCAACTTGGTATGTTCAGTGAACATTTACGTTTTGACTTCATCATTATAATTCATAAGCATTGTTAAAATTCGTATTTCAATGTAGTGATTAAATTAAATAAATCAGAGTAGTAAATATTTATTATTCATGCTTTCAAAAGTGGGCCGTGCTATCGCATATAATAAACGAATGCCAACTGATTTCCGTTTAGCTCGCTGTTGTAGCATTATTTTAGGGGGTGGATGGTTTTTGTCACCTTTTTTTTTGTGCGTTATTGTATATTGTCATTAATTCTTAGATATAGATGAAAATGGGTAGAATTTTGACTCAATCCTAACCCTATTTTCAACCTATTGAATAAAGAAAAACTCTATTATATTTTACCTGTGAGTTTTATAAATAAAAACTCTATCCATATAAAAATATTTAAACTCTGACCCTACCTATTACTTTTTTTTTTCTTGCTAAGATATTCGTTTTGTTTTGCTTAACTAGTCACCCTGAATCCACTGGAATAGTTTGTAAACCAAAGCAGACACGATAGCAAGACTGTGTGTCATCAAATAGCACTACTAGAAATATGACTATTACCGTCTCAAAATTACCGTCGGTTATTTTCCGACGGTATTACCGTCGGCATTTACCACTTTACCACGGTAATCGGTTCGCGGAAAAAAAAAAGCAATATGTCCATTACTGTGGGTAATAGCCGCCTTTACCGTCGGATATTACCGACGGTAAAAATTTTATTTAAAATTTTTCATTTTGGCTCCAAAATGTTGGCGCCATGTAATTGGGTTATCGTCGGTGTTGCTTAGATCGGACGGTAACTTTATGAATAAAAATGCGTCGTTTTTGGGAATCAAGTTACCGTCAGTAATTACCGACGGTAATGTGTTTCATAAAACGATGCGTTTTATTTTATATTGTTACCGTTAGAATTCACTGGTTACCGTCGGATTTATCCGACGGTAATCTTTCAGAAAAATACTTAAGCGAATTTCCTTTCTCTTCTTCTCATTACAACAACTTCTTTCTCCTTTTTTCTCCTTTCTCTTCCCTTCTCTCCTTCCCCACTCACCACCATAACACCACCGTGCCACAACCGCGCCACCACCGTGCCACCACCGCGCCACCACCGCTCCACCACCGTGCTACAGGTATGTTGTCTTGTATTGTGGGTAGCTATTGTTTTCTTTTTTTCACACCACCGCGCCGCCACCACTAAAGCCACATATTCCTTGCTTCTGGTCTTTCCTTTGCACCCCACAAAATATATGTTAATTTCATAACATTGTCTATGTTTATTTAACATTTCATTTCTTTTGGTTGCCATGACTTATGCTAATGATGTGTCACCACCACTTAATTTGTAATGAGCTAAGGATCTAAGGAGTCAAGGATTGTGTCAAGGATTGATCAAACAATTATCAACGGCAATTAGGTATGTCTTAAACTTTATTGGTACTAGGATAGAGACTTATTTTGTTAGGATAGATTTGTAGGATTGAAGTTGTATGGCTGGACTGGGGTAAGGAACGCTTAGCGTTACTTTCCGACATTGTTTGAATTGATGTGCTGGCAACGATGATTATGTGTTGTTTGCGGAGATTGGAGGGCCTATGTTGTAGAACAGTTTAAGAAATATTTGTCTGGAATTAATTCGTAATGCATTCAGTTAAGTCATTAAAATTATTAAGTTCACGTCCATAATTTGTGTAACATGTACATAGGATTTCTGGAAAACATGATTCCCGCGGTAATATTTTTGATGTACGATAGATATTATGAGAACCGAGAAGTGATAAAGCCTGAAGATTTTGAGGGCATCGACTACTTTTGTGTTGTAATTGGAATTGTACTTGAACTTAGAGGGTCACTCATTGTGTTGTATTTACTTAATTTGATCTAAATCTTCCTTTGTCCTAAAAGTAAAGATGTTGATGCTAGTTTTATTAACAGAACAGAATATAGTTAAATGTTAACAAACACCAGACTTTTAAGTTTTAACAACTTTTAAATTTGTGTGAACCTAAGCTATATTGCAACTAAATCATATTGGTGCTACTTCCCCTATACATTTTAGGCATCTTGAGTAACTGAAAAACTATGAATTGTAATAAATATGTGTTGGTCTAGATGAAGTGTGATTGATTTTTATATTATTTTTCCATTTCTAGCTATAAGGAGGGTAAATAGAATCGGGTTCTAAGTGCTATTAATTGATAAATGCATAAAAAGAAAAATTTACAATTTAGGTGATGTGATAATGGCTTAGTATGGATTGACCGTTCAAATGTATGCTTGAAAATTTTTAGATAAGGGAACTTGTTACCAAATCCATATCCTATATGTTGTTGTATGTTAAATATGTTTCATAAGATCTTGTAAATTGGAAACAGGTGGTATGAGTCCAGTGTTAGTGTGTTCGGCTGAGAGTGGAAAAATTTAGAAAGGATTTGAATTATGCAAAATGTAATATACTACCTTCTAAGGTTGTTGGGTGGGCTGTAGGTGCAACTA
>QANU01075112.1:34432-52896 GCA_003254905.1 Nissolia schottii | reverse complement strand
GGGTGGGGTACGGGGTTAGGGTTTTCCTTTTAAAAAAAAAATTTTGGGTCGTGCCACGTGGCATCCCACGTGGCACGCCACGTCAGTGCCGCGTCAGCGCCATTAACGGTCACGTCAGCGCCGTTACCCCCCATCCAGCCCTAGGGACTAAAACCAAATTTTCAACTTTTACAAGGACTAAAACTTTTATACAGGGACTAAAACCAAACTTTGAAATTTTACAGGGACTAAAAACATAATTAACCGTTAATTTAACTATATAACTAAAATGACGTGTTAACTTGATGGTAAGGACCCATAAAAAAAACTTGATGGTAAGGTTCAATCGATTCAAATCCCATGTACGGTAAATTTTTTAATTTATACAAATTAAATTTGACATGTCACTTTAATCTGTCGGGGTCACTTAGACCTACCGTGTTAAATCGAGTTGATTGCATCTCCGAACTGATTGAAAAATCGACGCTCTCATGGCCGGGTCAACTCAACTAGGCAGGCCAAATTTAATAATTATGCTTAAAAGGACAACTTTATAAAAAATTGGGCTTTCCACTCTAATAGATTAAGTTAGAAACGCCTTGTCATATGCACTATGGAAATAGATAAAAGCATACTTTATCGATGCAATACATTTTTTATAATGCATATAATCTAAAAGATCTGTAACATTAATATTCATTTTATATAAAAAGAAGTTCTTAAAAATTATGACTGGCTATTAAATATATACTATTTCAGTTATGTAAATTATTTTTGTCTATTTAGAAATTTATCCTTTTAAAATTGACACATTTACAAACATTTTTTTATTATAGTATGTGCATTTTATTATAGCTTGCACAAATTTTCAGACATAGTAATATTTTTTTTATAAAGATAATGCCGATTTAAACATTTCTCTTAAATAATGTGGAGTAAGTTAAGGTAATAAGTACATTGACTCTTTAATCAAAGATATTGAATTTGAGTTCTAAAAAAAAAATAAAAAATTCTTAATTAGAGACCTTTATCTCCTTTAAAAAATCTCAATTAAATTGAGTCGAATTAATCAAATTCCTATATACATTTATGTGGTTGGTTTGAAAGGCCTGTGGCTGTATCGAGGAAAAAAAAAAACATTTCACTTAGTCTGAAAGGCACACAAGCGAGTGGTTGGTAAACTTGGAGCATGATGCAGTCCTCTTGAGAATCACAATTTGGTTGGTAGGTATCATTGTGAAATGTGACAGTTCTCAACCACTAACATATGCAAAAGTATGTGACATGCTGCATGTTTGCTGAACTACTATATAATCAATCTATTACATTGTTTAGAAAGGTTTGTTTGAAATTAATAGAACGGAAATGGTTTATATATATATATATATATATATATATCAACATTTAGACCCTATCATAAAAATATTCCATTAGTCTAATCTGGTCCAACCAAGAGGTTTTGAAAGAGATAAGAGTGTCTCAATAATTTCTTTTTCCAAAACTTGACTTTTGATAAATGGGTTGAGATATTTATCGGTTCTTAATTTTTACTCACAACTATTTCAAATAACGTATCTAATAACACAATATTTTCTGTTTTAGATGTTAATTTTATTCGAAGAAATCAAATAGAACATATGTTTAGATTGATACCCTAAACAATGTTTATATTAGATGTTAATTTCAGAATAATCTTATAAAAAGAAATCAACTTAATTATGATCAAACAATAAAAAATACGTAGAAATATGTTTATATGAATACTATTAATAATTTTAATATGTATTATTTTTATGTGTGTAATATATAAAAACGGAAAGAAGTGACCACGCGCGAGCGGTGTGTGATGCGTGCAATGTGCAAATTTGAAGAGAATCAAGATGAGACCCAAAAACTGCAAGATATGATGCATGCGTGGCGAGAGAAGAACCTCATGTTCCTTGGCATTATTATTTTATGAGTTTTTGTCAACAACACTGGTTAAAAAATGTATAAAAAATAAATTTGTATTAAAAAATAAAAATGTGAAATATTTTATGCGTTACAAATATTAAAATTTTTAAATTTTTTCATTTTAAATCTCAATAAATACTTTAAAGGTATTTGTTAACTCAACCTTTAGTTTATTTTATTATTTCTTTTGGGTGAGTTACGTTGATCAATTTTATTATTTCCTCAGCCATGGATAGAGTTAGGGCATATAACAATAGCAACTTTAGGTTACCTAACCTAACCATATATGAAGAGACATGCGCCACTTCACACCAATCGCCATTTCTTTCCCTCTCCACACACCCACGTCTGCCATATTCCTCTCCACCACCTAGAATCACGTAATTAATATTCCATTGCTAAAGAACTAATTTTATATGTATATTTTCTCGTAGCACAATTTGAGTGAATGCTTTAATTTAGGTTATTGTTGTTGTATGTATATGCTTTACTTTAGTCAATTAAAAAATTAGTCTTTGAAGTTGAAAAAAGTCTTTAAGTTAATTTGGTGATTCAATTTAAGGATTAACTTATTATTTTTATGGAATAAAATAAGTGAAACACATGCAACTTAAGGATCCAAATCAACATTAGCACGTATATAATTCATGGGAAACGAAATTGTCGTGTCCTAAAATTAATGGTCACTTGAAATTTAACTATCTGTTTAAACTATATCATTTCACATTCAAAATCATTTATAATTAAATTTCTTAATTTTAAAAAAGAATTTTTTTTTTAACTAACAAAGTTCAACGTAGTTAATAAATGACTGAGTTTCTTAAATATTTGGTCAAAGTTTGATTCCTAATGGTATACCTCCCAACAATACAAAAAAAGGTAATACTTTTTTCTTAAAAATATTCATATATGTATCTAGGCTAATTCATCCTCTTCCTAAAAGATCTCGGGTTCGAAATCCAAAAAGGATTAAACCTATATCAGGAGGAGTAGTCACAGTATTTCGAGTTGAATTAGTCGCTACAAAAAATCTTATTTGTAATAATGTATCTAATAGTAAAGTATAGTAAAGTCTAAATACTGGTGTAGGAAGGGGGGGGGGGGGGCTAGGCTGCTTTAAATTATACAAGTCTATATTGTTATTCAATTTTCTTTAGCCGATCTCCATTTACGAAAGGTTGACATATATGATAGAAATATGTTTTTAACATTAATGGAAGCGATATGTTGTAATATTTCCATTCAAAAACAAAATATATATCACAATATTTTCTTTTGTCGAATGAAAATATGCATAGTACGTACTCTTGTGACATCCTGCATGTTTGATAAAATACTATGCATCATGTGCGTCGTGTGTGCTTTTCATGATCTCAAATAGGATTTTCCATGTTTGGAGGAACAATATTAAAAGTTAGGCATATCCTGTTTTAAAAGTTTAACTACACAACAAAATAACAAACTAATAAATCACATGGCAAATATATTCATCGTAATTTTTCTAATATATTTATATATAAAAAAAAATAGGTGACATGATTAATAAGAAAATGACTCATATATTAAAAGAACATAAATTTAATTTTTGCTACTGATGTGAGTTCGATAAATATTCTTATAAACGTTCAAAAAGTCGAGTTGTGATTTATAACTCAACAACTAATCTACTCGATACCGCACAAACATGAATCAAATAGTGAATGATTTACATTTTAATAAATTAAAAAAGAAAACCCGTAAAATAAATGGGTTAGATTCGTCGCAAGGGACAATTTGTCAAGCATAATAACATTTCTCCAAAAATGATAGGATGACAGATACGGAACAGGTGAACGCATAATTTTTTTTGTGGTTACATAATCCACCTAAACTTTAGTTTAAAAAAATAATTTAATTTCATATGAAATGATTCTAATTTCCACGTGTCGCGCTATATATGAGGAGGATCCTGAGTCTTTGGAGCATCCAATATCTCTGCAACGACAATAATAGTGTGCATAATTGATGTACGATCGATGGTGGGAGCAGGCTCTTGTATCGTTTTGTTGTTTTTCTAGCGAACTTTATGGCTCACGACAATTGCCAAAAATTAAATGCGAGGGGACAAAGTGTTGTACATGTAGATTTTTGTTCGGCATTATCCTTAGAAGGGAAAAATAATAAAAATAAAGAAGTAAATTTATTACATTATCCACTTACTATGCATTAACATCACCCGTCGATGATTACTGTATATCTAAAATCTTTTTTTTTTTTATGTTTTATTGGTACTGAGAGGGCCCCAACCCTAAGGCCCAAAGAGAAAGGAGCTATTACATAAAATATGGATCAAATTGGGGTGTGGAGGCCCTTGACATTGACAGGCATTCATTGTCCAATGCCCAGTTCGCCAGCCAAATATGCAATCTTCTTGTGTGTGGTTTTTATTATAAAAAATTTAAGTAATATTCATAGAGAAGTTTGACAATACTTTTTTTTTTCTTCCAGGAAGTCTTGCTTGATGACATCTAATGATGTGGGTGAGGATGAGATGGTGTTATAGCCGCGAATCATTAATTAAGGCAGATGTTATTGCTAAAATCACTATCACAGTATAAGGGTGTACATGTGGCTGATTGGTTTAGGTTGGACTGAATTTAAATTTAGGTCATTTTTTATTAGGCTATTTTTTTAATTCCTAATCCGGTATGGTAATGATAAATCATTGGGCCAAATTGGGTTAATCTGACTTTAAAACTACTTTAAAGATTTGTATATTATATATCATAAAATCATAAAATTTTGTAAGTAAAAAAAATTAAGTTATATTTTATAATACATGTTTAAAAAACAAATCATATTAATATAAATAATTTTATAATATGTAAAATATATTAATTAAAAATTAAAATATAAAAATTTTATAATTTATTATTAATTATCTAAAAAATATAAAATTTAAATAATTATATGATTTTAGGTCAGGTCAAGTCAACATGAAACATGACTTGAACCCAACCCAAAAAATGCACTAGGTCATCGGACCGGTCCAAGTCATTGCCAACACCTCTATATCAAGTAATTATTAATTAGGGTAAAACTCTCTTTTGGTCTCATAATTATGCCTAAATAATCACTTTAATCTTGTATTTTTTAAACTGTTCAATTTGGTCTTCTATTTCTTAAAATGAGTCAATTTATTCATTTTTTTTATATTAACCACATTTAAATAATGACATTATCCACATTTAAAAACTACAGTTAAATATAAAAAAAATCACAATCATGGACTTTACCCTAGTAATTATGATCCCCAAACTTCCATGCTATTGTCAATCACTTCTATGTTGTTTTGGTAAAATATATTTTCGTTAATATTTTCTACATCTGACCTCAAAATAAATGTCTACCGTCAAATATACTGATTGATATTGATTTTATTTTGATAAAGAATATGTTTTTTGGGAAAGTATTGATTGATATTGATATATAAAAAAAATGTTGAATATATTGAAGACAATCTCATCCTCGACGAGAAGAGACTCATTAAAAACTTTTCAACAAAATACGTTTCAATGATATTTATTAAAATTTGATGTACAAAATGAAAATTTAAAAGTAAAATGCGAAAAATAGAGGGGTGTTATTTTAACCTCATACATGTGAATGTGGACTCCATAATATATGTAAGGGGAGAGATTTAGCGTAGACAAATCTAATGTTAAAATAACATTTATGTAAAAAATATTCATCAATTTGAACCTGCTGAATGTTTTTATTATTAATTATTTTTTAACCGATTCAAATTCTAGCCTCATCACCTTTAACATCAAATTGTAACTTATAAAAAATACTTAGCGGTGACATTTTAATTTGCATTAATAAACAAAAGTTTAAGTAGATTCAACATCGTTCAGTATACCATGATTAATACATACTTAAATTAGTCCCTTTTTTTCGATAAGTTTTAAATCTGATTTTATTACTCAAAATTGAGAAGAGGCATGAATCACCATTATAGAAATCTCCTTTGATAAATTTAATTTATTGATTACTTTTTCGACTGTGGAGGATAAAATCCAGGTGATGGGGTAGATGGTGCTATGTTGAGAGAGAATTTTTCGGAGGTTTGAGAATGGTCACCGAGTGAAGTATGTAGCTGGTGTCGTGTATGCGTTGAATGTTATGGGATCTGGTCTCATGAATGTTCCTCTGAGAATTTTTCCAACATTATGGAGAAATGGTGGGAAATGATTTGTTGTGATAGAGACACGGAGAAAGGAAGCACATTTTCAGTGATGAATATTATTCTTACGGATACTTCAATTTTCCGGTTTTTAGAAGGTTGGTGTGTTCTTCCAATGGAAGGTCGCGACTATGATATTTACATTTGAGAGTCTGATGAAACCATAAAAATGTGGGATCATGGTTTGGAAGAAGGAGCGTGGAATATGATGAATGATAGTGTTGATATTGTGAGTCGGGAGCAACAAATTAAAGTGAAACTATGGCAGGGAACTATGATAAAGCGGTGGAGGATTATGGCAGTTTCCAATCGTCAGTGGAGACCAATTATAAATGTAGTCAGTTACGTATTGGTAGAGGGGATTCTCTGTGTCAATCATGCATTGAATGGCAAAAATACTAATTGTATAAATCGATGGCATGGCAAAGAAATCGTTGATTGGTGATAACGATGAGCGATTTGCGCATAATGTGTCCATAACTAAAACGGTCTTCTTCTCATGATAAAGATTCTTTAGAGTGAGATGTAAAGTGAAATCTTTCAATTTACTCTCTAAAACGACCTCATTTTCGGATGATAGGGGCACCACTGAGGTTATTGAGGATTTGGGCTATGTTGTCCCAATATCTTTGATGTAAAATACCTTGTGAAGGTGAATGGTGGGCCTAATAGAGTCGTGGATCCAACAAAAGAATGAGGATGATGGTGGGGTAGGGTGGATGGGACTGCGTTACAAGCTGTGTTTGATGCAACTAAGAATGTGGCCTCACTGGGGTTTGTTCCAGGTGCTGAAGACAATACAGTGACATATGAAGATAGCAGGGTATGTCAGGGTGGAGTAGTGCAGTCTGAAACGATGAAGAGTGAAGATGCCCAGATGACGAATAACACATCTGTTGGAATACAAGACCGGCGGTCATTGCAGGAAGTTGATACATAAGGGGCCATCCCAATGAAGCTGCGTAAACTTGGCAGATGAGGGAAGACATTGAAGTTATCAACAAATAGTGATGCTGGTGTGATTCAAGCAATTTGTGAATGTCACGCCCCAATTTAGAAAGTGATCGCACGTAGGGCTACTATCCTACAAAAGTTTTGACGTGGCATATAAAACATGTATTAAATACTCATAATGATAAAATAACTTTATTTATTAAAAACTAACTGAATAATTGTTTACATGTAACTGAACTAAAAATAATAATGAGTTTACATAATGTTATTGCCTGAAAATGAAATACATAAATACTAATATGGACCTGCCCTAGGTGTACGGAGCATGACTGCAACTACTCGGGTAGTCCCCATTGCGAAGCGGAGCTTATCATTGACGTATGAAATCCTTACTCATTGGACTAGGGGACCGTTCTCACTACCCTCAACCGAATCTGAAAATGTTATCGGCAGAGGGGTGATTTGTCAACTTAGTGGCGGGTACCTCGGTGTCTAAAAGGAACTGAATAACTGATGAAACTGAATGTACTGAATAATTGGATAAACTACACTAATAACTGGAAAGTAAAATTGTACGTATGCCCACGTCCTTGGCGGAGGAGCACAATTCAAGGGATCCGCAACTCGACCTCACTTCACCAAGATAAATCTGGGTGGTTCTGGTACGCACGCAACCCAGCTATCTATGAGAGTACGCATACCCTAAGTCTGAGGAGCCTGACGCTCAGGGGTCTGATATGGCACGCATGTTGTAATTGAGAAGCCTGACGCTCATATCTATTTACTATTGGCTCTGGGTTACAAGATTATAGGATCTCGTACTGTTCTAGGTCATTTGCCCTAGAATCTACTGTTCGTGAAGTCTTTTAGGTAGTCTTCTTTGATTACCATGTTGTTAAGGCCTAAAGCTACTGATTATGACAAGTGTATCCTACTTAGCTAATCTTGTTTATTAATCCAAACTCAAGGATTAAGGTCCCCACACTTAGGACAAGATTCCTAAGTAAGAGAGGTGCGTTACAAACGGACATCTTAAGTATCACTTCTCCAAGATTTTAGCACTAATACGTTGTACATGTGTCGCATAAATAAGTGCCTAAACCGAAGGTGTGTTACACACTACAACTAATAAAGAAGTTGCTTTTTTGGTAGAGATGCAAGCTAGAGTAAAATAAACAAAAAAAAATAAAATAAAACATCATAGGTCATTAGACCCCTCTTATGAAAGCCATAGCTCAGAACAATTTTTTTTCACTTTTCCACCATTGTTAGAATGGTTTGAACTTTAAACATGACTACCTCAACAAATTTAACTTTCAAGCATTAAACATAACTTTAGTAAGTAGAAGTACCATCGACTGCAACTACAACACACTTCCTCATCCTCCCAAAAATTACACTGCGGTTTCTCATCCGAGACCAAGCATTCTTGTTCAAACTTTATTCTCTTGAAGGTAAACACATAATAGATTAAACCTGGTAAGATAATAGTTGAGCACAATGGCACCAAATATGGACAAGATTGTTGCGGTCACCCCTACCAAGCTTGATTGGTGTTTCCGAGTCACCATTGTTCGCCTTTGGGAAACTCCCAATAAGGACAACAAATCTGAAGTTTATACCATGGAGATGGTGATTCAAGATGAAGAGGTATGAGTTCAAATAAGTATAAAGCTCTTAGTGTATCTCAAGATATTAGTGTTGCTATGTAACTCATGTAGATTATAGTTTATGTTCTTACACCTTTTTTTCTATACTTATTAGCTATAAAGTACACAGTTCTCTACGCACATAACTAAACTATTATATGAAGAAAAATGTAAAAAAATAAATTCAAGCACTAAGCTAAGTTCAAGTTGTTATCTCAGACTACATCCAAGAGAATTACTTAACTAATATATAATCCATTAATATTTCTCATGTACATCGTGACTCATAAAAGTGAAAGTTGCAAGCATGTATGTTTAACAGTTTAAAGCCAACTAGAATTATAGCAAGTTAGTGTCTTCTGCAACCAGTCTAGAATGAACTCAAGTTAGTGTTGCTATGTGACTCATGTAAATTACAATTTTTGTTCCTACACCTTTCTGTTTTTAAAGAAGGAAAATAGTATTACATACCAGTTAGCTATAAAGAACACATTGTTCTCTGTACACATAACTAACCTAATATTTGAAGAAAAAGGTAGAAGGTAATTTGAAGCACTTAACTAAGTTCAAGTTGTTATCTCAGACTACAACCAAGAGAATTAACTAATATATATTCTATTAATATGCATAGGGAAAAGCACTAAGAATTTCTCATGTACATCACTAAGAATTTATAACACTCGCTCTAAAGACAGGCTATAAAAATAGTTTCAAGGGATGTAAAAGGAGTGATTTAATAAATTTCTATTTTATGACACACATTTACTACTCAAAGTCTGCTATCAAATATCTTACATGGCGTTAACCATCTTGATTGATCCTTAAATTAAGCACTATCCTTTTATGTAGGGAAATAGGATTTATGCAATTGTTCCCCGCCAATTGGTGAAGAACTTCAAGATTGTACTTCATGAGCAACGCCAATACATTATGAAGAACTTCACAGTTCAGATAAACAACTTGAAAGTTAACACTATGGTCCACAAGTACAAGCTACTATTCCTGCTGAGGACAATTGTCCATCTTATTGAAAAATTGACATTCACTGTCAACCCCTTCAAATTTGTACTGATCAAAGACCTACTCGCAAATGCTCATATAGATGAAAACATACTGTTTGGTTAATAAATCCCTCATTATTTTAATTTTATATTTCTCAAATTAAACATATGCTACATACGACAAATCACTGACTGTTTATGAGCGTGTAGATGTATCTGGTGGTGTTGTTGTCAAAGAGGATGCTAAACCAATGCAAACCATGACCAGTGATCCAAGTCAGCGAATGATCATTCACATTGAGAATATATAGTAAGAACAATTAACACATCTTCATGGCGACAATGCATCCATTGTCATGGTTTAAATTGTATTTTCAAATGTTATTGTCTTATTGTCTCACCTATAAGAAGAACCAAATCTACTGCATGTTATTTGGAGATTTGGTCGACATTGTTAGCCCTAAGCAAGACATTGGACTTTCAAAGCCAACAATTTGAGTTTTGCACTTTTTCAAAGCCAAGAAATTTGGAGTTACTCTACTTAAATTATATTACTTGGTTGATATTTTGAACCACTCTAAAAAGTCAACTGATATAAACTATGTGCATGGTTTTTTTAGGGAGGGTCAGTATCCAGAGCAGTTTCTATGCAATCAACGTGCATATTAACCTTGATGTTACTGAGGTGGTTGATTTAAAAATGAGGTAACTACTATTACTATTAAATGAGTCGTTAAGTTGTCACCACTTTTAACACCCAGGCATGTGTTAACCCCTTTAATTTCTACTTAACCCCAAGACAAGTGTTTTTCGTTCACCAGATTGCTTGCAGATGGTGAAACAGTGTCTCAAACACACAAAATGTAGTGCAATTAATTTTATAATTATTATTAAATTAAAACGAGGATAATTGTCAAAGTACCGCCACACACACACATATAAAAGATATAATAAACAATAAATTTATTTATGAAATATAAAATTAAGTTCAATTACTTGACAGAGTCGGCAAATAATTTAAAAATTTGTATCTAACATGCTATTACTTCATTTTTAAATCACCATAATAATACAATTAAAATTAGAGATTAATTTAGATTTATTGGCAATGTAAAAGAGTTTTACATTATCATCTAATTATGTGCTAACACAATGACAAAATTGTTTGAGTCTTTGCTTCATCACTTTAAAAGTCTTTTAAATAATCACACGTGATTAGATGACCTTTATATTGTTAGGATGTGTTCAGTATCAAATGAGATGAGAAATGATTTGAATTAAAATAATTTAAATGACAAATTAATTATTATGTTTGGAAACAATTACATAAAATGATGATGGCAATTTAAATGACAACTACATATTATGTTTGATTAATTTACATTTTTACCCTCCTTGTTAAAATAGCAATTAAAATTTTTTAAAATAATTTTTTAAAAAATTATATTTTTTAAATAAAAATATTTTGAAAAATAAAAAACATGTGACTGGTTAATGACTAAAGTATTAAATATTTGTTAGACTAAAAACATAACAGTGTAATGACCAGTAAACATATAGCCAAGTGCCTGTAACTATTTTAATCCAACAGCCTAACATGTTAGACTATTATGATAAAGAACTAGGGTGTGTGAGCAGAAAGTTATTTGTTGCATCTTTCATGTAAACTTATATAATACTTAGTACTTATTGGAGTTCACTTATTGGAGTTCACTTGTTTATCATATTTTTATAAACAATTTGAGTTATTATTTGAGTTATAACAACTTGTCTAATCAAAAAATGAGTCATTACTATATTTAATTTTTTATTATAAACAATATCATGTTAAATAGGTAAATCAATCTAATTCAATCTCTCTGCACATGGCGC
Source organism: Nissolia schottii (assembly GCA_003254905.1). Taxonomy (NCBI): domain Eukaryota; kingdom Viridiplantae; phylum Streptophyta; class Magnoliopsida; order Fabales; family Fabaceae; genus Nissolia; species Nissolia schottii. Next base: position 41,263 of record QANU01075112.1, on the reverse strand, counting down.
TGGTTAAATTCTAGTTCCTAAACATAGATAGCTAGCTAATTATACTAGAGAAATCTTAATATATGCAACGTATATGTGTATATAAAAAGTTGAAAAATTAAAGCATGCAATTCCAATTTCTAGAAGAAAAAAAAATTAGAATCTAAAGTCATTATCATTCTCAAGGCGGTGATTAGTGTTTTGCCTTTAAATAAATAACAATTAACAAATAATACATCCATATCCTTGACTAAAAGTTAGGATCCATATACATCCGTGATCTTTAACTTTTAGTCTAATTAAATTGAAAGCATATATAATAATGTAAAGCCCTAAACAAGTAAAAAAAAGAGAAGGGGGGAAAAAGCAACATCAACCCAACAGCACAAATGTGCCTTTTGTATATTCAGGTATTCAGATTGAGACAAATTGGAATATGTGTACTGTGACCGGGATTTGCGTCCTTTCTTCACCTTTCTCCTTTTTTTCATTCCGCCCTTTTGGTGCTGACCCACTCACTGCCCCCTCCAACCCAATCCATCATCCTCCTTAGTGCGTGTGTGTGTGTATATATATATATTCACTTTTAGAATCCTTTTTATTTTTATTTATTTTCAATAAATTGAGGCATATATTAATGTAATATTTTAGGTTACCCTCTCCTTATAAATGCACCTTTGTAAAATTCAAACATCAGGTTTTATTTTTATTAGACAGTCGGTTACTTTTCGCTCGTCCAATGAATAAATTATTAGTATATACATAAAATATTGATTCAAACATATTTTAGGTGTCCGATAAATTTTAAGTTTTGATTTATGTTCGTATAAAATTATTTTTTTTATTAGTTTAAACATATAAAAAATTACTTTAGTTGGACTTTATGGTTTTAGTTAATATTATTATTGAAATTTTTTTAATTATTGACATGATTAACTGTGTGTCATATGAGCAAAATAAACTCACATGATTTATAAATAGGTTCAAACATGACTCATAACATGCTATTTAATCTGATTTTAGATAACAAATAAGCTTATTTTGTTTACATGAAATTGACTAAAATCATATAATTTATAACACATTTGACCTAAAACCAAAATAATAAATTTTAAGGAAGCTGAATCAAACTAAAAAATTTATCCATAAACTGAAATATATTTAAGCCTAGAATAATTTAGGACAACGATTAAGTCTTATTTTTAATTAAGTGAAGTGGGTACATCGATCGATCAGACGTAACGCATATAACATACATTACATGTTGAAACAGGCACTTGTAAACCTCCAGTTGAAAAGTCAAAACCCCCCTCCCCCACAAAACAAAAATCAATCTCTTTCTCTCACTATCAAGACCTTGTTCCCCTGTTTCTTCATTCCCACACACCCCCTTTCCCTTTTGATCCCTTCAACCCTTGCCCTTTATTTTTTGACTCCAAAGTTTGGTTCTTTTGTGTGTTTTGGTCCAAAGCTTGAGTCTTTCTTTATTGGGGGTGCCCCTGAATTGGCGTGCAAGGATCAGATCTGTGTTTACGTGAGTCTTCAATTCTGGTTTCAGAGTATGAGCTTGTCTTTTCTTATTTGGGTTGCTTTATGCTGTGGTTTTTTATTGGGTTTTGGTTTCGATCTCATTCGTTTTGTTGACTTGTTTTTGTTTAAGTTTCTGGGTCCATGGCACATTGATTCAATATATAACTATTATATTGCTGTGGATGCAGATTTTGCTGTGGAGCAACCACTGCAGTAAAAGGGTAGTATTATTGATTTTTTATTATAGCTATGAGCTAAAGGTGTGATTTGTTTTAAGGAACAGTGGCATGAATGTGTTGGTTTTAGCCAGAAGCTATTGCAAATAGCATAATTGAGCTAGGTTGAGTTTTGGAGATTGAGAGCATTCATATTTTGAATAAGTGGAAGATTTTTTAAATAAAATGATTGTGAGGAAAAACATGGGGCGTGTGAAGTCTATGCTCATGCTGCTTATGGTGCTGGGGTTTTCCTTTGCAACTTATAATTTGGTATCATTGATCATAGAACATAGGGCTGGTGGAGGGTTAGAATCTCTTGATAAGAGTGTGATGGGGTCGGCCAGCTCTAATCCAAAATTCCATGTCGCCCTGACCGCAACTGATGCTGCTTATAGCCAATGGCAATGCCGGATCATGTACTACTGGTACAAGAAGGTGAAGGATATGCCTGGATCAGACATGGGAAAGTTCACCCGGATTCTGCATTCGGGTAGGGAAGACCAGTTGATGAATGAGATTCCTACATTCGTGGTTGATCCGCTTCCTGAGGGCTTGGATCGGGTATATATGTGTTCTTTTTCTGCTTGTGCTGTATGAATTTGTATCATTTCATCCCTAGGCCTAAACTAAATATATATTTTTTGTGAAACTATTAAAAGAGATCTAGATTTAAGTGGTTTGAATGTAAACATGATTTATGATAGGAAATTGTATGTCATCAGATCCATATAGCCGACCTTACCTAGTGAAACAAGGCTTAGTTGATTTTGCTATTGTTGTTTCTTGACCTATGTCAAATTGACAAAACTTGACATATAGAATAAACATTTTTGTTTTCCTGGATGTTTTGTTACTTCATGTTAAAATAATAGTTACTTCGGATTATGGATGTTTTGTTGCTGATGGTGATTGATACACAACTGATCTTATATCTGATTATTTTGCTGCAACTATTTAAGTTCTGATGCAACACATAGACTGTAGGGAGACCACAGAAACTGAAGTGTGGAATGATAATGTGATAATCTTATAATCTGCAATAATCTTTTGAGCATTTAGGGTAGAATTGGCCTATAGCATGGCATCATCTTGGCTCAAGAAAAACCAAGGCCACTGGGAAATTTTAGACTTGTCCATTGTGCCATATTCAAGAAGTTATATATTCGTTGTTTTCATTGCATATCTAGTAAAGAATGTTTGTATGATTTGTGTAGCCTTCGTAGAACCTCGGTAGGCTTTACTTATTGATAGCCTTGTGTGCCATATTATGTCTGTCAAATAGTGGAGTTTCATACTTCATACTCATGGATGAAGAAAGAGTGGAGGTGGAAAATGCTAAGAAATGTTTTAGTTGTTTTGCATTTTTTTTTTCAATGAAAGAATCTCAAGAAGTGTTTTTCGCTTACATCCTCTTTCCACCGTTGTCTCTCGTACGTGTATTCTGAGTAAGATATGAATCTCAATAAATGTTCAAATGTGTATTTGTAGTTTTTATTGAACTTTGCACCCGAGGTTATTCTGTTAGTTGAGATTAGTATGCCAACTCGCAAGTCTCAATAAACATAGACCAAAATCTACTGCTTTTGAGCAATCTAAGCTTGGATCACCTTGATTTGAGCTCAAAATTTATGTCTTTTTTGTTTCTGAACCAGGGTTATATTGTCCTAAATAGACCATGGGCTTTTGTTCAGTGGCTAGAGAAAGCAGATATTGAGGAAGAGTAAGTGTTTTAACTCTGGTTTTCAAGAATTTATATTCTCGCCAATAACAAAACCTATTCAAGTGTATTTTATGATTGGTCCAGATATATTCTGATGGCAGAACCTGACCACATATTTGTAAATCCTTTGCCTAATTTGGCTCATGGAAACCAACCAGCAGGGTATCCATTTTTCTACATAAAACCCGCTGCAAATGAAAAAATAATAAGGAAATTCTATCCTGAAGAACATGGTCCTGTTACTAATGTCGACCCCATTGGCAATTCTCCTGTGATCATTCAGAAGGTGAAGTCTCACTTAATAGATTGCATAAGGTGCCTGATTGATTTTAGTTGTTATACTGTGATCCTTAGAACTTTAACTGTTATAGTTATCAAATTTACCTGATTTTCGTACAAGCAACATAGTCTTCCTTTCATGTGTTGATTCCTCTTTATCATATCAGTCCTTGATGGAGGAAATTGCTCCTACATGGGTGAATATTTCATTGAGAATGAAAGATGATCCAGAGACTGATAAAGCTTTTGGATGGGTGCTGGAAATGTGAGCATTACTATAGAATTCGTCATTTTAAATATATATATTTTTTTATCACTTATTGTTGACTGATTTTCTTTCCATTTTATCACTTTTTTCTGGACACTGGTCAGTACTGATGGTTCTTACCTTCTACTGCTTTAAATTCTCTGTTGAGTCAAGGTATGCTTATGCTGTGGCATCTGCATTGCATGGTGTAAAGCATATTCTTCGAAAGGACTTTATGCTGCAGGTTTGAATTGCTCATATCATCTTATGTATTCATTTCTTTTTTTCCCTTTATTTTCTGTGAGGGGGATTGCTTTGTCATGTAAGGTTATAACACATGTTCATGGCATGAATTATTGGAATTTTCAGCCACCTTGGGACTTACATGTTGGTAAGAAGTTTATCATCCATTATACATATGGATGTGACTACAACTTGAAGGTGAGTTCATTTCTCCTTACTTTATATTTGATGTTAAGATAGAAAAACTTTAAGCCCTTTTGCTTATGTTCATAAGTAAGTTATGAGCCTTGCATGCTGCCTACTTTTTATGCGAGTAAACCTTTAAATTTGTCTCCAAGGTTGGTAGCGTCGGTCAAGTTTGTTCCCAAGCTATGGAAAGAACCAAATTTGTCTCCAAGGTTGCCAAAAGTTGATCACACTAGTCCCTTAGAGGAACTAACTTGATTGAAGTTGAAGGACTAATTTGATCGACTTTTGGCAACCACAGGGGCGTCATAGCTTGGGGACGAATTTGAAGGTTTACTCTTCTTTTCTTTTCTTTTTTATGCTAAAGTTATTTATTTCTCATTAATTCTTTTTCCAGGGTGAACTGACATACGGGAAAATTGGAGAATGGCGTTTTGACAAGAGATCATATCTTATGGGTCCTCCACCCAAGAACCTTTCCTTACCCCCTCCCGGCATTCCTGAAAGTGTGGTGAGTCCATAACTTCCTTTTTTTTTTTTTTTTTTGATGCCTTGCTTTGAAACTATTAATCAAGTGCATCTCGGATTGCTACTATCATCTTATGAAAACCAAGTGCTAGAAATTTTGATCATAATCATAAATATTGATGTCAACGTAATCATTAGAAAATGTGTTACTCGACACAGTTACAGACCAATCCTCTTTTATCATTTAGTTTGTGTTTCCTAAACCATAAAAACAGAGGGAATGTGTTAGGATCCTTAGGGGTTAGTTACATATCGTTTGGGAAATGTGTTAGGAGTGAGTTACATATTGTGTAGTGAATATAGACAAGCAGAGGAAGGGGTTAGTGAGTATCTTTTTCATTTGTAAGTGATTCTCGAGCTCTTATCTTCCACTGCCTTGGTAGTTAGTCATTGTATCTTTTAGGGTTCTTGACATATTGTTTTGAATCCCATGGCAATAATAATAGTTATAAAAAGAAGAAGCTAGTTTTAGTTGATGAAGCTAGTGAGACCAACATTCCATGAAAGTGATAAGCCTCCTTAGTGATCAGTTGGATGAAATTACTTTTGGGTAGGAAGGCTATTTGTTGACTGGTCCAGATTTTACCCCCTTTTTGTTATATGGGGTAGGGTAGGTAAAAGCGGTTTGACGGGCCGCGGAACATAACAGATGTCATAAAGACAAAGGGGTTGGCTCACCTAATTGGGACGGCCATGGCTTGGGTTCGATTCTTGGGTTTCTCCCTTCGGATCATCTACAACTTGTAAATTTCTGTTTATCAGAAATAAGAGAGTTGATGCTGTATGCATGCCATGTATCCATTGTTATGCGATTAGTATACTAAAAAGTTGGTTGTATGATGTATGAGAGATTAGGGTTTTGAGATCATCAATTAGGTCGAGCTAAGAAGTGCAACCTCCTTTTGAATCAGTGTTTGGCTTAAGCCAGAACCATAACTCTTATCTCAAATTGTGTAAAACCCTACATCATAAATAGACGACTCAACCAGTTCTTTTACAATTATGCCCTTCGTGCATATATTGAGATTTTGTGTTAGCTGTATTTTGAGCTTATACTGCGAAGTTTGTCAATTAATAGATACTGCAATGATAATTCATTTGCAGGTGCGGCTTGTAAAGATGGTCAACGAGGCTACTGCAAACATCCCTGAATGGGACTCATTAAATAGAAGTGCAGGGAATGATAATACACCATAGCTCCATAGTGACACTAAAAAATGAGGACCAACAATACTAATTACATGTCAAATAGTTTACGCAGAGGGGAATTGTGACGAATACAAAGGATGTTTTTGTGCGTGTTTTGAAGATAGAGCTTTTGGTTTTTTGTTTTAATCCTTTACAATAGCTACTTAATTCTTTGCACTCAAGGCATGTACGAGACACATTTCCTCGGACTATATATATCATGGTTATATTTTTGTTTTAAGAGTGCATTCAACAGCAGGGAAATCATTCAAGGTCAATCTTTGCTCTTTTAATACTTGTTTTCGTGATCGGAATTCATCAATTTTGACTAACAATTTTTAATCAATCTATTGTGAAATAAGATTTCGTGGAGGAGGGTTGAGAAAATAAGGGCTTGTTTGCATAAGGTCAGATAAATTATTAATATTATACCATGTTTGATATGCAGTGTATATAAGATATTGTGTTATGTTACACTAAATTTTCTCTAGTCTACAACTAATTTTAATTATACAAAAATATTTAATCAAAAAATAAAATAATTATAAAATGTTAAATTTATTAGATATAAAAATATAAATTAAAAAATTAATAATTATATATATTATCAATATTCACTAATTTTTACTATTTAAAATTTGGATTTTTAAAAATAGGAATTGATATTAATTATTTAAAATTAAATTTGATGTAATATTAAAATATTTATGTAT
>QANU01075112.1:0-25714 GCA_003254905.1 Nissolia schottii | reverse complement strand
TTTTTTTTTTTTTAGAGAGGATATGTATATTGTGTTTGTGTTTGCTAACCCGTACGTAAAAAATTAAAAAAGAAGTAGTCTTTTATGTGTTCTTTCTTTTTGTGGCGTTTATTTTTTTTTTCCTTTAAAAAAAGGATAAATGTTTTATATCTTTTCCTTATATTTGAAAATTAATGTTATCTTCTTTTTTTTAGTTTGATGTTGCCTTTAGTTTTATTATTGATAAATGTTGTCTTTTGAACTTTAATATTATCTTTACTTATTATTTTAGGATATGACACAATGATGATATCATCGTCTTTAAGATAAGGTAAAATACTATCATCATTATCATCATCTTTAATTTGTTAGGAATGTTATGTATTTGTAAAAAATTATAAATTCCTATCTCATGCGAGTACTTTTAATTACTAAAGGAGGAAGTGCAAAACGAGTACAGTGACTTTCTATCAATATGAAGCTGCCTTCCTTTCTTTTCCCTTTTCTCCCCTTCATATCTTTCATGTCACAGAAAGAAACAGCTTCGAACAAATTAAATTTAGGTTTTACCTTGTACACAGTAAAGAGACCAATCACCATCCTAGACCTAAATATTGTAATTATATATATATTTGCTACATGATGAAGCATTTGAATGCATTTATATTGAGACCGATCACCATTAAGTTATACAAATATTTAGATTTTGATCAAAATATCATGTCATGTCACTCGTGTATAGATGAATACAATTCTTAACCTCCACTTTCCTTTTGCCCTTTTACATTTTACGTTGGAGCCCATAGTATAGCAATTAGTGTAAGAGAAAAGTGAACCCAAACAAAAGTCAAACCTGACTCAAATCTCATCAACCCCCTAACTAATCACTTAGGACAAAGGGAGGTTTACAGCCCATTGGCCATTTCGGCATTTTAATAATTAGCAAACTTCGTTTTGTATTTTTCACTAGTTCTCCATAAGAGATCACCACCATGGTACAGGGCTGCAAACAAGTGAACATGCTCAAAAGTCACAATCTAAAGTTCTTTATGATAACACCATAGCTTTGTGGCACTAAGATCATGAACCAAGATAGGCAATATTGTGAAGAGAGAATATGTCAACCTACATTAAAACATAAGCCTATGTACACTAAAATGTATGCCACTAAAGAAGAAAAAAATGCAACATATTCCATGCTCTACCACACAGAAGCTTAAAACAATTGCCAGATTACACAAGTGACAGGGCTACATCAATCCAATTTTGTAACCTTGAATAACTGCCACTCACTTCTTGCCTCCACACATGGTATATATCTTCATGTTTTCTGCAAGTTCCAACTACCCCATCTGAAATTGCTTAGCCATCCAAACTGAAATAATGGTTGACCAGATTGTAGGTTCACTAGATGTCTTCTATAAGGCAGCAGAAAATTTTTCAGACCTATCATAATCATTCACATAGACAAAGAAGTTAGTATATAACAATATATGCTGAAAGAAATCCTTCATACAACAAAGCCAAATTTTATGAGTTTAATTACTTTGTTCAGACAATGTATAAGTTCTTTTTTTTTTTTTTACTCTGTCGTCAAATCATATCATCACATATGCATGACCTTTGAAATAGTGGATAAGAGAGTCAAACATTTTTATTGATATGACAAAATTTGATTGGATGACAATGTAAAAAAAAAAAGGCTTTTTTGTTGTTGGTGTATAGCAATTAAATTCAAATTTTATACACAAAGGAAGACATTATTTTGATGTAACACATACCATTAATACACATTGTCCTGTAGAGAAGAGCAACGCGAGGGTCACCCTTGGTACTCGTATGTTGCTTCTCCAAGCACTCAAGAAAGGCTAAGTCAGCCTTAAGTAACTTGGCCTGATCATGAGTATCATATCCTATGTCATGGCAATAACAACAGAAATCCAACCAATCGATTGGTCGCTGGTCCCAAACCAGAGATCCACGATCTTTTCCACTGGACCAGTTTGGTCCACAGTAATGGCCATACCTAGGGAATAACTGAGAAAGGAAAGCTCTCGCCCCTGTATGCCACGGAACCTTGCAAACATAAGGTCTGAAGCGTAAAGGGGTAACCTCACTACCTTTGTCAATGCGCCCACTAGTTTGTGCTTGTCTTCTTAATTGCCTATTGATCGTAGTTGGCCTTTGAAATTGATCTCCAGCATTATTTGCCCAAGGAAGGAATGGGAGAAAGGACAAGGGCCATCCAGACAATTTGGCACCTTCGCCAGCATTTTGTTTAGGCTGTTCAATGAAAACTTTGGAGGTAGAGATTGAAATTGTCGCTGAATCAATGTTTGGTTGAGGCTTAAACCAAGGGATGTTACCAAGAAAATCAAGATTCATGGTCAACAAACACTGTGCGGCACCACAAAAATTACACCGACGGCCGCCAAATATTTAGTTGATCTGCCAACAGAAAAGGGAAAACAAAAGTAAAAAGCCAACCTCTTGATTTAAACCGTTTCGATAAACATGTTTAAATGCATAAGAATGAAGATGAGAAAGATGAGATTATGGGTTCGTAGACTTGCTTTGAGATTAAAGGAAGGAAAAGGAATGGAAGGAAGGGCAAAATGGGGTCTATGAGGGTTGGATGGTGAGGGGTGAACAACCTTGCCTCCCAATCCAAGCCCTTGTGTGGGTGATTTTGTCTATGAAGCTTGAGAATCAATCAGTTTTCGTGTACGCCGTGGTGTGGGGGAGGGCGTATTTCTGGTTTTCTGCTGTAATGGCTAAGGTGAAATCTCTATTCTCTCTGGTTTTTTCTCCTTCTTGCTGAGTTTTTCTTGTCCTCTTTTCCTGATCTCTTCTTCCTTTAATCTTGTTTTCCTCCCGTTCTTTTCCCTCCATTTTTCCTCTTTCTCGGATTCCCTGCTGGAGGAGTCGCTTTTATGGGCTGCAGGTCAAGGCCCTGGCTGTCTGGGTCCTTGTGCCTGCAGCCCAACCAGCTTATGTCCCTCTCATTTCTGGCCAATGCACCCTCTTTAACTCAAATCCTAGTACAAACAAACCTCCTTTCTGTCCCCTCCCCTTAGACCATTAGAAAAGGCCCCTAAAAATGCGTAAAAGAGCTGCACTCTACTTACTCCCTCAGCAGGTCATTAGAGGGCGTATCAGATACGCCATGAGACCTGGCTGGGGGCTTCTACTGTTGTTGCTGCTAGCCCATACGCGAGGGCGTATTTCTTGGTTGGTTCTCAAGGCTCCATAGCTGGCCAAAAGGCCTTGGAATGGATCCCATGACATCTTTGGGATGTGGGGCAGGATCCAAAGCCCTCTAATACATTACGCCTCATAGTTCCCCTTCTTGTCTTATTATAGATATGCTGAAGGTGTATTTTGTTGGCATCACCCTATGTCAAACCCTTGATATATATACTAGAGACAAATGCTCATGTGTTTAATATTCTTAATGCTATCTTAAATACATATGTTACAAAAGGGTCTATATCACCTCTAAACCTTAAAGATATCCAGAATCAAATTGATAGAGCATATTGAAGTTTATGCACCGCATTTGCATCACAAACACAATTGAACCAAACTTATCCTATCCTAGCTCCTCATAGGTCATGACCCAATGGTTGAGAAAATGCTTCAAAGCATGTTTAAATAATAATTCGAATTACTAAAAGACCAGTCAAGAATTTCTCCTTCAACGGTCAAGGATGCCGAATGAGCTTAAATTGATAACAATGAACATTTGAACTTCCATAATACATACATGGAGACCCATTTGAACATAGGTGCTTTCTACAATCCCCTGCCCTAACTTAAAACATGTGGTTAAAAAATATTTTAGCAGTAATCAAATTTAGTGTGCATGTAATACAAAAATTTCAATTCAATTCCAACATCGCACAATTCAGCGATCACACAGATCAAATCTATTCACGTGTGAAATGTACCCAGCCATATCTTCAAATTCCAGTTAATCTAACTAATTATTACAGTGCATTACAGGTAATTTGGCATATTAATACAATTAATAATCTAACGATTAATATCACAAAGTGCATCACACTCCTTTGCCTTTGAACATTACATAACTATTAACTATACTTACCACACCTTCAAAAGCAATGAGAAATACAGAATACGAATAACTGGGTGATGTGATGTATCTTGCTATTTTAATGTAATTTAACAAACGACCCAATGAACAAAACGAAGAAAAGAAACCGACTTTGAACGATGCAGGCAAAAAACTGAGACGATTAAAGAAATGATGCGAAGCAATCAGAAGCTGAGGAATTTGGATGAAGATGAACTCACCTTGTTTGTGTGCGTTCTTCAACAGTCGATTAACGAAGAAGACGGTGACATGGCACAAGCTTTGCCTATGGCTAGCGAAAGCATTGAAGTGAAGATCGAAAACACGAAAAGTGTGAAGAGTGAAAAAGAAAGAAGTTTCGAGAGAGGGAAGTTTGTGGAGAAAATATTCTTTCGACGCAAACTTTTCTTTTACGTTTAGTTTGTGTGGCTGGAGCTGGCACCGGCAGCGTGGGGCCCCACGAGAGGAAGGAACCAGATAAGGGTGTCAATCTTTTCGGTTTATTTTGGGTAAATCAACTGTTTATGTATTTTCTAAGAACGGTAGTTAGGTAAAATCTTTTATCTAAATTGATAGGAAATGCTTTCATAGGGCTTAGTCTTGGGAAAATTAATGTTAAAGACTGCTAAGAGATTTTAATTAATGAAAACGATCAATTATATTAAAAATTATTAAGAATGATCAAGTGCGATTTTATGCATTGGAAAAATTAGCATTCTTTTCGTCTTTAACACTTCAATAAACGTCAATTGTATGCTTGGGGGAATAGGGATTGGTTTTAGATTCCAAGAAGATAACTCTTCTATAAGAAGTTTGTGTTAGAATCCTTGTGTTCTAATCATGGAAAAATAAAAAGAGGGAAATTAGGATTTGTAGGAGATTAGGGCATTATTGACTAGGTGTAATGATTATTTGGTCTTTTTCGTTAATTAAAATCATTCTTGCTCCTTTTCAATAATTTTTAGTATAGTTGGTCCTTTTCATTAATTAAAGTCTCTTAATAGTCCTCAACATTAATTTCCCCCTTAGTCTTTTTTCATTTTTCCTTTCTGTTTTTTTTTCCATTGCGTAAAAACAACAAAATAGAAAGATTATTTTTCCAAAAAAAGAGTTATTTTTTTTTATGATAAAAGGTAAAATATTGCATTCATTAATCACATGAGTAACAAATACATGGAGGTCTAAGGGCCAAACACAGACTTAACGTAGAGGAATTTCTCATATAGTTGACCCAACACAATAATAAATGATATGATAATGCTAAAGAAAAGACATAAAATAAAGTGGAATTAAATTAACAAACCTAGACTCGACATCCTAATAGGGGAAAGATTACTTGTTGGCTGTTGATCTCAATACCCAATCATCATCAACACATGACCTTCCCAAAAGTAGAACCTGAGAAAAATCCTCATCTTCCATAACCATATATCCTCACACCAACTTTTCAATTTTAGAATGTAGTTTTTGAAAATCCAAGGGTTGCCTTTTTTATTATGTGATGAAGATCGTCTCGTAACAGAGTTGGTATCGCCACCAATAGGTTGTCAAGTTGAAGATCCACCATTGCCACCCATGAGGCTCTGTCGCAGAGTCTTAGCTAGAGCCACCACCACTTCTAGAGGGAACCTCGTCGCTTTAAACCTATTGGGATTCATGGTTTTGCAAGAAAATAGCGAAGGAAAGAGATATACACTAGGCAATGGGTTGCGCTTGATGTGAAAGGGGACGCACGAAGGCAATTGGAGATTGAACGGTGGTTTGATGTGCTAGAAGTGGCGAGAAAACCCTAGCGGCGACAAATATTTCTCTCTGCTAGGGTTTTTTTCCTAATGCTACTAAAAAAATTATTTACCTTTTCCTTATATGTGGGGCATTAACATGGATATGAGAATATGTCTCTTTCTCAAAACATGGATGCAAAATGGAATTTACACATGTGTGGGGCAAAATACTGAAATCGTCATAGTGTAGGGTGATTTCAGTATTTTTTTTAAAAAAATTAATAATAAAACTGGTGCTGAAATCGCCATGGTCAGCGGCGATTTCAGGGTTGCACCGAAACTAAGCATAGCAGGCAACAGGCAATGTATGGTTGCACCCTGTAGCTTTTTTTTAAAAAAAAAATGGTGCTAAAATCGTCATTCCTATGGCTATTTCAGCACCTTGTAACTTATTTTTGTTTTTTAAATGGTACTGAAATCGCCATTGCCTGTGGCGATTTCAGTATCGTCGCCATGCGTTTGTAAAAAATTTATCAGAAACCTATTATAGGCATATGTTTAATTTCAATGCATATTTGTGTAAAAATTCCCTTATATGTAAAACAACTCTATTCATTAAGAGGAAGATAAGACATTACAATCCAAACAAATAATTGAATCAATCCTAGCAAATAACCTATTACTTAGGTTTGTTTCAACTTATTTATGTTTTTCTAACTTTTATTTTGTTAACTATAAAAGAACCAATTCTTATACATTTGAATAAATTTTGTAAAATAAAATTAAAAAAATGTTTTCAACTTTTAAGAAAAAGTTAATTTTTTTTCCTTGCATTAGTATCCAAACTTCATTACTATTAGGATTGACTAATCCAGCTCGAGGTACTGTGACTACGTCTCTCGAGACAGATTTTTTTCCTCTGAAGTCTCGAACTCAAGATCCTTTAGAAAAGGGGACTAGCTTGCCTATAATTGGATCAACCTAGTGTCAGTAGAAAAACACGAATTAAAAGCTCTATTCTTTAGTTCTATAACAAAAATTAATTTTTTAAATCTTACTTTTTTTTAAATTGAAACAAATACATCTCTAGTTTAAATCAAATTAATTTATTATAAGAATAAAATTTTCTCAAACACTAATTTTTGTTCAAATATTATATTTTTAAAAAAGTCAAATTAGTTGAACTAATTAAATCTTAATACATAAATATATTAATAATGCTAATGTAATACAAGTTAATTCACATTACCGTTCATATTTATGAGTAGATTAACATTACATCTCATTCTCATATGATATGTATGATCATTGAACTTTTAGTTTTAATGAAACCACCAACATTCAAACTCTATTACGAAAAATGCAAAACCTGCACTTTCCCCACACCTTTTTGCGGGTGCCCCCATCCTTCCACAACCAAACAACTACTCAACCCAACACCATTGTTGCTTCTTCACAGCTAATCAACCACCAAACCCATAAACGGATCTAGCAAATTCACGAAACAACTTAGTTAAACGAGCGAAAGAGAAACCCGAAACACTCACTAGCAACGCTCCTATAACCTTCCTCCTCGTCGGAGATAAAAACACCACCTGTGTGTCGCTATTTATGTTCTCGTTCTCTGCTACTATATGCATCGATTCGAAGATCTCCGACCACTATTATAATTTATTATTAAAGATAGATATATAAGTTTGGGGGTGACAAACAAGGGATTCAAACAAAGAAAACATTACAACTAATAGTGTGTTTTTCAACTTGGGAATCGTAGAATAGATTCTTGAGCCTCAAAAGTAATGAAGGGTCCACTTCGAAATCAATTTTGAATAATGCACTAGGATTCACTGCCACCTAAAGCAAAGTTCTCATGTTTTTGAGATGACACTAGAGAGGAAGAATGAAGTAAATACTAAATAATGAAAGCCAAAGGAAAAAGGGATTCACAAACAACCTGCTAGATATACAGAAATAACATAGTAATTTCCACATAGGTGACATAAAGTGACTATTGCATATGTACAAAGAATCCAAAACAGAAGTAAAATTTCCTCATTGTAATTGTTTTGGTCATTCCACAAAATTCCCCAACTATATAGACATGACATATAATTACATCAAACTCCACTCCTCCTCCCCTAAAGAAACAAAGGATTCATAAAGATTCAAAAAAAAAAAAAAAAAACTTGATGACCAAAAGGAAAAGCTTCTCACTTAAACTCCGATGACCTTTCACTACCAAATGAAAAAGGGAAAAAAAAATTTAATAGGAACTGAGAATAAAACAGTACATGAACCGTAAGGGATACAAATATATGCAATGAGTCAAAGGATATACAACAATGTCTGCCAAAATTCTTCCACAATGAAGATCCTATGAAGCACCAATTTGGCTGGTCAACTCCACGACGGTGACGATGGTTTATAGACGAAATCTTGGGAAGTTGTGGAACCGTAATTCAAATCAAGGTTATGGAGCTGCTCCATCAGCTGGGAACGCCTTTCCTTGAAAAAATCGAGACGAGTAGTTAATTCTACTAATGTTGAGGACGCTACGGTTGGATGTCTTGCATATTCTGTCACCTGAAAGCAATGCCAACAGCTTAGTTCCTAATCATTTGGAAGCAGAAAAGATGCTGCAGCATTTACCAACATAATGCGTTGATGACGACATTGAAGAAACTCAGAATTCTGAAGGAAATGAACATGACAATAAGGTTTTGAATACCTCTGCTGTTCTTGAGGTGGAGGCCAATGCGGCAGAATCAACAGCGCCAAGCTCATCAATGGACATGCTTGTTGATGCCTCGGTACTTTTTGAATCACTAGGACTCGAGTCGATAAATTGCTTCCGAGAAGGTTGCCTACTACCATTGCCAGTTGCCAATACTTGTCCTTTGATATTTCTCCAATCTGTGCCCAACACACTCTCCTGTTGAAAAGGTTAGGTTAGACCAAATAGAAAAAAAACTGAAAAACATAAAATAGGACACAGACCAAACAATTTTCTGGGCACAACTGTGCACCACTTTTTTCTGAAATTTTTTAATCATGTTTAGAGAAACAAGTAAACCTTTAAATTCGTCACCAACGTTCGTAGTGTCGATTAACTTCATTCCCAAGCTTTGGAAAATAGCAAATTCGTCCCCAAGATTGGCATACCATCCATCAAATTTGTCCCTGACGCCAAGGATGAGTTTGATGTACGGATATCAACCTTAAGATACGAATTTGCTATTTACCAAAGCTTGAAGATGAGATTGACCGACGCTGCCAACATTGGGAACAAATTTGAAGATTTACTCTTTGAGAAACAGACTATATGACTTACCTCGGTCCTTTGTTTCCTTTCATGATTACAGAAGGCAAGGGTTGAATCAAAATCTTGCTGAAGAAATCTCCTGCATAAGTCAGATGAACTTATATAGCTACTGAAGGAACTTAAAGTTCACGTGGTTTTCAAATAATATAGGTCGGCATACTTACTGCTGAGGATGATTTTGGGCATGTTGGTATCGATCACCAACGTCAGTGAGTGAGCCATAGTGATGCTGTCGTTGTTGATTAAGTTGATGGTGGAGTTCAGCAACTTTCTGCTTCAACCTGGCCACATCAGCTTCAGCAAGTGCAATCTCCTCCAGCTCGGCCTTCGTCTTCACATAAGTATATTTCGTAAGATTATGTGTGCAGGGAAAACAATCAGAAGGGGAAATCGATAGAAAACATAGAATATGAACAAACCTTAGAATCCATGCCACGTGAACTGGAAAACTGTCCTGAAGACATACTCAATCCAACTTCCAACGCAGCTCTAAGATCCCTCTCGGCTTGCAACTGTTCTTGCAATCTTGAAACCTTCAGATAAAAATTTAGGTATATCTCGTTAATGGAGAAGAATAAGAATCATGTGGTGATTTATATCCATTTGAAATTTTTACAAAAGGGAGGCTTTATAAAATGGGACAGCATGTCCGTGAAAGAAGATGAAATAAAAATATCTAATGAAATAAAAATAAAAAAATGAATAAGGAAGAAAGAAAAATCCGTAGGTAAGACTTCATGCAGATCAATATAACAAATTAGATACCATAGGAAAGTAGCAATTAAGGTGCTAGCAAAGTTGCAATTAAAAAAGATTAAATTTCATAAGAAATAAAAGCATTTCAGATATCACTCGAAAGGGGCACAATGCAACAAACTCACAGGACAATGCCATGCCATCGGACAAAAGGAATGGTATTAACAAGCAACTGTGGTTATAAAATCCCGAGCTTCTGCCAACTGAAATATACCTTGCAAAAAACTTTAATGCGACAGGCAGAATACAAAAGAAAATTCATCTTTTCAATGCAGAAAACCCTTGCAACAAGTTACACTTCAAATTATAATCCTTAATAATCCTCCAACAATAATGGCATGTACTTTTCTTTATCACAGATATGAGGGAAGTGGTTTTTAAGCATCCTATATCAAACCTCACATATATTGCAATACAGAAGCAAAAATCCATAGAAACCGTTTTTGCCAGAATATTTCACACCATTTGAAGTCAAGGGTTCATTCAATTTAAAGGAATAGGTGGTAAAAGTGAAGTCAAGAATACAAAACACAAGGACGTCTAGAAATCACATGCCATGTTAAAACAAACAGCAAAGTGCAGGCAAATCAAAACAAATTAAAACAGTCACAATTCATATTGGGAACAGAGTTATGAAAATGAATATTACATCTTGCTCAAGTGCCAAGCGTCGCTCATGCAAAGCTTGCTTCCTTCTTTCTAAGCTTGCTTGTAAAATTGCATTGCCTCTAGCCTAAAATTGGAAACAAGACCAACTCCATTAAAGATAAAACATCTAAAATTCAGCATAAAATGAGTTAGCAAAAGAAATCTACCTCCTTTGCAATTCTGTGTTGCAAATCACTTTTTGCAATCTCTAGCCTCTGAATGGCAAGCCTACAGCATAAAACATACTTTTTATGTTTCATTTTTTCAAGTTTTAAGAAAAAGAGAAAAAGGCACGAATGAAGCAAAGCAAGCATTGCAAAGAGCTAACTAGATGGTTGCTAAAGTTGAAGAAAAAGTCAACACTCAGTCTATCTTACAGGACCTATCCAAGAATAACTGAACTCTATCCATAATCACATTACAATAGCACATTCTACAATGGAAAGAAATAAGTATAAAGATAAGTATCTTACTCCTCTTCTCCAGAAGAATCAACTGATTCCACTGATGGTGTCTTCCTTGGCTGCATAAATCGGAACAAATTATCAGATAGAAAACATTGAGTTTGAAGAAGCAAAAGAAAAAAGAAAAAATAAAAAACAAAAATTGGGAAGGACATCTCAACTCCCCCCTCCATCATGGAAACTAAGTATATCCCCTGCTCACATATTAAGCCAACTATTGCCAACTGATTGTCGGAGAGTATATTGTCACATAAAAGTCTCACCATGAATTTCCAAGTAGAAAAATAATACATTGTCTAATAAATGGGCATTAAGTTGTAATTGAGAATCTAGTTACAACTTACGTTCTAGATTAATAATGTGAGCTTAGGTTCCTACAAAGTTGTTAGGCAGTAAATGGTTTGAAAAATAAAAGCTTACATTACTCCTTCCCCAGAATGTTGACCGTTTAGAACTGAAACTGCTGCTACTAGCTTTAGCAGCCTGCTTTCCAGAACTTGATTCAATCCCAGGGACAGGTAAATGGTTGCCGGGGTCCATAGAAGATAAAATCTCACCCATAGAACGGTAAGATTCAGCAGAAGGCAACAAATTTGGGACATCCTTCTCATCAACCGAGTTCTCATTGCTCTTTCTTTGCTTGTTGTGATCCTCAGATAGTTGGGTATCAGGATCATCATTAAGATTTGCACTTGCAGTCTTAGCACGGTTACCATTGGAGGATCCCACATCAGAATCATCACCTCCAAATGCCTGCAGGGGCACAAAATGAGTTTAACAGAGTAAAATGGTAGAAAAGAACATTATTAATTACAGCAAGACATTAATCATAGATATATCACTTCCTGGCTTGATAAAAGATATATTCGAAGAAACACATTCAACTTTAATGTATAATAAAGTGTAAATTACTCAACCATCCACTATATTTTGGGTTTACTAGAATGACCATTACTCTATTCATGAAAAACCCAAATAAAGAAGGCTGAACAAGGGTATGAATGACATTTGACTACTAAACATCCATGACTAACTGCTCAATGAACCTGTTACGCTTGACCGCATTATGGAGTTGTAGCATTTTATAAATAAACGCGAGTTCAATGTAGATTGTCATAATAGAAGGGAGATTTAAATATCAAAAGAGAGCATTGAATATTTATAGTTTGAGCAAAAACATGAAATGTAAATGACAGGATCTGACGAGGTGACAAATAGGAGGTTGCATTAGAACCTTGTAATCATAAAGATCACTGCCAGCATAACCACTACTTTCACTCAATTTTCCACTGTGTACACGTTCAGCATCATCATCTGTCTCTTGATCAACTTCATTCTCTGCGTCATGGTAACCATTTTCTTTCACATCTATATTTTCATCATCAGTCGAATCTTCACTCCCACTGTTTCCAACCCGCGAATCTGCTGAAATGGAGCATCTCTGTATATTTTCTTCCTGAAAAATCAAAAAGAAATTATGATACATCAGACTGAACGCAACATAGAAGCAACAAACTTGAAGTCAGTCTCAAATTGTATACAACCAAAAATCAGAATACAAGTAATCAAAATAATATAGGTCAACTGAGAGTCTCTTACATCAAATATATTCTCAAACTCCTCCAACAAAGTAGTAATAATTGCTTGAGCGTTATTAGCAGCATTAGCAGCAGCAAGAAGCTGAGCTGAACTATCACCACTAACATCAAAATCATCCTCCAGTTCACATTCTCCAGCTAGAAGAGGCCGTAAGAGCAAGGGTGCCATGCAAGCAGCAACAGCAGATGGAGTCATCCGATTCTCATGAGAATGGGAAGCAATTATGTGCATCATCTTCAGGATTCTGCGAAAGCAGATTCTCATGTTAAAGCAGGTCAAAAGCTGAAGGTAATATTTAACACATTTTAACATAATAACATCGGGAATTGTGAAGAGCTAGAGATGTAGCATAGCATAAAGGCAGGTGCTCCAAAAGTTTTGAAAACTTTCTATAGATCATTTTGCAAATAACCTTGCTATCTTTTAAGATATGAACCAAGGCAGTTGTTTTTTTTCAAATATCATGTCAGCTGAACAAAAGAAAGCCCAGAAGCACTCCAAGCCAGACACCCAAAGAGCAATGAAGATTGATGGATTCCAGAAAAATCCCAGTATTCATTCTCTTCAAATCAAGTTCCTTAAACTATCTATCATTGCCAAAAAGGAACACATACATAGCTGTAAACCATAAATTAAAACCATTCCACTGCAAACTCAAGTACTAGGAAGACATTAGGCAAATAGAGAAAAAAGTAGAACCATATCGTCTATCAGAGAAGGGGAGAAGATGACGGAGAAAGAGAGAGGACCTCTGTAACAAACGCCGATTTGGCTCTGGAAAGGTCTCCACTATAGCACAGCGCATTGCATTAATCCTAGCTTCCTTGCGATCAATTTCTAGTAAAATAAAAACAGGAAGAGTAAGATGAGTTTCTATATCAACTTCCAAATAAACAGACCAATGCAACGTGACAACTAAAAGGTTCAAGGAGGAAAAATAACAAAAAAATTAGATATAACATCATTAGTTTTGCATATCCCAGACAAGATGCAGTGAAGTTGGGTGAGGATAAATCATAGTGGCAGCCAGAATAAATCTTACCACGAGTATCCCTAATAAACATTGAAAATGTTTCCTTTTATCCCAAAAAAAAAATTGAAAATGTCTCCACTTTCATTCCATATTTTCCATTTTATAACCAAATTTGCATTGTTTAAATTCATGTTTATTAGCTAGATAACAGAATCATACTAAAAATACAAATAAGAAAGAGAGAAAACAAACACAGCATTCAGCTGAGGAATAACAAGCATAAACCACTTGTACTTAAAAGCATGTAGTTAGCAAGAGAATAAACATAGAGCTAAACTTACTATAAGCCTCCAACAATGCAGTACAGCATGATGCTGGAACTGGAGATGAGGGCAGCTCTCTTAGAACATGCTGTAAATACACCAATGGAATACAATTAAACCAAATGAATAATACAACAGACAATTTTTAAAAAAAATCCAGGATTCATGTTACATTGTGTCAAAATATAGCTTCTTCCATATCAAAAACTTATTAACCCTTAAAGTTGACAGGGTCATGATTGATTTATGGCATGCGGAGGATAGCAGATACGTGGCCTGATTTAAATAAGAAAACAGAGGGAAAACAAAACAAAAGACTGACACAAGAAAAAAGCAAACTCTAAAGCAGGGTACCCATAAGGTGTTTCATTTCTCACATA
The DNA here is from genome assembly GCA_003254905.1 of Nissolia schottii. Lineage (NCBI taxonomy): Eukaryota > Viridiplantae > Streptophyta > Magnoliopsida > Fabales > Fabaceae > Nissolia > Nissolia schottii. Next base: position 11,450 of record QANU01075112.1, on the reverse strand, counting down.
TTTATTGAAAATAATATTAAATACCTTAACACAGTCACCAACGACATGAGCATCCTCCTCAGAACCAAATTCAGTCTTGCCTGCATATATCAGTGCAAAAAATAAAGCACTCATAAGTTTCATGCATCAAAGCAAAAAATATTGAATATTATCTTTCAGAACCATCATATTAAGGGTCCATATTACCTTGCTCATATTCTTGAACTCTCCTATCAACTTCTTCGACATCTGCAGACTGCCTCAGAATTCCTTCAACCTTAGTTCCTGCAAACATGCTTCATTATTGTTAACATTTTCTTCTCTTTTCCCGTTGTATATTCAGGTGCATTCTGACATGCCTTAGAAACATGATATGGAAGGTACTCAATATATTAAGTAAACTAAGGAAATAGAACTAACTCATCTAACTCTAACAGATCAAGACATGGGATGCTAAAATGTGAAATGAAATTCAGCTGCACTACATACATTATTGAAGATCTAACTTACCATACTTCTCTAGAAACCGAAGAGCTTTTTCAAGGAAAGAAGGACCTCCATCAATATCTTCCAGTGCTAGTAGAATTGGTCTTCCAACAACCAAAGACTTAACAGGACGCTTGTCCCTCCCTGTAGGCAACAAACAACATATAGTCAAAATGAGGATGGCAGGTTCTTTTCTATGAGAAAATGGGAATTATAATAATGACAAGAATCAGGACAAACAAAAAACTGTTAAAAACTTTTAAAATAAAAAGGGTTCATAAAATTAAGTTAATAAAATAAAAATAAATGGGTAAGATGTAATGAAAATTAAGCACAAACATTGATGAAAAGACCCTTCAATAGAATCACTCCTGTCACTCTGAAAAATCCCATTGTGTCCCATAACAAGGGCAGCACTTGGTGCTTGTGCAAGGGCTTGTTCAAGAGCTGTCTTCCATTCAAACAAGTCCTCTGATGTCTCAGCCTGATATTGAGAAAAGCAATACGATAATTTATACAACCCAACAATTTAACTGGCATTTACACGTAGTGATAATTGAATTTCAACCCCATCCACTTAAAAAGGAGGGAGTAAATGAATTACCTTAAGGGTGAATGCTCGCCCGTCACGTCCATCTGGAAATAACACTGTAAGCAGCTTTTTGTCTTCTCTAACCACAACGCTGGAAAACAAAATTCACAATTTAGAAACAGATCATTAATATTTATAAATAAATAAAAAATCAAAATATAACAAACATACCTCCCTGAATTGTTTAAGTCAATACCCCCCAATGTCAGGTTTACTTCACCACCTCTTTGTGGAAGGGCACTCTACATGACCAATCAAAGTAAAGACAGTCATAGGTAATGACAACAAAACTAGCTTCCGTATACTTGAGTAAAAGGAAAACAGAAAGCGCCAAATAAGCAAAGATTTCTATAGATTTGTCCATTCATCTAAAAATGGTCTATATTCACGTTAATCTATAATAACAAATGTGACGTAAATAAAGCGTCCTTCTTCAAAAACAAATCAGGATAAAGTACATGAAAGTGAAAGCTTAATCAACCACAATATATTAATTCTTGTGCGTAAAATCAAGATCTACAGTTCTAGACCTATATCTCCTTAGATGAGATTTCAATCACACAGAAAACCAAAATAAATGAACACAGAAAAATGTCAAAGTAAAGATGCTAAAAAGAATGGGAAAGATTTGATACTAACAGGATCATTCTTGAAAAAAACCAATGATGTGCGCGTGAGTATAAACCATCGCTTCTTCCAAGACTTCCAGCCTATTCCTACAAAAAGTCCATAACAAGAAAACAAAGATAAATTCCCATATCATAGATTTCTTTGGACATATAGATACCATCAATTGTACCCCCCCAAAAAACAGTCAAGTGGTAACAGAAGAGCCATGAAAATCGAAAAAAAACTCGACTTATCCTCGGAAGAGAATAAGGGAGAAAAACAAGAGCAGCGGGAAAAAAAAAGGATACAAACACGTTACCTTTAGAAGATATGAAAAGTGGGCCACTTTTGAAAACCTGCCAAATAGTAAAATGTGTTATGAACCACAGGCTAACTTCCAATTACATCTAATTTGCAATCAAACAGTTATGTTGGAAATACAAACCAGAAAGGGGAAAAAAATCAAAATTCATCGTTTAGTAAATAGTACAATATTTAGGAAAAGGACATATCAAAGATATCTAGCATTAAAAAAACCATATAAATTCCAGGTAGAAAACACTCATGATTATCATTATTCAATAACAGTATATCTTCTTCAGAGATAACAACCCTTAAAGAGCAACAGGATAACAAGGAACAGAAAAGCAAGGAACAGGATAACAAACTCTTTAGACTGGATCAGTGACCTATAGTAGAACTTGATAGTGGCACAACTAATCTTCCCACTTCTATCCAATTCAGTTTACAAATTTCAACACACTTTGACTCTAAGACAAGCGTTCATCTGTTTTGCATTGCCCTGCTGTTTGGGATAGCTGAATAGGCATAGATCTTTCAGTACTTCTGAAAAATCTTAGGTATGCTTTCCTTGGAAGAATTATTTTTACTCCCATAGAGATTTCACAATTTACAAGGAATATGTAGAATGAGATCGCATGGAGGCATACTAGTTTACTTTAAACTCGTGAATTTTGTTGGAACTTAACGCAGGAAAAATCCTTTCAGTTATGGATAAGAAGACATCAAAAGAGAAAAGAACAAAAATTAATGCCAGAAGCCTCTGAGTAAAAGGTCCTTCAGATATCAGTGGATTTTGGCAATGCAGTTGGGTCTATACTTTCATCCTCCAAACTGATAACCCTTTCTTCACATTGTCAGTAGCTACTTTCTTTCGGAACAACTTGTTTGCAGTTCTTGGAGAATACTAGACTTTCCAAAGCATTTAGTCCACAACATTACCTATCAAGAACACTCACATACACCTCTCATTTTAAGACAATCAAATCATAAGGTGCTAATCACAGCATCCAAGCTCCAGCATGCCAGCCACTATCAGTTAAATTGCCCACATAAATCCCATTCGCAATCCAAATTAAGCTAGTTCATTGCTGCCTATGTACTAAATTTTTACGTATAACAAGAACTAGCCAATTAGCTGAATACACTGCACACAGTTCCTCATGAAAGCAGTGTTATTAAAAAGCGAAAATAGTGGTACTATAGCGTAGCGGAAATGGAGCACACCGGTAATAGCAGTGGCGGTATAACGGTATTCATTGCGGGTTTTTGGCTATCCACTATTTCCACTATCAATAACACTGCATGAAAGTCAATACCAAGGACACTAAACCAGCAAGGCCAAATTCAACTCCCCACACTCTTCAGTCAACATTTTAATTTTTGAAGGAAACCAACATAGACCAAATCCCTCCCAGTTCAAGCAATAAATCAACTACTCTTCCCCCCTAAAACTCAAATTTTTATTAAACTATTTTCAGCATTAGCTCAAAATCACTTTTTTATTAACAAAAACATAATCATTTTCAGCTTATTGATTCCATCAAGATGAAAACACAACAAGAAGAAAGCATACCGTATTGGAAGCCCCATGTCTAGGTCGCTCAAAAGCAGCCAAAGAAGCAGACATTTTTTCCATCATACAAACAATAATTTATCACCGAAGAAGAACCACCATTGGCACTGACCTCAAAACCCAAAACCAAATTCAAAAATTGAAACTTTCCCTCAACATTTCAAACCCCAACAAAACCAAAACCCCCCATTTTTCCCCCCATTCAGTCAACCCATCAGAGAGATCCCAACATTGAGCTCCAGCAACAGTGAAATCCCCCTGAGATCTGAACTCAAATCCACAAACTCCTCAGAGCTCAGGGTCAAATGGGGACATCAGATTCACTTCAAAAATCCAAACTTCACTTCACCCCTCAAAAGAAAACACAACTGGGCAAGAGGGTTTTTCCACCCTTTCACTTGAAAGGTAGTGATTTTTCTATCACTTTCTCGGCGATTTTCTCGCACTTTCCGATCGGATTAGGTGGGGGGAGGGGAAGAGAGGGTAAACAGTGGTTGTGGTGATAAAATGTGAAAATAATCTGAAGAGAGAAAGCGGTTCCTTGCTTTTCACCTACTTCTGGTGTCTCTGTGTGTTTTTGGTTAGAGAGAGAAAGACAGAGAGGAGAGAGAAAGAGAGGGGTAAGAGAGAGAAAGTGAGGGAAAGGATTGAAGGGTTTTCCTCTATAGTCAAGTTTGAGTCTAGTCAGGTAACAGTCCAATAAGAATGTGCCACGTCAGCACCATCACAGAGTTAGAGCCTGTAAAATTATGAATGTTACCTAATCACCATAAATAAAGGTTTCTGTAAATGGAGGTATTAATAAATATTTCTATAAAATATTTTTGAGTAAGTATTTTAATTCTTCTCAACGTTGAAACATTTGTCAAGTTATCACAAACATTAGAAAATAATATGTTTGTCTTTAAGTTGGTATTGGTATGTTAAATTCATTTTTAAGATTGTCATCTCATATGTTAGGAATAATTTAATATATAAATACCAACTTTAAAAATAAATTTACTATTTTTTAAAACGTGTAATAAACTTAATTGATATTTTTAATGTTAAGGATAAATTTAAAAGTTTACTAAACATTTCGTAATTATAATTGAGACTTTTTTAAATAATAATTACAAGATTTAACTATACTTAATTTAATTGAACGACGGTCTACACTCTTTTATGTTGAATTTGCAAAGCAATTATACTTTAAGAAATATGTTTTGTTTTGTTTGTGATGGTAATTTCAAAATTCATTAACCTATTAGTATTAATTTATTTTTGTGTACCGGGAAATAGAAAGAGAAGAAGAAGAAAGAACAAGCTCAAAGTTGTGATTTACATGTTAAGAATTACTAATTACTAATTAAAAGGTTCATTTTTTTTCATTACTTGAGGTTTAAATTTTTGGATTTTAAGAATGTGTAGAATTATGGGGGAAAAATAATAATAGAGAAAGGTGTGAGATAATGTAGGGAGCACCTACCTTTTTAAAATCCGTGATTGCCTCTTCTGTTTTGCACATGAGCACCTAAGCTCTATGATGAGCCCCGACAGTATTATACATATTTTTTTTTCTATTTATTTATTTATTTAACGGGGCAAATTGTAAACTTATGATGAAAGAGACCTCAACTTGGGTTATGCACAATTAGTGCAATCGAGGGGATGTCTTGACTCAACTTATGAAATATATAATTCATTAATTTGTTATATCGAAGTTCCTTGTTTGACAAGTGTTCAAAACAAAATTACTATGACAAGTAAGATATATGAGGCTAAGGAAAAGTATTACTTAATTAAAAAAATTGATATTAAAATAAATAATTTTTAACAATAATGTAGACATGTTTGTTAGAGTTGTATTAAGTTGATAATTAGAAAACTAATTCAAACGAAGTTAAAAAAAGTTTCAAAACGATGTTCTCTTTCAAAAATTATACAAGCATCTTTTAGATTATCCTCAGTGTATTAACAATGTAAAAGAATTTTCATACTAAAATTAAAATTAAATGAATATTTACTCTTTTATTTTACATTGGATTTCATTGAATAATAGGTTATTATGTAAGTAAAAATAGTTAGATCTCTTATTGACTATTTTAAAAGTTTGTATATAAAAGTAATAATTAGAAGATAGTATAAAATTATAGAAATTAATCTCTATGCTTAATTGCAGCATATATTTAAAGATAGCAACAACAGCTTGCTATGATTATGTATAAATGTAATATTAATTTACATTAAAACTAGACTCACCTTTTTCTTGTTTTGAATAATTGTGAAAAGAAACAATAAAGTATTCGCATATTTATCTATTCAAAAGAAACTTTCAAATTAACACAGTTTACAATTGGAATAACATGATTAATCGTGCACTTTCTTCAGGTATGGTTTTTCTAAGACTATGAAGTGCAAATACTTTCCCCAAACCAGGTCCTGTAGGAGTACTTGTTCCGCATAAAAGAAGAATATTTCTAAAACAATAAATAAATGTCCAAATCCTGTTTTTTTTTTTTTCTTTAAAATGTCAGCAAGGCAGTTGCATTCCCCATCAAAAAAGAAAAACAAAAACAAATGAAGAATAAACAATTCATAGAACATAATTTTAGCTTCATACTAGTGCCATCTAACTTTTCATTTTATTTATTTATTTTATATTTCTTGTTTTCATTATGAAGGAAGTTGTCAAAGTGAAAATCAAACATGTATTGAAGCTTAGCTTACACTGCAACAAATCCATTGATATTTATGTAGACAAATTGAAATAAAGTGCGAATCATACTGTGATGAAAATGAAAGGTTATTAGGCAGCATCTCATTGGTCCTTGAGCACTTGGCAGTGCCTCGTGCTCGTGCTCGTGCTCGTGCTCGTGCGGCAGAAGAAGTTACAATAACATAAAATATAATGGAGAAATTATTGTGTAGTCATGTTACTGGGTATTAAGAAAAAATGCTTTAATTAATCCATAAACTTTGCACCTTACACAAGTATTGACATTAGTCCCTAACAAAAACTCCACAGTCCCCTAATGTTCTCCATGATCCCCTAAACATTTCAATTGTCTTCCTTAGTCTCAAAACATTTCAAATAAAAAGACTAATAATAATAACGTTTGAAATGTTTAGTGATCACGTGAAGCATTTTTTTTAAGGAGCAATGTGATCGTTGATGTAAAGTTCATTACCTAACGTTTGACTTCATACTATAAATATGTTTCTCCTCACACATAAAATAACATTTAAGCTTTCATCATTATTTGACTTTTAACTTTAGTTGAAATATCAATTTGTACGTGATGAGTAATATATTTGGTATGATGTTTTATAACTATAAAAAAATTATAAATAATATTACATATACAACAACATTTAAACAATTTTTAAATAATTCTCTTACAAAAGTATAAATCTCACCCTTCTCACATTTTTTAAAATCTCCATGATGCGATAAAGTTGTCCAAAATATTGTTACACACTTAGCATTCTTCATTTTCTATATATACATAGAGGCATAGAGGAGTTGAGAGGGGGTGACCGGTTGTGGAGGTAAGCGGTTGATTGCTGCTCTGGAATTTTTGTCTGTTTCGGTTGGAACAATGATACGATGAATGAGGTTGCACTTGCCACCCTTTGTCTTTTTGGGTAGCTTGTGTTGTCACCAGTCACCACCCTACCCATCACACTCTACACTATTATCACCACCTCCTCTCTCATGGCCTTAAATAAATCATGGTGGTCCAAAAACCTATTTGCCAATCAAAAGAAGCAACATGAAAATGAAAGATAAATTTTATTTTCCAAAGCTAAAAGGAAAACTCAAGGGTTGATAGTACAATCTGGACTCTAAGAAATGAAAGCTTCAACTTAACTAATTAATGTGTATTCCATTATTACTTTTGATTTACTAAAGTTTAAATTGAAAAGAAGGGTCGTCACCGTTTAAGATTAGGATATACATATCACTTTAAAGTTACAAACGTGAAAACTTAGGATCAAATCTAAATCACAACAATACATAAGCGAAAGACTAAATAAGTAAACAAACTCAATTAACATAATACTCCATCATACCATAAGTGAAGACTTTTCCCAAACTTGAATATAAAACTGTTTGAAAATATTTGATGAAAAATCTATCAACAATGCCAAAGGTATGTGTTTTGTTTTAGAATAATATTTATGGATGGTTGGATTATTCATCTTGTTTATGCCATAAAAGATGTATGATATTACCTTTAGAACTTTAGCATGAAAACTTCATTAAAGAAGGAAATAAGCCATAACAGAACACACATGCTTTAAGTGCGAATAAAGCATGGAGAGATACTTTTGCAAGTAACTCCTAAATGCATGATTCTCTATCCTCCTAATTATTCCTTTTTTGAATAATCCTTTTTAAATTATAAAGTGAAAAGTGTTGCATACTTTTATATGTTCTCAAAATGTCAAAATATCCACTTTTATATTTATATTTTATCAAGTGTTAGGAAGATTATTATGAATAGGTTTTAAGAATAATAAAGTTCAGAAAGAAAAGAAAAAAGAAAGATGATATACTAATAATGTTTCTCTAATGTCATCTAACATGCTTGAAGTCATGGTCCACCAACTTGCTTAGCTCTTTTGAGAAGTTACAACAACTTGACATAGATGTGTGCCATTTGTTGCAAAGCATATTCCCCCAGAACATGCAACTTTGCACATTCTTAACCTTGGAAATTTATGGTTGTCCAATGCTTACACCACTCTTCAGCTTGTTATAGGAGGATGCAAGGAATTGAAACAAATAGTAATAGAAACCATGAATGAAGGAGATGGTGAGGAGGAAACACCACGGGGTTTCTGTTTCCAATTGCAGAGATTGAAGAGCTTGTTTGATGTTTGATGTTCTCTAGAATGAAGAGAATGTCCTGCGTCCAATTGTGACAAGCTAGAATGCATACTTCCAGTCTCTTGTGTTGAAGGCCTTGCGCTGCTTAGGACATTACAAGAGCGTATGTGTTTGCTTTTCTGTTGGGGACTGGTAATATCGATTTTAGATTTTAGATTTTAGGCTGCACAAGAAATGAAAATTTCTCACTTTTTTGTAAGGTCATAATTAATTTTGAATGTGCACCAAAAATCCAAACACACGCCGCCTCTTCGGGCAGCATGAGCATGATGGTCACTCTTCTCAGTATGTGATCCAAGCTGAGCTTCGTGTGGAATTACTCCAGCTCTTAGACCTTCCCAATCTCCAAAGCCTTTTACCGTAAGGACCAAAATATCACTCAGTCGCATAAAATTTAATACCATGTTAAAAATCATCTCTTTTGAAGGGTCTGTTTGGTTTGTGTTTCTGTTTCTAGATTTCATTTCCTATTTTCTAATTGTTTACCATTTTCCAAGATTCTATGAAAGAAATAATAAAAACTAAAAATGAAAACAGAAAAATGAATTTTTCTATTTTCCCACACAAACACAACCCTGAAAAACTAGGAAATAGAAATGCATACCAAACCAAGATAGAGCCAGTTGATTTTGTCGATTTAGTTTAAAAGAAAAAAAAAAGATAAATTAAGCAAATATGTAATGTATCTATGATTCACATGCACCAATTTTACAATAAAATGGGGCCAGCAGGTTAAAAATGTCCCTTCATTGAGATATAACATGAAATTTAAAATTTTACACTTCCCACTCTTGATCAACATAATGATGGAAACATTCATAACAATATGAAGCTGCAACACTATAATTTATATAAACTAAAATCTCGGTCACTTTCCTGTTTCAATCCGAATTTTTTTTTTGGGGGGGTGTGTGGTAGGAAGATTACAATAATTTGATACAGTACATGATTTTCACCCCCTCAAACCTCAAAAATGAAAGTACAACCCACAACACTTCAAATCTATGGCAAAGGAATTCACCATCACATATGTAGAAGGCCCAGCCATTCAAGTTGAACAAATGGGAATCCGCATAACAAAGGAAGATGAAAAAAGAAGCGACCTCTACAAGCCGAAGACGACGACAAGTAAGCACACATAAAAATTCACTTGCCGATCCGTCACTTAAATGCAAGACGGTAGTGCTGGACCGTGGCAAACAAAAGCCAACAAAATATAAACCAACACAAGTAGGATGACTATAAGTGCAACCCTGCAACATGCAAGCAATTTATCAGTGGTTTGAGAGATCCAAAAAATTGAGCATCCTAACCATAGTTAAAGAATGATGAATTGTATTATGAGGTTGTATGAAGTCAATAAGTTTGTTGTTCACTGCTTAGATTAAATCTCCACAGACAAAGACTCTTACTTTCCATGTATTGTCTCACAAATAAACATTAAGATGAAATTGCACTCTCAATAATATAGAAGTCAGTCCAAATCCAATGCACAGAGATTTATATTGCCACAATTATATTTTAGAAGTAAAACTGAAATTATTTTTACAGATTTTTTTTTAGCACATTGAGAAGTTTTCACCAACACTGCAACCTAGAGCCTCTACCCCAATCCCTACACACCCAGCCACTTAAGCTTAAGTCGGGTTTTTTGGTCATAACTATTATCTGACTTGGTATCAAATTTGTATATCTTTAATCTCGAGGATTCAAAGGAAATTGGCNGGGTGTTAAAAAGGAACAATCTAACTTATACAACTACAACCGGTGAAAAGTACATTAAAAAGATTGCACTTTAGACCGAGAACTTACATAAGCTTGACATTTCTCCACCAGACTGTGCTTCTGAAACGCCGGGCTTCCTTCCTGAAGCGAAAGGTGTTTCCTTGCATGTTAGCAGTTTTATCCACCAGCAATTCCAATCGATCACCTCTATCTAAAACTTTGTCAATATTTTCTATCATGACATTCCGTACCTATTAGAGAACCCAACAGAAAAGAGAAGACACATATCAGAACACCAGACAACACCAACAAGTAGAGTTAAAGTGAAGATATAAGTATAACATTCATTTCACAAACATATGGAGCAAGTACAAATGTTGTTCGCGAGAAGATCTATTCCTCTCATTAATTATAAAAGAATGCCTACATAGCCAGCATCTTCTGCCTTGAATTTAACCCAAGGACAACCATAAAATGTTACATATTTGTGATTGTGAGCAAACAAATAAAAAATCTCTAGCTAGCACCAATGTCAAAAAATTCACTTGGGAAACTTCAGCTCAAATTGGTCAAATAAAATGAAGTGAAGAATATATTTTGATGATATATATATATATAAAAGCAGGATGGTTTGTCTCAAGGATATTACAGAGTAAAGGGCTGGAGGAAGGATTACCTGACTCATTTCACCTTTGAGTCTATTAATCCTATCGGCGTTAGGGTCATTAGAGTAATATTCCATTTGCTGGCTTAAGACCCTTGAGAACTCATCATTCATCCCATAAGCCTGAGCCGAGTGAACTGCACGCCCATACGTCCTCACAAACCTCTGATGAATTTCTTCAAGAAACGCAAAAGGAAGCCTCCCTACAAAATACACAGATAAAACATATAGATTTGCAAACTCAATTGGCCAAAACCAATCAAAGCCCAGTCAAGCTACAGCCAAGAAAAGAGCCAAATTTGAGCATAAAAATAGAACAATTGAGCCAAGAAATTGATGCCTTCAGCTCCAATCACAGAGAACCAATACGTAAAACCAAAAAAGAAGCGAATTTGCAAACTCAATTGGGCACAACCAATCAGAATCCAAGTTTTCACCTTCATCCACAAAACACCATGCCCAGACAAAAAAAAGAAAAAAGGCCCTAAGTTTGATCATAATCATTGTAAATAAGAACAATTAAGCCAAACAATTTATACCTTGACCCCCAATCACACATCATCATAACCAAAAAACAACCAACTCCGCATAAGCTAAATCTACTAGCTTCGGCCACAAAATCACCATGTCCAAATCAAAAAGG